>CM040246.1:181754476-181772433 GCA_022545495.1 Chrysanthemum lavandulifolium
AAATATGCATAAAAACAAAGCAATAAGCTTAAATAAGCACTTGAGCAGTTAAATGCATAAAAATGGGACAAAGGCTTACAAGATGATTCCAAGTTAAAAGGAGAACCAAGAACGAAATCACTTCCTATGGCTTCCCATGAAGCTTTAAACCAATAAGAATTCCATATATCACCAAGCTTCTGTCTTGATTCTTGTTACCATGGATTTTTGATTTTATCACCATATTTCTTGAATTTTATGAATTTTTAAGCTTTATAACTATGACTGATTTTATTGATTCTAATAGCTCTCAGAAGCTATAAAATGAGCTTATATAACCTTATAAATCTTTTACAACAACTGGAAACAACATTTAACTTAATCATGAGATTTCTTTAAACTTAAAATTTTACATAAACTGAAAATGAGAAGTTAACTTGAAATTTATTATTGATGAAGGTTCACTTACTCTTAAAATCACTTAAATAAAAACTTGAAAGTTTAAACATACAGGAAGACTTGAATTAATTAAAACGACATTAAACTAGACTAAACTACTCTACTACTCTCTCTGTCTTTTCTTCCTTCTATTTATTCAACCCAAAAGCTTCCCACCGACACTCGAGCAATTCCCACTGAGTTCTCTTCTTGAAACCATCCGAATCGTCCATGTGGATTTTGGCGGAAAAGTCTTTGAAGCGGTTTTACATTAAATGGGCTTTGGTTGTTTGTGTAGGTGGAGGGGTGAGTGTGAAATGGTTAAGGAGTTGGTGATGGAAAACAGTGGATGTGGCGGATGTTAGCAATAGATTGACACGGTGGAAAGGAAGAAGGAGGTGAATAGTAGGCGCGTTATTATCATTTAAAATTTGGGTTTGGGCTTGGGCTTGGGTATTAATGGATATTTGGACTTGGGAAATATATAGGATCCGTTTGGTTTGTAGCTAGTAACATATAAGGACCAAACTTGTAATATTCGAAAGTTTAAGGACTAAATCGCAAATATTCCAAAGCTAATACAAGGGTTAGACTTGCCAAGTTTCAATTATTAAAGGACCAAATTTGTAAAGTTCCATTTTTTAAAAGTAAAAGGACCAAAGCGTAAATTTTGAAACTTTAGGGATCAAACTTGTAATTTTCCAAAAGTTTATTATAAGGACCAATTTTGTCATTAATGAATAGTATAAGGTTTATTTTTGAATATTTTCCAATTCTAAAACCTTAGGGACTAATTTTGACACTTTTGCAAAGTTGAGGGACCAAAGTTGTAAATTTGTGATTTTTAACTTCAAAGGATTATTTTGAACAACTTGTGAATCCCAAGGACCTAAAATGATATTTTACAAGTTTTTGAATTACCAGGACTAGATTTGACAACTTTTGAAACTTGGGGACTAAAGCGCCAATTATGCAAACTTTATCGTTTTTCACCGATTTTGATGTTTTGCATTTAAAACATATAAAACACTGCTTTTGTGATATTTTTATCATTTTGAAGCATTTCGAGTGTTTTCGGATGTTTTGGCATTCTAACAAGATAAAATGATGAGTATTTAGACACTCATCAATCCCCACACTAAGATATTGCTAGTCCCTAGCAATGATTTATGAAAAGTTAATGGATTTTATCTCTTTACCAAAAGCCATTACTTCGAGTAGCCAATTGTTTCAGTTCAAGTAAGAACCTTGGCACAACGATAACCAAATGATTTTGAGCAAATCATAAGCTTTCAACGGATTTGATTTGTCTTTACCGAAGCCGTACTTTACGGACTAGCCAACTCTTAGATAAATTATCAATATTATCTTTGGTGAGCCGATTACCAATTATGGTTTTTCCACCGCCTTTACTACAAGCCATAAACTTGCGGGCTAGCCAACTTTTCACTAGTTTAAAGATATGGTGAGTTGAACACCATACAATTTTAGGCAAATTGCAAGCCATAAACGGATTTGATATATCTTTACCAAGAGCCGTTTGCTCTGGATTAGCCAATCCTTATGTGGGTTAGACATGGCGGATGATTACCATTTGTTGTGTTTAGTACATAGTACTTCCAACTAAATAAATTTTTTTTTTTTTAAATTTGGCCATTTTGGGGAAAAAGGGACTAAAAGGGTACATTTATGATCAAAATTCGCGAATTTCCCCACACTTAGAAATGAATATTGTCCTCAATATTCAAAGTACCTACTGTAATGCCGAAACTTAGAACGTAAAAGATAACATTACTAGCTAAGTGTAGATACACAACAATTATTTTATTTTTGAATATTTACAATTTTCATTCATTTT
Source organism: Chrysanthemum lavandulifolium (assembly GCA_022545495.1). NCBI lineage: Eukaryota > Viridiplantae > Streptophyta > Magnoliopsida > Asterales > Asteraceae > Chrysanthemum > Chrysanthemum lavandulifolium. The sequence goes on from CM040246.1 coordinate 181,756,752, forward strand.
AAGATCTATATACAACATGTGGGGCATCTCCCCACACTAGGGTGATACACGGGTGAAAACCCATGTTAAGCTCTTGTTTTTGATTACCGAGTCGCTAGCTTGACTCGACCCCAATTAATTTGTTCATGGGAAGTAAGTGGAAGAGACAATCTCCATCGGACTTTCATTGAAGATGTTTGTATAAACATTAAAGTACGTGAAAGTTCCACACCGATGAGATATCTGATGCATGACCCGGCTCACAAATGATTAATGAAAATGCCGGGTCAAAGATAATGTCTTCATCCCGAAGGAGTGAAGAATAGGAGAAGCTACGGATAAGTGAAAAGAGAAAGAAAGTCATGATAAAGATCATGATTAACTCATCATCACTCACGGGAGAATTCATGGTTTCATGAATTTCATCTTTAAGCTCAATTGGTCTAGACATATCCCGGTGTGTCTAGATCAAAATAGAAGTTATCATACTCGGTAGAGATATGATATGAGTGAGTTCACGGAGAACTCCTCAAAGGAAAATGATTCATATTCGAGATTGATTTGACCGAGTTCACCGGGAACTCCTCAAAAGTGAATGATTCATAATCGGGAGAGAATTATGAGAATGAGAAGTGGTAATACCACTAATCTTCTCTCCCATATGATCAAAATGGAACGTTTGCAATTCGGAATAGAATCATTGAAGAAAAGTTCACTATCCTCAAAGGGGATAGAATATGAAGTAGGCTCTTCATTAAAAGCCTCGATTCTAGAAATGAGAAGATTAACATTCAATCTTGTAAGACGAAGAGCTTCGTCTTGGATTATTCTTCTTCATTCTCTTCTCCTAAGTCGACAAGCTCGAAGGTAATTCCCTCATAACTTATGTCTCCACAAGATAAAGAATAGTCCTCATCGAATCGGAGAACATCTCAATATGATCATTTTGGAAGACAAGAGGAGGAGGATATCACACACATGCTCAAGAATTCCTGTGACTCTCTTGGGATTGGGACAAGGTCCTCAACACTAGACTTTATGAATTCGTCCGATTCCTTTTCAGGAGCAGTGTCAAGAAGCTCATCCCCATGCTCGAGAGTGAGTGTGAACCTCGGGTGTGATAGCAGTTGTATGAGAATGAATCTCAATCATTGGAATATCCATCGATGAATCGATGAATCTTCAAGTGTATCATCATCATCACTATCATCGGGAATAAAACCGAATTGAGAGCTAGATCTGGTTGCTTTTTCTTTTGCAATTGATTCCTTATAGATTTTTCAAAAGCAATTTGGGAATTTATTTTAGCGACTTGCTCTTGACTAACAAAACTTCCATGGATTTCTCATGAGAGTTTTGAAATGACATAGCCGACTCCTCCTTAAGTTCTTTAATAACTCCGCACCTTTCAAGAAAAAGTCATTGTAGTTTCATGAGGAGTTGCTTGCATCTTTGGTCTTGTGGAGGTTGGTCTTGAAATGATGTGTCAAAATTGTCACAAGGAAATGGGTTCCTGTTTGACAATCGAGTGAAATGGGGACCTCCACAGTTCTCACAACAAGAAACTGTTGATCCCGGATTGGTGAATCATATGGATATTGGTCATAGCCAAAGTTCGAGCATCATCGAAAACTGTTCATAGACAAACGCGTTTCCGGATTGACACTCAAATCCTTGGTGAGGACCACCACAAAATTCACAGAAGATTGTTGATTATATGAAGATAAGTCGGTGTGGTGTGTAATTGGAAAAATTTGAGGGTCGTTAAATGAGTTCGGATTAGGATCATAATCAAATGAATTCCTCGAACCACAAAACAAACAACTCCCGCTCCGAATATCATTACCACACTGTACACACGCACACCAATGATGTGGTGAACCATAAAGAGGCTCACCACAACCGACACAAGGAATAAACGATTCAATTTGAGAGTTATGAGAAGGAATCGGTTCATTCAAAGAATCAACAAAACCAACATGGTGATCTCGAATGACTATTTAGACTCAAAGAACATTTTGAAAAATCCGGAGGTGGGACAAGTAGTGTGCTCGAGAGCTAGCAATTTCCACCACTTCCGTTATGGACTCGTTTTGGTTCTTGAGAAACGTGAAGATTAGGTAAGTCATTCTTGTTAGTCACCGGATGAATTTCGCATGTTTGCTTTTAACCGTAAATCGTGAAAGTTTATTATCAATTCTAGACGACTTAGAGCAATCGAGGATTAGATCTTTGAATAACCGTAGGTTGGACGATTAGTACCTTCATTATCGATGAAAGTACCGGTCCTTTGTCACCTCGGTTTTCTTTCCATTTCGAGCGTAATTAATGGATCTTTACGAACAACACGAATTCTAGATATTTGTGATAAAGTCCGAAGCTTTTCACCGTCCTGCACTGTTCTCGAGAGATTCCATGAGAATAGAAGTTTAGAATCAAATTGATAGAGGGTAAAGGAATAAAGAATCAAAAGGATAAGAGGGTAAAGATGAATATTTTTGGGTTTTGAAAACATGCCATAAAAACAAAGAATGAAAATATTTTGGTGTTATCAACACTTTAGGAAAAGTGTTAATGAACTTTTGATTTTGAAAACTTTACAAAACTGTTTACAAACGATGGTATATGTGCAAGAATGGATGCGGAAATGCTTAAACACGCTTCTGACCTCCCCGCAGTGGCGCTTAAAATTTGATTGCGTCCGAACCGTCAAGTCTAAAAGACTTAAACCTTTCGTACACAAATGCAATTAAGATCGAGGAATATAGGGAATTCGGTCGTTAAGTCCCACGGAGGATGAATTGGTGTTTAAAACAACTTCAGATGATAGAATGATCACTAAGGATAGTGATCAATAAGGGTTTCGATGGATAATTATACTAAAAGAAAAGATTAACAAATAACGCGACTTAAATGCAAATTAAAAGATTAAAAAGTTAAAATCTATTAAATAAACGCTATCACTATTTTTACAGATCGATGAACGTTTATGTGATTTTATAAAATAAAATAACTTAAATAAACTATATTAACTAAAACGTAAACTCAAATTACTTAAAAACGTTATTTAAAACGGAAACGAGCGTTATTTACGAAAATGGCGCTGGAGCGCAAGCAAAAACGTAAATTTTATGAAATAAAAGGCCTAAGAGTGTAAAACTAATTTTCTTACAAAATATATGATAAAAGAAAATTTTAGAAAAAAGATTTATATTTTTTGACTTTTATATTTTTTATTATGATTTAAATAAGTTTTTACACTAATTAAATGTTTAAAAATACTAAAACTTATTGGAAAAATCAAACTTTTTATAAATTACTTAATACTAATACAAATTTATGAAAATTGCAAAATGGAAAAGCTACTACTTAATAAGCTATAAATAAGCTAAAAAGCTCGTTTAAGCTTAAAATGTAAAAGAGAGGTTATATATTAGATTATGCAAAAGAAAACAAGAAAGACCCAAGGGCTATTGGTTCCGGTACACATGCTAACACTCCATATAAGGGAGAGGTCTCGGGTTCGACCCCGCCTCTCCCTTTTACAAAACATTTTATTTTTCAAATTTTCTTTTGCAACTTGTTAAATACATGAAAATAAGCATTTTATAAAACTACAACTTTTACAAAACCACAAATAAGCTCTGTTTGAGCTTATTGTTTCAACAAAGGGCAAGAAAATAAAGAAATAAGCACAAGATTAAGCTAGATGGCTTATAAGCTACTTAATAATCAAAAGCTAATTGAGATTAAGCTAGACTAATTATAATAAGCTAATATGACCATTTAGAAAGTATAATGACTTATAAATAAGCACTTAACAATCCAAATAAGCACTTAACTACCTTGTTACACACGGACAATTTGTGGATTACTAGGCACTATTGAGCTTAATTTTAAGCATCGTGATAATCTAGAAATTGAAAACAAAGACTTGCAATAGCTAGATGACCTTTTCAACTTTTCAAAAGCTAAAGTGCCAATGGTTTGGTTCACTAGATAGCTTTTGGTGAGCTTTTGAAAAGTTGGACAAACCATCGAGTGAAACTGGTGTAATTGAAATAAAATGGGACAAACAAAAGTCTAGTGCAGGCCTACCTAATAAGCTACAAAATGAGAATAAACACTTGAACAAGCTAGTTGACCAAGTGAGCTATCCAAAAAGCTAATAAGCTAACTGAAGAGTTCACAAGAGGGCTTTTAAGGAGCTTATGAAAAAGTCTATGAAAACACTGATTGGTTTGAACTACATGAAATGGACAGAATTAAAAACAACTAGCAGGCTATTTAAATAAGCTAGGAAATGAAAAGCTAGACTTGGAACATTGAAATGGCTTGGTTAGCTTGCTAAAAATCCCAAGTTCACAAGATGAGGTCCTCTAATCAGCTTTTTACAAGCTCTTGAAAATGATATCACATCGAGTGTGCACATTGGCACATTTTGAAATGATGTCTAAAATAAGCTAATGAAAAAGCTATTAAACAAGCTTTATAGAAAATATAAAAACACTAATGTAAAGCTAAGCAGCTATATTTTAACATCCTATAAGCTCAAATAATGAAACTCAATATATAATCTTATATAGACTAATCTATTTACTCCAAAACGACCAAATGGGAATTTTGACTTTTGATTAATACTAAAAGTTTGACTTTATTGAACTTTGAATCAAATCTAAGGACTGAATATTTTATATTATACTAGAATAAGATGAGATTAAGCTAACTTACCATATTTTAAGCACTTATGATGAGATTTGTATCTAAAATTCCTAACGATTGGCTTGTAAATTGAGCTTACACACTAATTTGACTTTTGCTACAAATGACTATTGGTTTCTATGTTTTATGAACTTATAAGACCCTATGAGACATGAAACAAACAAGCACAAGGACTAGAACACCTTCTAACTCGTTGATACAAGCAATTCCAAACAAGCCTTTACAAGGTCGTTTTGAACTTTTTCAAAGAGAATCACGAGTTAAAACATTGGTATGGATCATGACCTTGTATTATTACTTAATAAGAATATTTAAGCACTAAACAACAACAATAACATCATCTGACCGAGAATTTACAATTATGCTAAGAAAACTGTTAAAATGAGATTTTTACTAACTACCAATTAAGAAGAACAAGCAAACTATATTAAGCACTAATCTCACTTATCATCTACCAAATATGCATAAAAACAAAGCAATAAGCTTAAATAAGCACTTGAGCAGTTAAATGCATAAAAATGGGACAAAGGCTTACAAGATGATTCCAAGTTAAAAGGAGAACCAAGAACTGAAATCACTTCCTATGGCTTCCCATGAAGCTTTAAACCAATAAGAATTCCATATATCACCAAGCTTCGTCTTGATTCTTGTTACCATGGATTTTTGATTTTATCACCATATTTCTTGAATTTTATGAATTTTAAGCTTTATAACTATGGTGATTTTATTGATTCTAATAGCTCTCGGAAGCTATAAAATGAGCTTATATAACCTTATAAATCTTTTACAACAACTGGAAACAACATTTAACTTAATCATGAGATTTCTTTAAACTTAAAATTTTACATAAACCGAAAATGAGAAGTTAACTTGAAATTTATTATTGATTAAGGTTCACTTACTCTTAAAATCACTTAAATAAAAACTTGAAAGTTTAAACATACAGGAAGACTTGAATTAATTAAAACGACATTAAACTAGACTAAACTACTCTACTACTCTTCTCTGTCTTTTCTTCCTTCTATTTATTCAACCCAAAAGCTTCCCACGACACTCGAGCAATTCCCACTGAGTTCTCTTCTTGAAACCATCTGAATCGTCCATGTGGATTTTGGCGGGAAAAGTCTTTGAAGCAGGTTTTTACATTAAATGGGCTTTGGTTGTTTGTGTAGGTGGAGGGGGACAGAGTGTGAAATGGTTAAGGAGTTGGTGATGGAAAAACAGGTGGATGTGGCAGATGTTAGCAATAGATTGGTAACAGGTGGAAAGGAAGAAGGAGGTGAATAGTAGGCGCGTTATTATCTGTTTAAAATTTGGGTTTGGGCTTACTTGGGTATCAATGGATATTTGGACTTGGGAAATATATAGGATCCGTTTGGTTTGTAGCTAGTAACATATAAGGACCAAACTTGTAATATTCTGAAAGTTTAAGGACTAAATCTGCAAATATTCCAAAGCTAATACAAGGGTTAGACTTGCCAAGTTTCAATTACCAAAGGACCAAATTTGTAAAAAGTTCCATTTTTAAAAGTCCAGGGACCAAAACTGTAAATTTTGAAACTTTAGGGATCAAACTTGTAATTTTCCAAAAGTTTATTATAAGGACCAATTTTGTCATTAATGAATAGTATAAGGTTTATTTTTGAATATTTTCCAATTCTAAAACCTTAGGGACTAATTTTGACACTTTTGCAAAGTTGAGGACCAAAGTTGTAAATTTGTGATTTTAACTTCAAAGGATTATTTTGAACAACTTGTGAATCCCAAGGACCTAAAATGATATTTTACAAGTTTTTGAATTACCGGGGACTAGATTTGACAACTTTTGAAACTTGGGGACTAAAGCGCCAATTATGCAAACTTTATACGCTTTTCACCGATTTTGATGTTTTGCATTTAAAACATATAAAACACTGCTTTTGTGATATTTTTATCATTTTGAAGCATTTCGAGTGTTTTCGGATGTTTTGGCATTCTAACAAGATAAAAATGATGAGTATTTAGACACTCATCAAGTCTCATGATCGATGCTAATGGAAACCGATATCCTAATCTTATCGACTAACGTTTATCTTTTAGCATACTTAATAAACGGCTTTTAGATTTTCGTGATACCCTTGCTTTAAACATTGAGGACAATGTTCCGCTCTAGTCCGGGGTAGGGTAATCTTCGATTTGATTTGACCGCACTTGCTTATTTTCCGTCGTGTACTCTCGTAACCCGCTTTTCCTTAGAAATTGAAAATTGTGCTAAAAATGAGAAAATTTAAAATTTTTGTAAGCTTTTGTTAAGTCTTTTGATTGAATAGTTTTGCTAGTCTCTTAGATTAGAAGCTATAAAATGCGAATTCTAGCTCACAAGGCCAAGATTTTGCAAGTTTCGAGTGACTTTAAATATGCATGACTTGATTTCATGAGACGAAGCATTAGCTAAGTTAATATATGTTTTGACACCTTGATTGACTTTCCATTGGTGAGAGTAGGAATGGAATTTCGACTGACCGGCGTGTTGAGCCCTAGCTTGTTCCTTAACCATAGATAATCTAAAATTATCGGCTAAGCATCCGCAGATCTCATTATTTGGGATTTTAAATTTGCAGAGATCGAGAAATGATAGAGTTACTTATGAGTTTAGATGCTAAACGTGGAGTAGTTGGTTCTCTTTAGAGCCCATCGAAGGTACTTATGGCTTTTTGTTCCCACAAAATTGTTTCACCCCATATCTGTCTAAATAATTAGAGATGTCGAGTTTTTGGCGATTGTTAGTTCTTTATCTTCTTAAAAGAATCTTTGTTTGAAAAATTGGGTACACATCAAGGATCAGTAATAAATGAGTAATCAGTGATAAGTGATATGTGATAATGTAATAAGTAAAGTTGTGAGTCATGTGTCGAGATCGGACCCTTGGATCTTTAGCCGGATTGAATGAGGTCTTAGCCTAACCAAATGGATTCTCATCTCATGAAGCCTATAGTCTTGAATTACCCGTGAAGCTCCGTGGTTCACAGCTCATATAAGTAAAGGTATAAGTGCATGTAAAAAAAAAAAAAAAAAAAAAAAAAAAATGATGTTGAAAATGAAAAATCAAAAGTAAGTGAATAAAAATTCCTTGATGTGGACCTCATTTTACGACAATGGTTCTTGAGAGAAGGCGGATAACTAATTATCGACTTAGCTTTGTATCTTTATCGGATTAACTCTTATCGAAACGAGAACTTGAAGAAATTCATTTCACAAAAAATAAAAAATCTAGAGGAAATAGGAAAATGGGAACGAAAAGTAAGTACACAAGTAACTTCCATGGGTAGTGTTAGCATCTAGAATCATTTGTAACAATGATTTCGGTTTTACGCTTAGTTTGGGACTTGTGAAAAATCGTGACGATGTATTCTATCCGTATGGTCACTTCACGTGTTGTGTTTTCTACTCCGTGATCCTAACGTGTCGCTTGAAAAATGTTTGAGTTATTGATCGACATGAAAGTTCAACAAACCGTCATTCATAATCGGATGTGCTTAATCGTAATATCTACTTGTGTATTAAAAGGTAAACGGGCGTTTTAGAATTAGGGTTTCTTAATCTCTTTGAGGAATCTTTGCTACTTCTTCATAGGTTTAGTAGAAAGAGATGGAAATCCTTGGTTTTAGAAGCGTGAGTTGATTGCATTGCGTGAGGACACTGCAATAGTCTCGTCTGGTATTTTGGTATGTGCTAAAACACATACCTTTTCTTTATCAAAATAGACCCAAAACAACTAAGAAAAGCCGTTTATTGCTCATATTTGTGGTTTTCTTGAGTTTATGCATGTGCAGTACGGATATTTAAAACACGCAAAAGAGCCAAACCAAGAAAACCGAGCACGAGAGAGAAGTGTGAAAAAGCCGATGCCGGGATGCTATTTCGTAGATTTTGGAGCTTATAAGATCAAACTACGAGTTCGGGACATGGTTTGGGAGATTTCACCGAAAACCCGTCATTATTTCACTTTCACAAATTTATCCATTTTACCCTCAACTTTCCCATATTGTCACAAATTACCCTCACTTTCCCATTTTACCCTTTATACCCTTATACACCCCACTTAATCATTTACCCAAATTCACCCTTACCATTTCACATTTACATTTTTGGTCCTTGGTCTTTACATAATTTACATGGATGGTCCTTGGTTGTTAAATATGTCACTTATACCAATCCTTAATATTCAAGTCCAAAATCCTTTTATCAAACCCATGACCCAAACTAAGTCTCGCCCAACAATCCACAAAACAAACTATCCGCCACATAATACCACCAACCCGAAATATTACCCGGTCAAATACCCAATCACGGTCAAACTAATATTAAACAATACAAACAAACCCCGCCCAACAATTGTACTCCGCTTCTTCCCATAACCAAACACACCCAATCACCAATTCCAAACACCAAGCTCAGACTTAGAATCTTTCAAGGCTTCGAAGCCTCGCCACGTCTCGACACATGGGTGTGTCACAGATCGCCAAGGTGGACGAATTAAGCTCTCATTGGTTGCACCACATCACAAGAGTGATCCTATGGTGAGATTGGATTTGATGATGCAATAAGGAATCAAAGGCTCGATTAAAGGATCTAGGACCTTCTCAAAGGCATCCCAAGCTCGAGCTATTTATACCTCTCAAGTCACATTGCTCATTTTCCGTTTTTCATGTATTAGAAGGCTTTGACCATTCATTTTCTGTCATTCTAATTAGTTAAGTAGCTTCTTGTAATTTCAGTTTTTGAATTCTCATATTAGTTAATGAATTGTTCCTTTTCAATTTTATTACTTATCATTTAAATTTCATAATTCAGTGTTACTGTGTTATTAGCTTTAGTTACTGTTTGTTTGAGTTCTCATAAGCTTCACAAAGCTTATGTGAGCTTGTTTAGTGTTTTCATTTTGTTCAATTCCAGTTTTACATAAATGGTCAACAAAAGTCAATTTTTGAAGTCAATGCTTTCGGACTTAAACTGTTTTAAGAATGTTTTAATGATGAGTTTAAAAGTAATTTGAGTAGTTGGATTAAGTTGAGTGATAGTTTCACTGATTTTCAGTAGTTAGATTAAGTTTTGGCAATTTGAAGGGGTGTTTGGATTGCTTATTTAGACTGCTTTAGAGGTTATCATTATGGGTTAGATATATTGCTTCAAGCTTGTTCTATGTTATTTAGGTCATATCTGTCTTTGTCTTACTGTTATTTGGATTCATAGTCAATTTTTCATTGAAACTGCTCTTGTTTTCCTTCCTATTAAAATCAGTAGCTGAAACTTTCCTTATAGGTGTAAAAGTTGTTTAACTAGCTTGATTTGGTTGCATTACATCTTGATTAATCTGCATTAGTTCTATCTTGGATCCTAAATTTCACATTAGTCAACTTTCTCAATTGTTCTTAAAAAGTCAAATGGTGTCCTATGTCTGATTTATTCAAAACTTGCAGCTAGTTTATACTGTTCATTTCTAGAAGTTAGGGTCTGAGATTTGGCATCTTTGCAGTAGGCTAGGTAGTGTTTAATACCACATTTCTGGTTTTAGCTTTAGCTCCTTGGATTAGTAGTTAGATAAGCTCAAAGTAGCTTCCCTGTTTCACTGTTCTGCACAACAGCTTCTGTCCCAGACTGCAGCCTTTTTGTTTTAATTCTAACTTCTTCTCCTTAAGTCCTCATAAGCTGTAATTTCGATTTAGAATCTCCGGCTGGTTGTTAATTGATCTCAACTTTGGTTTTCGATAAGAGTTCTCTGCTTAGCTTATAAATAAGCTCAAACAGTAGGGTTGTAGATGTGTTTCTTTAAGTAGCGTTGGCTTCAATCTTTGGTAGATGCTCATTTAGGTGATAAGATTAGCTTTTATCGGTTGCCTTAGAGTAGTTTTAGCTTACCTTAGCTTATGTAATCAGTTGGAGTAGTATAGTGCTTATTAGCTTAATTTCTAAAGACTTATTTCATATCCATTTACATAGCGTTCTTAGATTCTCCACCGTAGCCCTTGTTTTATATTTTTATCAGCTTTAGAATTAGATTTTAGAATTTCCTGCAGTTTTCATAATTTTTGGTCATCATTTACTATTTTTCTTTATTAAATTCAGCTTTTTAATCACTTTTAAATACTTTTAATTGCAATTAATTGAGAAAAGTTCCAAAAATAATTTTCAATTTTAATAGTTTAAGATAAATATAAAAACATAAAAATATTTTTCCTTATTTTTCTCCTTTTATTTGGTATTTTCTCAATTTAATTTAGATTTAAATAGATTTAAATTCATAGAAATTAGAATATTAATCGAAAATTATAAAAATAGTTTTGAAAAGTCTTTAGTGATATTTTAGATTTTTATAAAGTAATTCCATAATTTTCCCTTTCTCTTTCATAATTTTTAGATAATTAGTCTTATTTTTAAAGTTAATAATTAGTTTTAATTAAAATAAAATCAAGAAAATTCCTAAAAATAGTTTTAATTTTAAATAGTTTTCTAATATCATTTTTAGAGTAAAAGTAGTTTTAGGTTATTTTAGGAGTTAGATTAGTCGATTTGCTTTTAATCGCGTTTCGCTTAATTTCCGATTTGCGTTTTAGCGTAGATTTGAGTAGTTTGCCATATTTCTTAGGATTTCCATAGATTTTATGTTCCATTTGCTTTCCTTATCCCGTAGTTTAGATAATATCATCTTATACCCTTTTCTCATTCGAATCCCGATTATTGAGACGTGAGTTGAAATTCCATTCAACCTCGTTCGAACGATCTCGGTGCTCAAACCTAACACGCTTGAGTTACCCGTATACTACACATCTTCTTATTATTGATTTCCGACAAATCATCCAAAGAAAGTAGAGAACCAAGGAAAATTAGGTCCCAACTGGAAGGTCCATACTAAATCATGTAGCATACAAAACCGGTTCATACAAGCTCCGAACAAGGATCTAAAAGATGTACCATGTACTTAGCATGCCATTAACCTTAGGAAATGCTTCTTGTAAGCTAGTAGAATGCACGTAATGATGAATTTATGATTTTATGAATGAATGAAAAATATAGCTATATCATGAAGGAAAGCAATTTTCACCACATTATGTTATGAACATAATTATTAAATGACCCATCCGAAGGCTCATGACCTTCTGAGATCGGTCAATGTTCAAAGATGGTTCATACCCAAAAGTGGATGCCATATATAGCCAAGGCCAAGTTTTGAATGGCGCAAGACGCCCCCAAATGGTTTATACCCAAAATTGGTTGCCATGTAAAACTAAGGGCAAGTTTCCAAACCACGCAAGAGGCCCCCAAATGGTTTATACCCAAAAGTGGTTGCCATATACAATTAAGGCTAAGTTTCAAGGCGCAAGACGCCCAAATGTTTTATACCCAAAAGTGGCTACCATGTATAACTAAGGTCAAGGTGCCAAATAGCACAAGACATCCAAATAATTCGGAAGCCAAGCATAATGATCACATGTATGTTCAAAGATAAACACGAAAATAAAGGAAGACATAAATTGAAATAAATACAGATGCTACATACCAAAAAATCATACAAAAAATATGTATAAAACAACCATTCCAAACAACATATCAAATGGTTAAAATATTCTTCAAATGACCAAAAGACCTTACAAGCACGAAAAACAATATTTATAGCTACAAGGACCTTATAACACAGCGGATCACATGAATATCAGAACCTCACAAGTGTTCATCCAGGATTAATAAAAGCTTCAGTAAGAACCTGGAGCTGTCACATCTTCCGTAGTCAAAAACGCGGATGCTCAGATTCTCATTATTATCTCCTTGAGTAACAACTGCTACGAGATCAACCAACGCACCAAACTAACCGACAGGCCTGGCACCTTAAACGTTTGAACCCCCATCATTAGCGGTAATAGGTGCCTCAGTTGAATCATCAACCAGGTGGGGGTCAGGATGAATGTTGTAAAGGTCGTCCAGGGGAAGATAGTAGGCTTTGAAAACTTTGTCGAAGTATGGATATTTCATGGTGAAAAGTTCGTCATAAAGCCCGTGATACTTAGAATAAGCATCCAAAATGTAGATCTTTCATATCTTCCAGAAGCCTGCTCAGATCCTCTTCGGAAAGTTCAAGGCTGGCACCCTCAAGACAATCGGCCTTTCCAAACAAATTAAAGGGAACTGCAAGAGCCATTTTTATTCATGACTATCCACTAGATGGCTAACAACCGTAGGTATCAACTCCCGAATAACCATAAATTTCTCCATCTCTCTCTTTCCCCATACCCTTATTGTCATTCTCCTCAAGAACTAGTGAAAATTTTGTTTTACTCAAATTTTCCTCCAACCGCTTGATCTCGATCGGCTCGTCACGAAACCTTCCTCCACTCTTCCTTTTCTCGCCCAACTCATCTATTCTATCATTTAAACTAGACTCTCTCGTAGCATAGCTCGAATGCTTATCTCTAAACTTCTTCAACTCCTCAGCTCTCAAAGGTGTAACCGAGTACTCATCTTGCAATCTTTTCGGATCTTCCGCCGATCAAGAAACACTTGAAATTTTCCTTTACAATGCAAGCGCAATCTTGATGAATAAGTGTAAGAGAATTATATTATCGAGAAGCACATCAAACCAAGCAACATATCCGATTGAGCTAGAAGACTTTTCCCGAGCATCATCCGGTGCTCGCTAACAGCATCCTCATCATCCTCGCATAAAACCTCCTTCCGAGGAGGAACCTCTCTCTCCCAACCTTCTTTCATTTACCCCCGCTAAAGAAGCAACTAGAGGGCACCTCATGAGACTAATGATTTAATTGAATAAATCCAACAAATACCTATAAATACAAATATATGAAATAAAAATAGAAAATTCTAGATTGATACCAATGGTTTTCGGTTGGGAGGCGTCGGCACGGGAGGGATACTTAGCTTGATTCCCCTCAGAACTCTCATTAACATCTTCCAAATGATTGCTTGCACCATCCTCATCATCTGTTAGGTTTCTTAATTCATTCAGATGAACATAGCGTATTTGAATAGGTGCGAAATGTGATTAGACGATTCCAAGTTGACGACGGAGGAGAACTTTCGATTTTCCCTTTTGGTTTGGCGGAAGAGCCACCTTCTCCACCCAAATGTTTTCTATGAAGTTTGGGTTGTTTGCTCCCCTCAGCACCTCCATCCTTGGCAGTAATCTTAGAAGCCACCCGAGTGGCAACTTGCTCCTTATTCTTCCGCTTCGCGGCTAGCACTCTTTCGTCTGTAGTCTCCACCTTCTTCAACTCATTATTCTTTTCATAAACGTCAGTATTCGACACAAGTGGCAGAGTCACGTGTAGCTGATGAGCTTGGCCCTCCTGGTATGTATCTCCCTTTCCATGGTTGCACCCTTTCGAGTTTAGGTTGAATGAAATAATCAGACATCGTTAGAGCTGCGAACAAATGAAGCAATAATAAAAACCTCTCAGAAAAGCACACACACATAAAAAAATATAATAATAATAAGGAAGGATTAAAACTTAGGTTATACCGTTCCCATTGGAACTCCTAAGTGCAGCTCGATAACCAGCATACTTCCAGTGTGAGATTGAAATGACACAGAGGAAGCCCGAAGGAATCTTTATGAGGTAAATCACGTGCTCTTGTAACATCAAAGCATCGGTTTCATTGTATTCGCTGCTCGTAAAAGGATCCGAGATATCGAATCATGATGCCTCCAAGGCATGGCAAAGCGAAACAGTCGTCTGTCTATCAAGAAAAATCATACTTCCAACCCTTTAAACCCATCAAGATCTCGTTGAAGCAATCCTTTTGGTTCTTGCCACCACGCTTATTAAAAGAGAACCAATGACCTGGTTTGCTAAGTTTATAAAAGGCTCGAAACAAAGGAACGGTCATGGTGATATATAAACTCTAGTTGTACACCTCAAAAAGCGTAGCACGATGCAAACCAAGCGGAACCAACCGGGAAATATGAACTTTGTAACACTCAATTACATCCAACAAAAACGTAGAGAAGGGCACACTAAGAACACCTTCCAAGAAATACCCTATGTATAAACCTATAACATCACTTGGCATTTCGCTCATTCTCATATCCGCAAAGGTAACCTCGATGCAAATCCTTGGTATACCAAATTCTTCAACCACCTAATTCAAACCCTTATCATCCATCGAGATGTGTATTTCTAAATGTAGAATTTTGGTTGAAATTCCTCAACCTCTAGAGCATTTTCCTTATGAACCAAATGGGGTGACTTGACATGATGTAATCCTCGTAAAGAAGGTATAGCCGAACAATAAAGACCACAAAAGATCGATAATATGAAACGACTGCCGACGGATGGACCACAAGAATCGATCGGATGGGTATACACAAGTCGCTTGAAAAACGTTGAAGGAAAATTTGCATGGAAAGTTTGAAAATTATGGTGGTAAAAATGAAATCAAAGGTGCTATTTATAGGCAAAAGTGCGAAATGTCGCGTCGTGTCACACATTGACGTGGCACTCCTTCCATGCACAATGAAAGAAGCGCACATGTCAAGATCCTATGATCGAGTAAAATGGCGGGATCCTTAAATATAAAACCATTATGACTTTTGGCATTTCATACATAAAACTCAACACATTGAGACGGAAAGATTAAACACTTGGAAAAACAAATCAAGCATTATGACAATGTATCACACCATTGGTATACCCAATACTATGATACTGGGGGGGGGACATGTTGGCGTATGTGGCCGAATGACCCACAACGAATGAACCTCATTTCCAGATGAAACCTCATTAGGTCGTTTGACCTAGCGGTAACTTCTGGATCCAAAGTCAAACTTGATATAAGGAGTAAGCATTACTTGATCAGAGTGAATGGCAGAATCAAGATAGAATCCACAAAGGGCAAAATGGCTGTTGCCGCCCAAAAGTGTCACCATCCCACATGTGACCTTCAGGTATGGACAAGAAACACCCAACTATATAAAGGGTGAATTTCTCAT
>CM040246.1:181772533-181775033 GCA_022545495.1 Chrysanthemum lavandulifolium
GAGTATCTGAACCAATTGCTTGAACATCCTCGGCAACAATGGAGATGATTGTAGGAAGCGTTAGTGACATGATGACAAATTAAGCGGATTTTATAACTCGACAAACCGAAATAGATTCTTTCACGGATTTTACTAAATCAGAGAAAACCATTTAAAGGAAATCACTCAAGTCGCTAGAAAAGCGTGAACCAAGTCGCTAAGTGCTAAGTCGCTAGAGTTCCAAGTCGTTATATAACAACTCGCTACAATCCAAGTGGCTAACAAAATTTTGGCCGCAGTCGCTAAGCACCAAGTCATTTGAATATTCAAGTCGCTAAATAGCAACTCACCAACACAAAGTCGCTAACAATATAAAGTACAAGTCGCTAACTTAAACCAAGTCACCACTCGTAGTGGGGAATCCACTAACTGTACTTTTTGTAGGCTTGTCTCAATAGAAAGTCGCTAGCTCAACTCGCTAGGCGTTAAACACCAACTCGCTACCAAATTGTAAAGCAAGTCGCTACCAAGAAAACCTTCCCGTGGCTCGAGTCGCTAGCATGAAAAACACATAAACACCACTTTTCAATCCAAAACAACCCAACCACAATGATTCAAACCTCTAAATCAAGACCTAAACACTTGAGATGAGTCTAAACACAAAAGTACTACCAAAATCCAAACTTTAACACTAGAAATCAACCAAATGATGCAAAACCACTAAACTTTTCAAACTCAAAACCAATTTAAAACCACTAGAAATCCAAAGATATGTAGATATGATCTAACCATGGCTCTGATACCAATTGTAGGATATTGGATTACATACACATCAAACCATCAATACAAGTAGGCGTACAAGAGTGTTTTAGAGAGAGTTAGAGGTTTAGGGAACTTAGTGAGAAAGTGAAAGATATTATTATATGAGCTCCAACTCTACCTTGGAAGGTAGAGAGTATTATAGTCTTACAATAAAGCACACAAGCGGGCCGTGGATCAGGCATACAGTGGGTAAAGACCGTCCGTCCTCCACGGTGTTACGTAACTAAATACTACTTAACTTAAAAAGCTACGACCTAAGAGCTTAAGCGATTACATATACTTGAGGTGACCGACTCTTTAATACCTGGAATTTCTAATTCCTAACAGTGATATTTTGAGTTATATTAATAAGAACGCGGAATTTACTTAGTAATACTTAGAAGACGGATTATGTGATGTATTGTAAGTGAGAATAGTTTAACACAAAGCTTCAATATTATAAATAATACGAGTGATCTTGCTAATCATTAGGGTTACACCTTGAAGCTAATATGAATAATGCGTACTCTAAGCAATGACCTAGGATCTCCTTTTATAGCACAAGGAGTCCTTTACAAGATAAGTATAAACCTAATAATCTATAATATACACAAGATCTTTTCTATACTTATCAATACAAGGATACATAACATTTATCCTAATAGCAGTGGTAATATTTGTACTGGCAGTGGTAATGAGTTTCCACTGCTAGTGTAATCTTTAGCAGTGTTAACCACAAGACTATCAGTGGTAACTGTTAGTATTATTCCCAACAAAGAGCATGAGAGCACGCCTGTAGTCTTGGAATAAAAGAGATGTTTTGAGATTCTACTAAATTTAAATAGAACGCTAATTTTTAATTGTGAATTCGAAGACTCCTTTTTGCCGCTTATATAAGTGGTCATGAGTTCGAAAATTTGACGGCAGCTTTGATTTCGCAAAAGGAGATTCATGAAGAGGCTTTAGGTATGTATCATCTTAGCAATCATTTTAATCTATTTTGTTTTAACTTGTGATGACGATGGTGAATACTTAAACTTGAAATGATTTTGTTTAAGTGATCTTGAACCGGTTTTGTTTTAATTGTGATGATGATCGTGAATACTTAATGATGAATATGGATGCTTCAAACATCAAGGTGATATACTATAAGGTGCCAAATAAGACCATGATACGCAACCATTAGTATTTATCATGATATTTGAATATAAATTCTTGAATATCTACCGCCGAAAGAGTTTGAGAAGGAACGTCATATTTGTACCTTACAAAAAGACAATGGTGGCCCAAGCTTATAGTATCAGTGGTGTTCTTGGCAATGCACTTATTGTGTGTATGTACCTCAACGTTTGATTATGACACAGACATACGGGTCGTGATTTAAAATGGGTTTTCGTTTATGACACTTCGAATTTCTATCACATAAACATGGGCAAAATGTCATAGTAGCTTATTATGTGTTCTGTTTAGCTAATACAATCTATGGAGATGTGTACTTTATAAAGTTTTTATTCTAATCATGTTTTGTCTAACTGTGACACTCCTTACAAACATTGTCTAAACTCAATGTGTTCTATTTACTTATTTATCTACACCATATCTCAGGGTTGTTTATCGGTTCGGTTATCGGGTTGTTCGGTTTATTCGGTTCGCTTAGTTTGGTTAAAAAAAAATTTATAGCTAAAACCAAAAACAAAACTGAACCGAATTCAAGATGGAT
>CM040246.1:182380033-182737187 GCA_022545495.1 Chrysanthemum lavandulifolium
ATCTCTCCCATAACCCACGTACGCATAATGTCCATCTGAATAAGAACACTCATCCAATAAACAAACCCTAGTATGGGTTACCTTCCAGAATAACTTGCAGCAGCAGCTCTATCAATTAAAAAAATCAAAACCCAAGATAGGGTATCATAAAACCATAACGAACAGCAATATAAACCACAACCGCCTCAAAGATATTATGATAAGCTTTATGAGGAACAAAAACGAATCATAGGTACCAAAACCCTAATCAGAAAAAACGATAATCCCAATAGATAGGAAGATCGATTGCAGGAAACCTTTAGGGTTTTAGGTCGATCCACACATGTACGAATACCCACAGATCGTATCAATCAATATAAATCATTTAAAACAGATACGATTGCCAATAGCCATAAATCGAAACCCTAAAGAAAAAATAAAACGATTCCCTACAAACAGAATCGATTGAATAAAAATAATAGTTAGGGTTTCGGTGTTTAGAGGATTTCTAATAGAATGATAAGAAAAAACGCATAGCCAACCACCCTTAGAAGAAAACCCAACCTGATGACACGTATTGCATACCAAAAAGGTAGAGAGGACGGATCAGGATGGAGTTTTTTGGCCGGAAATATTGAAGGGTGGCGGCTGGAAAAATCATTTCTTAATTTTGTCACCATCGATGGTGGAAAATATTTTTCCAAAAAATTTGAAACCATTTCATCGAAATTGTGAATAGAATTCTTCGAAAGACGATCAAACCAAGCGGTGGCATGATGCGTCAACGAATATGGAAAGAGATATAAGCGAAGGGCGTCATCGGAGACCCCATTTTCCTTCATACTCTGGGTAATGGTCAAAATTTTATCAAGATGCTTATTCGCATCATCACCCAGTAATCCGTGAAATTGAAAACTAATTTGGACTTGTTGTATCATATGGTGCTTAAGTATGAAATTCATAGCTTGTATGTTAATGGGAGCGATCGGTCCGTCTCGTTCGTACAAAGTCGGTTGGCATAGCTCCTCTATCGTTCGGAGATCGGGAGCCGCATTGGGAGGCGGATTTTGATGATCGGGAGCCGGATTTTGAGGATTGGGACCTGCATGGGGTGGAATTTGTGCCATATTTTGAACGGGCTCTTCAATATTAGGACGTATCTCAGGTACGTTTCTTTGATTCCGTTGAGAGCGAGTGTGCATGCACCTTAAAAAACACTTTCAATTAAACACAAGACCGAATTAAAGACACAAGGAACTTAAACCAATAATCACAAGCGATATGGTAGCTCTCCAAAAGAAAAACGCACAAAGGAGCGGAGAAACAAAGGTCAGCGCGAAGCTTATTAAAAACCCGTTTCTTTAAGGTCACATTTTAATGCGCGCCCTTCCTTAAACCCCTCTTATAGTTTGCTTATCAATTAGAAGTGAGCCGATTTTTCGCAAGCGACACAAAGGCAAGTTTTGAATCTTTAGTTTGAGAACTTATAATGATAACACTCAAGTTGAGAGTGTTATATTGATTGTGTATTCTATTTTATTAAAAATGAAAAGCAAAATCTTTTTGTATTTAAATATATATATATAGGGAAGGAATCGGGTGCGAATTGCATTTTAAGTTGGGATGGTGCAAATAATATCACATTAGCTTTTTTTTTTTTTTTTTTTTTTAAATTGAAGAAAATCAAAAAATTAAAAAAAAATAAAGAGGATGATAAATTATTAAGAATCGCTGAAAAAAATTTCAAAAATAAAATCGTTTTCATGATTAAAGGTATTGTGATATTAAGGTCGATTTTGACTTTTTTACAAAAGTCAAGATCTGATCTTAATATCACATAAACTTTTTTTTTAATACAAATTGCTAATATCACACTAACCATTTTTTTTTTTTTTTTTTTTTTTTTTTTTGGTAAAGGCCTTCCGCCTGATAAAATTCATTACACCAAAAAACGTTAAAGTACAAAGGATGAGGGTGAAACTATGTGTGAACAAGTGAATGGATTAATTAATGGGTGTCCATATTGTCAATATAAGCTTTTTATGTATAAAAGTATCTGTTATTGTATGCTTTATATTTGTTTTTTGTTCGACCTTAAGGCCTAAATGAACCAAAAAAATATGTAGTTAACTAATCAAAATAGTCCGGATATTTTCTTAATTGAATGTATCCATATATATTAATTTTCTTCAAACACAATGTTTTGGGTAAAGGGAGTAATCCTGCACCCTAGTAAAATATATTAACCAAAACGTTTAAGTACAACGGATGAGAGTGAATCTCTCACCTCGGCCCGTTACATGGGCAACAGACACACACTTAAAGTGCACTTTAACCAAACACATTACATAAGAAAGACATGCCAATCTTATGGGCTACCAAACATCCAAATTTACTTCCTACCACGACCTAAGAGACTAACATCATACATGTCACAAAAATCCTCCAAGTGTCCTGGTAAATTGTAGACTTGAGCAGCATAATCATCAAAATCTTCTAGCTCAAATCCCCCACCTCCCCCAGAAGCCATAAATGACGCCATAGGGTTATCCGGCTCCAAAACCTCATCCTCTTCACTATCAGAACAAGTCACATTCTCGACTTTAGAAAACGGATTACTTACCTTAGTAGCAGAAAAAGTCATAGTCTCCGGAGGCTTAATATCCGCACCTATATCAACACGAGATTCCTTCCCCCGAGAACCATCCATACCTGCTTCCTTAGTACAACCAGAAGAATTCACAATCTTCGCCTCGTCAGTAGTAGAATCAACCACAGTATTTGGGATGCCCGTGTCATCTTGCACCTCAAGAGTCCCAAAAGAGTTAGACGTAGTAATAGGTGTACCTTTAGCATTAACACTAGCAGCTTCCGGTGTCTTCGTTTTTGCAACATATACCTGCTTCCTAGGTGCAAATCTAGGTCCCTTACCCATATTAATACCACTAGACATCTTCGTACCTTTGGGTTTGGCTTTCCGATTCTACACCACCTTAAACCCATCATCACGCTCTTCCAAAGACGAGGTGGGAGCTACATCATGATGCTCCTTAGTACTCTTAGGACAACAAGCATTAACATGCCCAAACACTTTACATTCTGCACAATGTGGAGGTTTCCATTCATATTCAACCTTGATACTTGCCGTAGTAAAACCACTATCGTCCTTTTTATGGATCGCCATAGTCACCACATGTTTAAGATCAGATTCCAATGATAATTCAACAAGAGCACGTGCAAAACTAATACGACCCCATGAATCAACGCACATGGAGCTAGTGAAAGCATTTAACATAATCGGCTTACCCATCTGAGTAGCAATAAGGCTCAACCCGTCTTCCGAATATGCAAGTAATGGCACATTATGCAATTTAATCCACACGGGAACTTTGGTAACCTCACTTTTAGACAATAACACATCAGGAGTCCATTTAGTGAGGATGAGAGGAGAGTTACGAATAATCCAAGGGCCCCGTTGAAGGACAGTATCAACACCCTCTTTAGAATCAAACTTAAAGAGGAACACACCATCGTCATTCTTCATAAGTTTCTTTAACCCAAACTTACCCCACGTGTTAGTGACGTAGTTTTGGACCAAAGGAAACGCAATATTCTTACCAACAAAGAAACCAACAAGAGTGTTATCATAACGGTTGAACATACCCTCCATAGAAGCTTTAGGGAGAACCGTATCATGATTAGCAATATGATTCTCATTCACCGGTGGTCGAAAGTTAACTTTCTTAGTAACACGTTCCGGGTTTAATACATTAGCAAACGACCTTCCATCATTAGGCACCTTTTCAGAAGCATTCACGTTAGGAGCAGAATTAGACGCATGTACCACATTCGTAGATGCAACAAACTTACTCTCCTTCGAAGCAAGACTAGGAAGTTCCAAATTCGATTGCAAACAAGTAACCTCATCAGTAGGAATCACATTAACTGAATCCAACCTTTCAGTATTCCAAAACAGATTCAAACGCAACATCATCAAATTGATTCCCATCTTGTGCGCTAGGGTTTCGAATAACCCTAGCAGCTTTACGTGGCTCAGGAACAGCAGCATTAACATCAATTCCATGATCACCTTTAAGCCGTTTTAACCTAGCCTCCAACGCATTAATATCCAGCGTAGCATACGGATTTGAATCCTTATTCAAGCCAACTTGATCGGCCAAGTTGGTGGCTGTTGTGGCAGCTTTCAGCGAAGACCCATCCTTATCAAAGAAGCCTCTTTCCATCTCTCTAAAACCCCACAAACAATCCAAATACTCGACACAAACAAGAAGAAATCAAAACAGCAAGCTCGCATAAGCTACATGTACAGAATAACGAAAACCCTAACTGAAACGTTAGGGTTTTAACCACAACGAATCTGGTCCTATACCATGACACAAGACGATTAAACAATGATAGGAGTAATCAGATCGATTAATAACCCAACTTCTTACAAAACCAGAAAAACGATTCTTTAAACCCTAATAATAACGATTCTTCAAAACAGAACTAAATCAGGGGAAACGACACATAAATCCAATCAAGAACCAATTAACAATGACGTTAATCAATATCAAAATGAGATAGATGCAAAGAATCCCAAGGTATAGGTAGATTTGAGGAAGAACGATTAAGGGATTTTAGGGTTTAAAAAAAATCGCCAAGAGAGAAATCGTTTAGGGTTTGTTTCAATTCAAACACAATGTTGTCTTCAACATTTTATGAATGTATTTCTTTCTTAAAAAATGAGATGATGTGATAATGTGACTGTCCAAAATATACCAATCAAGATATAAAAACATTGGTGTGATTGAGAAATCCATACCCAATAATGCTCCAATGATTTAACGAATAATTATGAAAGAGATTCGAACATATACAAACAAACATGACATATACCCCTTACATATCTCATTTATTTATCTTTTGAAGATGGAAGTAAAGTACAAAACGTCTAAAAAACATAAAGAGGATGTGCATAAAAACGTCACACATCCTTATTACTTATAATCCAAAATTTTCATATAATAGACGTTGTCAAATTAATGACACATAATAAATACATTATTATATAATCTCCAAAAGGATTAAACCCAGTAACAATTCTCCATAAGCCCTCGTGGAAATAGAAAACTGAAGGAAAAAAAAATACAATCTTCTTGTTGGATATGTACAAATTATACAACGACTCCCATCAAATATGAGATACATTTAATTTCTGAGTGATGATAGAGATAGTAGCTTCATATACTAATTCTGCGCCTAAATCGTTCATCACTGACGTATATATATCTGTTTCTCATTTAAATCTTCACCTTTAAGTTTGCCACATGTCTTCATCTAATCTTTAGGCACACTTTTAGAGTTTTAGTCATAAAAGTTAGGCATGCATATCATTTTCCTTAATTTCTAGCTATATGGAAGTAGCTTTTTGTTGAACATTCACATCTTTAAGCCTCAAAATATGATTCTCGACCACACCACCATTATTTGGTCTACAGAATTTATGTATGCTTTGAAACCATTTCTTTTGTTTGCTTGATCTATGAGCTTTTGTGCCACTAACATCCCTCTCTGGCAATGGCAAAATCCTTCGGCCACTAGGTTCACGAAGATGGTTAACATATTTTTTATTGTAATACTTGTCATGACTAGTCTTGATGTAGTATTCGAGATCCTTTGAAATCCTTTCAATTTCATACAAATCAAGAAGAGAACTGGCAACATGGTCAGTACTCGACATTGATTTGTGGAAAGAAAGTGTTGGGACTCGTCTATTCTCATGTGCGTTTTTCATAGCTTCCAGCTTGTACCTAGAAGGCCCGGTTACAATATCGTTTGATACTTTATAATCATACTCGCATATTGTTGTTTGATCGAATCTTGATCCACGTCGGTACCAAGTCCAAGCCGCTACTTTTGCAAGAACTAGTTCGTTGGCAGTTTCCTTTGGGCTTTCGTTTATGATCATGATTTGATTTTATGGCTAGAAATTGAGAATTGAGAGTTAGATGATACTTTGAAGGCCAATGTTGTGCCTAAGTATATTAGGAGTTAATCAAACAAGCTACAAGTCAAGGATGTCACCTTTTAAATGCTACTTTATTGTCTATTTGGGAATTAGGCCGCCCCACTTTGATGTCACTTTTAATATTGAAAATTCAGGAGCGTTTATGGTGTTTTGTGCTAATAATATATAGTACAAAGCCATTTGTTTGATCTACTTTGTATAACAGATATGTATGTGTTCTGTTACCGACTGGCTTAGCTAAGTTGGTCATCCAGTGCGAGTCTTGCAAGTGACAAAGAATTTTTGGATTTTTTTTTAGTGAGAAGTTGTAAGTTCTAGGGGATTTTTTACGCGGGTCTCTTCTAGTAGTTCGGGTCCCCAACCCTATATGTTTGAATGGTTTAACTCGGGAGTTGGATTTCAAGTGTAATGCCGTTATTAAAAAAAGTGTGTCTATATGTCAATTTGTGTTGCTCCATTTGGTGAATTGTTAGTAGTATCTATATGTTTGAATTTGAAATTTAAATGGTTTTCTACTTTTCTTACAGAGAACAAAATACTAGAATTCACTTATGCTGATTTGCTTGTGTGGGGCTTTGGGCTGCCCAACTAAATATGGACTTGAAATTTATATGGCTACACATAACTTTCAAGTTTCAAGACCACTATGTAATCCATAGCGATGCGATTTTGTAAACCGAAACTCTTTTGAAAGTCATGCCGACCTTTTTTTTTGTTTCCCTTTTTTTTTTTTTTTTTTTTTTTTTTTTTTTTTCAATTAGCAAGACAAATCTTTTGCAACAATTTTTTTACTCATCTTTTTTGTTAGCACAGTGGGGGGATATGAGATTGTTCTCTGCAAACCAAGTTTAATACTCACAACCATAGTTGGTTTCAGACAAAAGTACTTTGCGAATATGATCACGTTTTTAGTATGCCGTCGAGTCACTTTGAATATTTC
This sequence comes from Chrysanthemum lavandulifolium, assembly GCA_022545495.1. Taxonomy (NCBI): domain Eukaryota; kingdom Viridiplantae; phylum Streptophyta; class Magnoliopsida; order Asterales; family Asteraceae; genus Chrysanthemum; species Chrysanthemum lavandulifolium. Next base: position 182,386,984 of record CM040246.1, read on the forward strand.
ATCTACATATATTTATTGAGGCGATACAGGTAGATCGTTTTAGCATTACGATTAACGAGACGTTTTGCAAAATGATTATTTTGTAAATTTAGACATGCGCTTTTAACAATAAGTGACACATAAATAGTATTTGAGCAATAAACTATTTTCAATCTCTATGATATATTTTGACCTAATTTTTTCACAATAGGTTTACAAAATATTTTTATCCAAAATTATGTGGCACACACAGATAGGAAGATTTGAATTTGAAAAGAGGAGAGAAAATTTATTAAGATAAATTTTATTGGTGACAATTTATTTTATAATTTTTTTTTATAAAAGTTTGTGAATGTAGCATTTTTCAACAAAATATAGATAAATAGATATGGGGATAATGGAATAAAAAACATTAAACTTGTCATTTTTTACTATTGTTTACATTGAACTTTTATTTTTTCTATTAAATTGTTAATGTAGCTAATTATTAAGTTTTGATGTGACAAATTCTAAGCATATTTGTTCCGTTATATAGTTATAAAATAAATATAAAACTTCATCTTAATATCGTTTAACATATAAGTACTCAGGGGTATTATAAATTTGTATCACTATATAAAGATATAGGGTACTCCACTTTTATCGTATTTACCTCGTTACATCACTAAAGGTGTCCAACAATTTATACAATTTTTCTGAAACCTAATTCAACTTCCTGCAAACCCATTTCTTCTTACTCATCATCAACGACCACCACTGCCACCAACCTTCATATATCTGGCCACCCTTGTCAAAGACAAAACATGAAATCCTCAAATTCATGGTTCCAATCGATCAATCTAACAAACCAATCACAAAAGTCCCAATTTTGCTTCAAATAATATTAGGGTTTTATAGAATAATTTTTTCGCTTAGAAGATGATGAACTGTGGCTTTTGATTGATCAATTAATGATTTGATTTAACCAAACAAAAAAACCCTAATTTTTTTTTATGAACTTAGGGATTTGTAATTGTGGCTATCATATCTTAATTGATTCGATGGCATGAAATTGAAAGATTGAATTGGTTGATTTTGGTTTTTTGTTTGATGATTTTATTGGATTTGTATCTTCATGTTATGTGTCGATAAACCCTTCATCTATTATGTATATTCAAAGTTTCATTCATGAAATCGTGGAATTTGGACTTAGGGGTTGTTTCTTTTATTTTCTTGGAAAAGGGTCCTCTTAGATTAATATAAGGTGTTTACATTAGAAAATATATGATAAAAGTATGTTTCTTTTTATGTACGGGATGAAATTCTTGATTACAACAACGATAATTTTACCAAGTATCTACAATATATTAAATCCAAACCCATCTTCTCAGCCTGGCAAACTCAGAAGACTTGTCACCTTTTCTTAACCATACAAGATTTCTACAAAATACAGATCTACATCAAAACTATTTGTAGAAATCTACATTAAAATACATTAAACCCAAACCCATAATGTAGAAGAGATGTGACCATCGACATGAAAGTAGCGGTGGACAAGATAATGTGAAAGTTGAATTTGTCGATGGTGGTCCATAGATCTAGACGATGATGCATGTGGTGGCGGTTTATGGTGGACGTCACGGTGAAGATTGCAGTTTATTGTGCATGTCATAGTGGAGATTGTGGTGGTCCATAGATCTGGACGTAACGTTGGAGATTGTGTTTGTAAAGGTGATGGCGGTTTATGGTGGTGTGGTGATGATTCTAGTGGTGGTGGCTGGTGGTAGAGGGTGGAAGATAGGAGAGACATGGGAGGATTTTTTTAGATAAACTGGGAAGAAGAAATAAGTGATGTCAAAATAGTCATATGTTGTATGACTTTGTATCCTGGATGGAAAAGGGTGGCATTTTGGCACTCTTCTACAACAAGAAATTATGTTTTTAATAAGCTAAAAGGAAATATGTAAATATATCGTCTCCATCCAACATTGGTTTCATTAAGAAATTAAGCTAAAAAGAAACAACCCCTTAATGTTACTTGGGTTCTTCTAGTGGATCTTGATCTTACTTACTTTGTTCGGGTACATTTTTGTTATATTGTGAGTGAGCCTTTGAATACACTTGTATTTAATCTTCATATAAAGTCGGATAAATATTATGTTGGTCTGGATTTATCGAGCTTGACCGAAAAACAAATAAAATCTTAACCTATATAAAGCACAAGTGTGATTGCTATTTTTAGAAGCAAAAAGATCCAAAATCAAAATATATATATATATATATATATATATATATATATATATATATATATATATATATATATATATATATATATATATATATATATATATATATATATATATATATATCAACCTATATAAAGCACAAGTGTGACACATCCATCAACTATTTTTATGGATTCAACTATTTTCGAATAAAATTGTTTAAGAGAGATTATGTTGGGATTACATGTAATCAATATAAAGTGTCGGTCATCAGTTTATGTAATAGGTTGTCATAATTAAGCTTATAAGTTTGTAATTAATCACTAGCCTGTGTAGTAAGCCCATGGGTTTTGAAAATGTTTCTAGACAGACTACATGGGGCGTAGCCCTAGCTCTACTACTATATAAACATTGTAAACCCTCATTTGAGGGTGTTGGTTTCATTTTATGAAAAGTTAGTTTCGTTATTATCTTAAGAATGATTCCTTCCATTCTCTTTCTCTATCTAAATTTTGTAGAAAACTAGAAGGGGTTGAATAGTTTACCAATTAAAAACTTTGTTTTGAAACTTATTGAAAGATCAATTGATATTGATCTTGAGTATGTTAATGAAATATGCAAGCAATGTGTAATAAGTAAATAAGGAAAGAAATGATCAAACCACAACAAGTTGTTTATAGTGGTTCGACTACAAGGACTCTTTTTCCTTGCCTACTCCACTCCCGAGTCTCACACTCGAGAGTTTAACTTCACTAGTCAACAAGCTCCTTTCACCGTGGAGAAAACCTTTACACTTAACTTACACTATTTCCGACACTAAGCTAGATGTCGAGTTCTTTCCAAGGGTACAACTACTCCCACACACAATGTATTTTGAGGACTAAAATACTAACCACTCACACTCACAAGATTATGATGGTTTGATACAACAATGAAGTATGGATCAACACTAGATCATACAACACTAAACAAACAAGACTTCCAACTTCTCGTTGAAGCTTGAATATGACTTGATCTTCTTTGCTACAAAGAGATCACTAATATGATATGAAACGAGAGTTAGAAAGGTTAGAGAGAAGATATGTATGAGAGTATGTTAGAAAGGGATGAAAAACTACTTGGCTTGGCATTGCTATTTATAGCCAAAATGGACGGGAGGCGTCCACGGACGGCGGACCCTTAAAGGGTTCCGCCGTGTACCATTTTGGTACCGCCGGTCGGACGACCAAGATATCAAATCTTGCCAAAGTCAACTCTATCTAAGTGAGATTGTGCAAGATATGAAGAGTACAAATCTACACAAAATATCTAATGGAATCTTCCAATGATTTCCATGATGTAATACATGATGTCATATGTTGTATTTCTATTTTTAGAAATATGCAAATGCTTAAGTAGTGTTTGGTTTAAGAACCTAACACATTCTAAAACTACTATCATACATAATGATTAGAGTCATATCAAGATGTCACTAATCACAAATGTAAATGCTTGAATGATGAATATATTGTTTGAGAAAGCTTGTTTTAATATCTATTAAACTTGACAAGCTTTAAGCTTTTATAAATTAAATTTACTTTTGTCGTTAACAAAACTTAGGCAAAGATCAAAAATATAAATAACGTTTAATGGCGATATTTGTATTAACAATCTCCCTTTTGTTGAGGACAAAATATAAATTTTATTTTATAAAAGATACAAAGTTTGTACAAGAGTTATAAAATATTAGTTTTAGAACTTGAAAAGGAAATGATAATGCAAGTGTATGATGTTTGACTTTTATGAAAGTCAAAGTATTCACTAGTTGATGCATGATGTTGACTTTTTAGAAAGTCAAAGTATGCGATTTGACTTTTTAAGAAAAGTCAAGTATTATCAATGAGGGTTCTGTTTGACTTTTAGAAAGTCAAATGTATGCGGTTGACTTTTCGGAAAAGTCAAATATAAATAATTTCAAAGTTCTATATTTTCTCCCCTTTTGTCTCAACAAAAAGAAGAGGCTATGCGGAATGTAATGAGCCCGAGCTATTATCTCCCCCTTGTTCAAAGCTCCCCCTAAATTGGGTGCTTTAATGGGAAGATTCATGGATTGTGAAAATAAAGCTACAAAAAAAAATTGTTAGTAATAATGATCATTCACAAGCATTTCCAAACACTATGTAATGACACCAATAATATAATAAACAACATTCATTAGTTAAAATTTTTCATGAGTAAAGATCATGAAAAGAGAACACAATGATGTGTTTTTAGTACAAGAAATAAAAATTATCCTAAGAAAGTAAAAACAAGAAAGACTAGTCTAAAACCATCCTAAAGTGATGGTGGATGGGAAAAGCGTTGAGGCGCTCGAGGATGTGGTTGAGGATGAACCTCATTTCTTCTTGGAAGTCATGGACCATAACCCGGTCCGTTCCACGGTTTGGCCCGTTTGCTCACAAGTTGAGCAACCATGCCTTGGAGGGTAGAATGTTTGGGGAGGTTGTGGTGGTGGAATGGTGGATGTGTTGGTGGTGTTGGGGATGTTTGGAGTGGTCATGATGGATGCAAGCAAAGCATTTTGCATTTGCATTGTCTCACTTAGTGAGAATCCACCATGCCTTTGAATTGGTGGAGGTTGTGGAGTTCGCTTGAATCTCCTCTCTAGTGGGATTGGCATCCCACATACACTCCTCAATGTCCTCAAGATGAGGGACATTGATGGGGAAGTGGATGATCCCATATAAAGGACCATGAATGTCTTTGTGAATGGGGTGGAAGAGAAGAGGTTTAGGCCCTAATGGGCGTTTGGGTCAAGGATGACCGAGGTGACTCATGAGCAATCCGCTCAATTGTGCCAAATGATGGCAATGGTGGTGGATGATTTGGCCTAGGAGGCAAGTCATCCAAGTCCTCTAGGAAAGGATTTGGTGAAGTTGGTGGAGTTGAAAATAACTCCATAGGAATGAGAGTTGGAGACCTTGGTGGTGAAGGTGGTGAGGTGTTTTGGATGTTTGGATGGGTGCTTGGGAGGAGGTGAAGTTGGTGTTTTGTAGGTGGTGGAGTGGTGATCACAATGTGTGATTGATTTGGTGTAGCCAGTGAGGCTTGTATCATCTCGGATGGGAGATGAGATTGTGAGTGGAGAAGACTCGGATGAGGAGCTAATGTTAACGAAGCAACAAGGCCTAACGCTAATTCTAGCGGTCTTCTTGCAAGGTTTTGGAGAGGATTTTGTCATTTTGACTTGGGTTTTACTTTGCTAGATAATAGTAAGAATGAAGAAGGTGTGAGGATGATCATGGTAAAACCTCTCAATTTATAGAAGTGAAAAATTGTTGAGAAATGTGTTTGATTTGATGTTGAACCATTGAAGAGATGAGGTTCCTAATGATTTGGAAGTGGGTTGAATGCTAGTCATATCACCCAAGTCAATCCATACAAGAGAGATGGAGTGAAGAAGAAAAGATTTGCAATAAATGTGTTCTAGTGAGTGGAATTTCCTAACATTCGGATTACCCACGGTTTGAAGGTACCAAAATTTGGTTCCTTCCTTTATGCCAAAGGGCTCCTTGGGTGGATTTTCAAATTTTGAATTTTGGTGGGAAATGGATTTCTTATATACCTTAGTGAATTATACTAAATCTAATAACATTATAAACTAGTTAAGATTGATTTATAAGTGATGGAAGATAATTTGGAATCACGAAGAGTCGAAATTCGAGAAAATTACGGAGGATCCACGGCACCAAAATCATACACGCACGGTACCCTAAAAGGGTGCCGTCTGGTCCTTTGTCACAGTGCATGGCGGTACCAAAATACATAAAGGACGGTACCAAAATTATGGTGCCGTCGATCCGTGGAGTCTGAAATATGGACGAGTAAGTTTTTAGGTGTCGGGGACATTTCGAAACACGAAATTTTTCTCAAAAGCATTATACTAAACATTTCTAGTTAGGAAAAGTAAATAACACATGTATAAACATAGTGGAGCATAGATTTTGAGCAAGGCTTTTGATTTTCACAATATAGTGAAAATGGGTAAAATTTGATAGCATACTTGTGCTATCCTCCTGCATAAGATTGTTAGCATACGACAATTTTAGAAGTTATATTATCATCCTACAAGATAAAAACAACAAAATAGTATCAAACATTAGATGATAATGCATTGTTCCAAACACTCCTTAAAGTACCCTCATTTGTCCAACTTCTTGTAAATCTTGTTCATCATCCTACCAAGGCACTTGAACATTCCCTTAGTTTGTTTGAACTCTGTGATTCATTCTCGATCTCGGGAAGAGATCGTAATACTCATGAGGTGGAAGATGAGAGCTTGGAAGACCATCCTCGGAGCTATTTGATGATGATGATGAAGGAGTTGGAGGTTTAGCTCTCTTGCCTTTAGTCTTAGCAACTCGAGCATCACTCAAAGGTACAAAGATGTGAGGATGAGTTCATAGTGAAGGTGCATCCCTTTTGGGGTTGGTGGAATTGGTGCGAAGTTTCTATAGAGGCGGGTGAGAAGCATCCCGTATGGAAGAGCAACCGATCCTTGAGTTGGAATATCAATCATTCTCCTAGCTATGTAGTAGGCCAAGTTGAATGGTTGTCGGGTGGACAAGTTGTAGAGCATGTGGCAAAGACAAGCGTTTATGTGATCCCTATTTCCTATGGTGCTAATGACGTTGGCTCTAAGTAACTCCTCCCATTTCTTAAATTCGGGCTTAAGTTCATTTAGCTCCATTCCATATGGATCTCGGTCTACCTCTTTTCCCTTTCGGGTAACTCGGGTTGTATCACTTTTTGGGTTAAAAAGGTGTTCACGGATGACATCCTTATCGGCCAAACGGGTTAGATAGGGAGAAGTGCGGTCGTTGATTGCATCAAGAGCGGTGAGTGACCACTTATCCGTGTAGACACAAGTTCCTCGGTTGGGAATTCCTAGTACTTTAGCAAATTCGCTTAAGGTGATGGTGTAGTCATTTTGGTTGATTCTAAAGCTAAGACAAAATTCATCATCGTCTTCATCACTAAAGCCGGTCACACTAGCATAGAATTCTAACACAAACCTAGGACAAATTGGTTCATCGATGTCAAGAAGACAATCGAATTGAATGGCGGCTAGTTCTTCACGAAGATTGGTATGTTCAAGGAAGGATGAGTGAATGGTTCTACCCTCATGGAAATACCTTGATTCTAGACCCCTAAATATTTCTACTTGTTCCTTGGTAAGTCCTTTGGTTTTGTGGTGTTTGGGAATGTAGTTAAGGGTGTCTTTGTGATCATAGAATCTTGCGGCTACCATGGTTATTCCTAAGGACAAGAATTAAAAAAAAATGAGAATAAATTTTAACGTTTTTGGTTCTAGTGTGTGCCTACATGAAAACAATTTGGAGTTGCGGTTATCTCGACTCATTTTATGCACAAAAATGGTTTTAGTGGGGTGTTTGGTAAATACCATGAGATAACCCAAATGCTCCTAATTCAATGTGGCTTCATTTGAATATACCCGGGAATGCATATTAGTTATGCAATACCTTTAGTATTCAAGAGCATGCAAGTGATGAAAATTTAACGTTTCTATTTGTATTAGCAATGAAAAAAATTGTTTTCCTACAAGTGAGAAGCTTTTCAAAACTTTTGACATGGGGTGTTTGGTTGTTTGAATAAGGCCTTATATTCATTATCTATCAATTAGTGGGAAACATGATTTGTTTATGCAATATGATAATGTAGTACCTAATTTCAATGACTAGTTATGCAATTTGCCAATTGAATTCATATTTGGTATAAAAGCATACATAAAACCCCATGTAATGATTTGTGATAGTTTTGTGCATAAATAAGAATCCTAGACTCGAATTAAGAGATGAAATGTAGTTAGGATACTTACAATGATGTTATCTTGATGATTAGTGAGTGGGAAGATGACAATAATGAGCTTGGTTTAAGTTTTACACGTTTTGGTAAAGTGGGTTTTGAGGAAGAGGATGATTTGTATATAGCGGTTTTGTACATGAGACACCACGGACGAGACGGTACCAAAATTTGGTTCCGTCTTTGTTGTCGTTGGTGCCGTGGCTACGATGGCAGTACAAGACAAAATTGTTTTGTTTTGATTATTCTAATGTTTTGGGCTATGTTTATCCTACATGTTTGGTTCCATTAATCCTAAACCAAGTCTAAGAAGATTAAAGGTTCTCGTTTAAGAGGTTTAGTTAAGATGTCGGCAATGTTGTCTTGGAGGATACTTTCTCGATTGAAATGTTTCCTTTTGAACATTGTCGCGAAGAAAGTGATGATGATTTCAATGTGCTTTATGCGAGCATGTTGAGCAGGATTCTTCTTGAGATCGATGGCTCCTTTGTTGTCATAAAGTATCACAATGTCGTTGAGATGAATTCCGTAGTCTCGAGAGCTTGCTTCATCCAAAGAGCTTGTTGACATGCTTTTCGGTGAGGCGTACTCGGCTTGATGGTTGAGATGGCTAAAGCCGTTTGCTTCTTTGCAAACCATGAGGTGAGACAATGTCCAACAAAAGTGCAAATACCACTTGTACTTTTCTATCGACATAATCACCGGCATGATCCGAGTCGGCATACACTATGGTTTCTATACCCGTTCCTTTGGGATACCATAATCCTAAACACGTTGTTCCCTTAATATATCTAAAATCCTTTTAAGGCTTCTAAGTGTGATGCCTTTGGGTTTTCTTGAAAGCGAGCACATAGACAAACACTAAACATAATGTCGGGTCTACTAGCCGTAAGATAGAGTAGGCTACCAATCATTCCTCTATATTTAGTGTTATCTACGGATTCACCTTCTTCGTCCTTGGTGAGTTTAGTGTCCGGGACATGGGTGTTTTAGTTGGTTTGGAATCTTCAAGACCAAATTTCTTAAGCATGTCTTTTATATATTTAGATTGGTTAAAGAAAATACCATCTTCTAGTTGTTTAATTTGAAGTCCTAGAAAGAAGTTTAACTCACCCATCATACTCATTTCAAACTCGTCATGCATGATTTTAGAGAAATCATCACATAGTTCTTGACAAGTTGATCCGAATATAATGTCATCAACGTATATTTGAACAATAATAATTTGTGATTCCTTTTCTTGGTAAAAGAGTATTATCTACTAATCCCATAGTATATTTGTTATCAATAAGAAAAGTCTTAAGGCGGTCGTACCAAGCTTTAGGTGCTTGTTTAAGGCCGTATAATGCTTTCTTGAGTTTGAAGACATGATGTGGTTTCTCAAAGTCGGTAAAACCGGGAGGTTGAGCAACATACACTTCTTCGTTAATAAACCCATTAAGGAAAGCACTTTTAACATCCATTTGAAATAATTTAAAGTCATAAGCACATGCATAAGCAAGTAATATTCTAATAGATTCAAGTCTAGCTACCGGTGCATAAGTTTCATCATAGTCAATTCCTTCTTGTTGATTATAACCTTGTGCAACAAGCCTAGCTTTGTTTCTAGATACTACACCATTTTCGTCCATTTTATTTGAAAGACCCATTTTGTTCCAATTATAGTTTGATCTTTGGGTTTTGGAACTAGTTTCAAACATCATTTCTAACGAATTGGTTTAATTCTTCTTGCATGGCAATTACCCATGATTCATCTTTTATTGCTTCATTTATGGTTTTGGTTCAATGGTGGATACAAAACAAAAATGATTACTTTGATTTTGGGCTTGTGACCTTAAGGTTCTTTGATTAAGTTGTCCTATGACCTTTTCTAAAGGATGACTTTTAGATTCTTTGATGTTGACAATTTCCTTATTTAATGGTTCATCTTCCTTGTTATTATTAATTTGACTTTCTATTATTTGACTTTCAACTAAGTCATCATCTACCAAAGGTGATGTCTTAGAGGGAGGTGGACTTTCGTCAAATGTTATGTTCAACGATTCCTCGACTATCATTGTTTCTTTATTTAGGACAATGTAAGCTTTACTAGTTTGAGAGTAACCAAGAAATACACCTTCATAAGACTTTGGGTCAAACTTGGTGAGATAATCCTTAGTATTAAGAATAAAGCATTTACAACCAAAGACTCTAAAATATCCTAACGTTGGCTTTTACCTTTATAAAGTTCATATGGTGTTTTGTTTAGGAAAGGACGTATTAAGACTCTATTTAAAATATATGTAGAAGTGTCAGCGTTACACCAAAACTTTTGAGGAATGTTTTGTTCATTAAGCATTGTTCTACTCATTTCTTGAATTGTTCTATTTTCGTTCTACTACTCCATTTGATTGAGGTGTTCGTGGGCGGAAAAGTTATGTGTTATACCATTTGTATCACAAAAGTTTCCAAATTGAGTTTCGTTGTCAAATTCACGACCATGATCCGTTCGGATCGACACAATTTGACACCTAGAAGGTTTTGAATTTTCTTGCTAAGTATTTCAAATTTATCAAAAGCTTCATTTTGGTTTTCAAAATAACGTCCAAGTAAACCTTGAGTAATCATCTACTATGACTAAAGTGTATAAGTTGCCTCCATAGCTTCTTATAGCGGATGGTCCAAACAAGTCCATATGTAATAATTCTAGACACTTAGATGTGGACACCATATTTTTAGATTTGTGACTACTATGTGTTTGTTTACCAATTTTGCAAGCGTCGCAAAAGTGTTGGTCATATTTTAGTTTTGGTAAATTCTAACCAACTCTTTTGAAGATAGGTTTTGTATAAGTCTCATATTAGCGTGACCTAGCGTCTATGCCAAAGAGATGAGCTATCGTCTAATGTTGTTAAGCAAAGTTTGTCATTATATGTTTTATCTATTTTCATGACGTATATGTTATTTTTCCTAACTCCTTTAGCTATGGTGATACCATCTTTTAGTATTTTACTACCATTTTCATCAAATAGTACTTTATACTTTTTATCACATAGTTGGCTAATACTAAGTAGATTAAATCCTAACCTATCCACATGAGCAACATTTTCAATAGTTAGGGAGTTATGAGCAATCGTACCTTTGCCAATGATTTTGCTTTTGAGATTGCTACCGAAAGTGACATTACCTCCGTCATACTCTTGGTATGATGAGAAGAGACTTTGTTGCCGTCATGTGTCGTGAGCATCCACTATCTTTTATCCATTCATCGGGTTCCAATCCAACTTTCAAGCATACCTAAAAGCAAATAACTCAAGCATTTGGTCCCCAATATCTCATGGGTCCGTTTGGGTTAAACATACCATTTATTTGATTCATGTATGGAAATGATGGGTAAGAGTTCCATGGCATGTAATCTGGAGTTTGATATGGTCTAGGAAAACTTTGATTCCAACCGTTGTGTTGGTAGTTAGGTTGAACGTTGTGGTTGCTCTTAGGAAAGGCGTTTGGCAAAAGAAGTTTTATATCGTTGTTGAGTAGTTTTGATCTAAATTCATTTTAACAAGTCCTACTCGATGTAATAGGCTGGTTTTAGTTTAACATTATCATTGGTTTTCTTTGTTACTTTAACAAATTGATGCGGTCCGTATTGCGAACATTACATTACTGTTGAAGTACCAGCGGTACCATTTTGCTGTGGACGGAACCCTTATTTTGGTTCCGTCGGTCCGTCTTTATCTTCGCACAATTTTGACGAGAATGTTCGTCCTTTTCGGCCGTTTGTTTTGACTCTTTGGAATTAATACTTCATTAAAACCTAGCCCATTCATGTCTCCTGGTGTTTTATGGATTTTAACTATTTCATCGGCAAGAGCGATGTTTTGTTAAACCTTTTAAACTTAGAATTATTTTCTATTAGAACTTCTTGTGTGAGCTTTAGTTTTCTATTTCAAGATTAAGCTCTTGACATGATTTACAATCATCGTCATTTGCTTTTCCTTTTCAAGTCGTTTTGCTTTTCTTTCAACTCATATACTTCATTTCCAAAAATTCCTTTTGGTTTTAGAAATTTATTTTTAGTTATGATTTTTAGACTTAGCTCACACAATTGATTATATTGTTTTTGCAAGGTGTCATCATCTATAGAAGAATAAGAAGAGTCGGAAAGTACCTCATTTGACTCATGTGCCATTAGGCGATCTCTTCCTTGCTTGATTCTTCATCGTCTTCACTATCACTCCAAGCACCACTTACAAAAGCTCGTTGAGTTTTGCTTTTAGGTGGCTTGGGACATTCTCTATGAGATGACTTGCATCACCACATCTAAAACACTTTCTTTCACCTTTACTCTTCTTATCATCCCGATCTTTTGAATGGCTTCTTTTCTTCTCGAGGTTGTCTTACAAACTTTCCTCTTCTTCTAAAGAACTTCTTGAAATCTCTAACGGCCATGGCATACTCCTCATCTTCACTACGGAACAAGATTCATCATCATCGCTTGATTCCGCCTTTGCTTTTAGAGCAGCGGTTTGATCTTCTCCTTTCTTCCTTTGATGATCTCGAATCTTTCTCCATTACCATTTCGTGAACTTTAAGGTTGCCAATTAGCTCGTCTAGTGACATTATTGAGAGATCTTTTGATTCTTCAATAGCGGTCACTTTAGCTCTCCATTTGGGATGGAGTGCTCTAAGAAATTTCGACAAAGTTCTTACTACGAAAAGATTCATCAAGTGCTTTAAGTGATGTAATGATAGTGTTGAAGCGAGCAAAGCCACAATCAATGGTTTCATCTTGGGGATAACAAATTGTTCATATTGTTGAACAAGAAGATCAATTTTGTTATCCTTGACTTGTGAATTACCTTGATGTGTAACAATTAAAGATTCCCAAATATCTTTGGCGGTTTCACACATAAAAATTCTTTCATATTCTTTTCTAGGTAAAGCATTATAAAGCATCATTTTAGCTTCATTATTTTTAGCAACTAATTTCTTTTGTTCATCAACGGAAATATCCTTTGTTGTAGAACTAAAATCTCCTTTAACAATAATAAACCAAAGATCTATATCTTTTGATTTTACATATGTTTCAAAGCGGTTTTCCAATAGATAAATCCATTGGTTTCAAAGAGTGGTGGTCTTTGCATAGATTGCCCTTCTTTAAAGTTTTGAAATCCATGGATCGTTTCAAGTTTATAAAATACAAGTTATTTTAGAAATTCTTGAGCAACGAGGCTCTGGTACCAATTGTAGAAAACTAGAAGGGGTTGAATAGTTTACCAATTAAAACTTTGTTTTGAAACTTATTGAAAGATCAATTGATATTGATCTTGAGTATGTTAATGAAATATGCAAGCAATGTGTAATAAGTAAATAAGGAAAGAAATGATCAAACCACAACAAGTTGTTTATAGTGGTTCGACCTACAAGGACTCTTTTTCCTTGCCTACTCCACTCCCGAGTCTCACACTCGAGTTTAACTTCACTAGTCAACAAGCTCCTTTCACCGTGGAGAAAACCTTTACACTTCGCTTACACTATTTCCGACACTAAGCTAGATGTCGAGTTCTTTCCAAGGGTACAACTACTCCCACACACAATGTATTTTGAGGACTAAAATACTAACCACTCACACTCACAAGATTATGATGGTTTGATACAACAATGAAGTATGGATCAACACTAGATCATACAACACTAAACAAACAAGACTTCCAACTTCTCGTTGAAGCTTGAATATGACTTGATCTTCTTTGCTACAAAGAGATCACTAATATGATATGAAACTAAGTTAGAAAGGTTAGAGAGAAGATATGTATGAGAGTATGTTAGAAAGGGATGAAAAACTACTTGGCTTGGCATTGCTATTTATAGCCAAAATGGACGGGGCGTCCACGGACGGCGGACCCTTAAAGGGTTCCGCCGTGTACCATTTTGGTACCGCAAGTCGGCGACCAAGATATCAAATCTTGCCAAAGTCAACTCTATCTAAGTGAGATTGTGCAAGATATGAAGAGTACAAATCTACACAAAATATCTAATGGAATCTTCCAATGATTTCCATGATGTAATACATGATGTCATATGTTGTATTTCTATTTTTAGAAATATGCAAATGCTTAAGTAGTGTTTGGTTTTAAGAACCTAACACATTCTAAAACTACTATCATACATAATGATTAGAGTCATATCAAGATGTCACTAATCACAAATGTAAATGCTTGAATGATGAATATATTGTTTGAGAAAGCTTGTTTTAATATCTATTAAACTTGACAAGCTTTAAGCTTTTATAAATTAAATTTACTTTTGTCGTTAACAAAACTTAGGCAAAGATCAAAAATATAAATAACGTTTAATGGCGATATTTGTATTAACGTTGTGTAAAGAACAAAGAAACATCTTCATGTACTATTTCGATGATCTTGATGTTATGGAAAACGAGCTGGGTAATGGTGAGGAGGGGTGTTCGAAATCTGCTCCTAAGGGTAATGAGAAAAGCCATGTTTCTGCTAGTATTACGACTTGTGTGGCTGCTGATATTAATGCACCTACGAATTGTGTGAGTTCTAAAGTCATGGATGAAAACAATCATGATGTTTTGGTCAACTTATCCTTGGCTGATGTTGTAATACCGCAGGAAGAAGTGGAAGCAATTAGTGCACGATTTGATAATTCACTTTATGGCTATTTTGTTGGACAAAGACTTGCGTTTCCTGTAGTCCAAAACTTTGTTAGGAATGTTTGGAAGAAATATGGGTTAATGCATGTCATGATACATCAAGGATTCTTTATGTTTCAGTTTTCTAGTAGTGAGGGCATGGAGAATGTTCTTAATCAAGGTCCTTGGAGAATTAGATCAGTCCCTTTAATGCTTCATATTTGGAACCCTAATTCTGATTTGATTAAAGACGACATAAAGAAGGTCACCATGTGGGTTAAGTTGTATAATGTGCCGGTGGTGGCATATTCGCTGGTTGGGCTAAAAATGATCACGGCTAAATTGGGACGAATTATTATGTTTGATGAACACACGAGTAATATGTGTCTTAAGTCGTGGGGAATGAATTCGTATGCTAGAGTGTTAGTTGAAATTTCAGCGGATAATGACTTTTTGGAATCACTTGTTGTGGCAGTTCCAATACCGAAGACAGAAGAGCATCGAATGGTTAAAATTGATATTGAGTTTGAATACAAACCTCCCCGTTGTTCTGTGTGCAAACTTTTTGATCATGTTGATAAGGAATGCCAAAAGAAACTATAGGAGATTAATCGGAAAATGGGTGTGGATGCTGGTCTTGGGTCTAATAAGCGTAAATCAAAGGCTGGAAGCAAGATTAAGGTCCCGGGTAAGCCTAAACTTATTTATAGACCTGTTTCTAAGCCTAATATTAATGACCAAGCTAGTATTTCCATCCTGAAGGATAATGCTAATCCTAGTGTCACCAATGAAGTCACTAATGTGGAGAACCCTAATGATCAATCTGGTACTCCTTTGGTGAATAATGAGGTTAATGAGCATGGTTATTTTAAAGATGACGTTAATATTGGTGAACTTAGGAGTAATATGGAGAAACTGTGGGAAGCAAATAAGGTGCTTGATCTTGTTGTTAACCCTTCTAACGTGGAGGAGGTTGAAGATGATTCTGATTTGCACAATAATAAGATGATTTCTAACAGCCCCATTAATGTAACGGTGGAGGAAGGTATGGATACTATGAAACCGTGTGAGGTTTCTACTAATAGTGTGACTTTGGTTGAACCGCCTGTAAGTGTACTTGATGATAAGGAGGTTGCTATGCCTAACTCCTCCTTTTCTCCCTCTACTTCTGCTAATAAAAGAACCAACCCATTTTCTAAGTTTGGTGAGATTGTTGATTCGGATAGCGAGGATGAGGTTCTTAACACTTTTGATGAGTCTGCGAACTTATTTGATATGCCTATTGGTACTTTCTCATCGTCAGGTGGTGGAGGTGATCAGGAAGATTACTATGATTATGATGACTACACGGATCAACTATATGATCTTCCAGGGCGATTGGGTGCATATTATGAAGATATCAAGCTCCAAGGTCGAGTCAGGAAGTAGTTGATCTTTTTATAGTCTTGTTTTGTTTATGTGGTAGTGGTCTATTTCTTATTGTTAAGAAAAGGTAGTGTCTTGTTATGTATGCTTTTCGCCTATGTAACAGGCTGAGATATGGGATGTCATTCATATCCATTGTACTTAAACGTTCCATTTGGTTTTATTTATTTACCAGGGTGCAGGATTACTCCCCTTTACCCAAAACAACGTGAAACAAGAAAGTTTCAAATTTTGTGGCTTAAAGTTAAGATTTTAGTTATAAAAGTTTAAAAAAAAACCAACTTTCAGATTTGTAACAATACGTTTTAAAATCGATAAAGTTTGCAACTTTCATTTAGTTTTAGTATTTTTAAGCGTAGTTGTACAAGAAAATCGTATTAGAAAAACGTTTTTGGTGAAATTTTAAGTGTTTGAAATTTCTGCGCAACTTTCGAATTTGTCGTCACAAGTTTCGGATTTTCAAAACCCTCAATTTCGGACATCTTTTGGATTTGTTACTACCACAGCTTCTTCAAAGTTTCTGGATTACTCAGTGCTTCTCTCTCTTGTATAAGTTTGAGAAACACTTCGACTTTGTTTCTGGAAATTCTTCTAATTTATATAAATTAGAAGAAAAGTTTCGAATTTGTTTCAAATCTTTCGAATTTGTACATCTTTCATATTTGTACCAAATCTTTCGGATTTGTGCATCTTTTGGATTTATGCCAAATTTTACGGATTTGTAATTGTTTTTCGGATTTGCTACAGTAACTTTCAGATTTGTTAGAATTTCAGACATCTTTCTAATTTCAAACCAAGTACCATACCATATCAACACTACATCACACTTCTTAATCGTCTACAAGATCCAATATAACTGCACAAGTATCATGTCTCTACCACCGTATTTCAACTATTTTCCTCAACAATACCCTCAGCAACAACAATTCCTCCAGCAACAGCAATTCAATCAACAAAAACAACCTTCACCACAACAATTCTTCTAACTACAGCAACACCTATACACTCAGGAACAACAATTTCCTGGTATCACTCTGATAGGCCGCCTTTTTGAGGCGTCTAATCAAATGTAGTATAGTGTGTTTTCCAAAGTATTGCGAAGAGCGCAAACACGGGTCGTTCTTCCCAACGAGGTGTGTAAACTGTAATACAACATTGTGTGTCTTTGAAATAAGCAAGAATAACTTTATCAGAAACAAAAGATAAAATAAGATATACACAAATAATATGAGCAGTATAAACAAGTATCAACAAGCACCACTAAGGAGCTTTTTAGAGTTGTTGGTAATGGTGTAAGTTCACTAATTACTCGATGGCTGTTATGAGTGGGCAAACAACAAGCTCTATAAACTTCTCAAATTAACTCATGAGAGCTCAACAATCAATAAAACAGTGAGTATGATAAAGATCACAAGCTCAAGGTTCAATGAGGAACTTTTCCTAAGCTAAAGAGAATCACTCAACCTCCACTGTTTGCTTCAGTGGAAGGAGGTTGGCTGAATAAAATAAGGGGGGGAAAGCTATCTAATTTATGCTACAAACTGAAAAACAAACATACACATAATAAAAGAACCAAGTACTTGATTCCAAAAATCTTGAATCGGCATAATCGGATGCAATTCAGTGAGAATCCAATACAATTTAGCGAAATTCAATTAGCGATTAGCGAATCAAATTATGCTTGACAGAATCGGATAAAGCACTTAAACATGAAAACTAAAATCAATAAAAATAAACTAATGAAGACAAGAAGCATAACATTAAAACACTAAAAGTACTAAACATAAAACTAAGTAACAAAGACATAAGAAAATAAACAATTAAAGCAAAAGCAGGAAAACTAAAAGCAGACTCGTGAGAATCAAAATAATTAGTGAATCGAAAATCTTGAATCAACAAAAGCAGAAGGTTGACTAAACCGAATTTAAAACTCAAACTACTGATTAAATAAGTTAATATAAACTATAAGGACATAAAATTAACAAAGATAAACAACATTTAAACAAGTATGCAAGATTCTAGGATCTAACAATCTCAAAGTGCTCATAATGAGATTGTCAAGTGTCAAATTGACTTTCTACCATGCTACACCCTTTGGTTAAGATTTCTTTGAGTCAAATAGGTTCCATATAGTGTAAATCGACAAGAACAACACCATTCACAACCATTCTCACGGTTTCATTATCAAACCCAAACAACCTTTTAATGGATGTGAATGTAGTTTTCACGACAAAAGATAGTATAAACCAATCCCATCAAATCGGAGGAACCAAAGTGTCAAAATGGACCTTCTTCACCTAAACAAGTAGTCACAAATGTTCAAACCTAGGATTATCAAAAACTAGCATATTGACAAATCAAGTGCAATATCAAACCACAATCAAATCAAAACATAACAACCTAAGATTAAGCTATAACATCACAAACAGACAACAAAGAAATACATAAACATGAAAATTAAAGCATATAAAAGACTAAAACAGTAAAATGCAAAAATTAAGAAAATTGCTTACAAGATGCATCAAACTGAGAAACATGGAACCAAAGGCAAGGTTACACCCAATAGCTTCCCATCAAGCTCCTAATACTCTTAGCAATCCAAATTTACCCCTGCTTCATCATCTTCTTCATTAACCCACTATTTTTGATTTTTCATTGATTTTCTGATTTTAAAAACTAAACTTGTTTTAAGGTCTCTAAAAGCTTGAAAGCTTTTGTCAGGAGCTTATGTGAGCTAATTGAGTCCATAAAACAACTACATGACAAGAATTTAAAAAAAACATGAAATTTAAAGGAATTTAAGCAAGAACTGGAAACTGAATTGATACTTAAAACTAAACTGGAAATAAAGTTTCATTACACTACAACATTAAAACAGTAAATGACAAGTAATTTAAAGAAAGCATTTAAAATTACACTACTTGACCAATGGCTAATCCAAAGGTATTTACACTACATGACTAAGGCTAGATTAGCAAGTCAAATTACACTATGTGAACTATGGATAGCCCAAAGTTATTTTCTCTCTTCCTTCTCTTCTCTTTTATAACCTCTTGAGTTCCCACTTGCATTTCAATCAAATCCACTTTAATTCATGTCCATTGGATAAGCGAAATGATCCTAGCCTTTGAATTCACTTTTGGCGCCAAAATTGTGCACGGGATCTCGTGTGATTTGTGACAGAGATGGTAGGCATTAAATGCAAGTTGGAGGTTGTGTTTGAGGGGAACAAGGCGTGGAGTAGGGGTGGAGTGTTGCGGAAAAGGTGATGGAAAGGAGAGTTGACTTTGAGTGATTGACGAGATATTTATTTAAGGATCGATATTTATTTAGTGGAATCATCTGCTTTAAACGTATGCCTTGGTGAAACCATCGGCACACATAACTTGGCATAAACCATTGATGCATTATAACTTCAAAGAGAAACCAAATAGGCTTCAAGAGAATCAACTGTTTCCACTATTTTTACTTGTTTTATGTCTTTTGTACCGATTCACATAAAAACATTTCAATGATATTTGTAACATTTATATGGTCCTTTGTGTGTTTTGGTCAATTTTGTGGGGTTAAACAATGTAAAATATATGTGTTTTAGACACATATCAAATCCCCACACTAAACTATTGCTAGTCCCTAGCAATATTTATGAAGTTTTAATGGATTTTAAAGAACTCTTTACCAAAAGCCATCACTACGGAGTAGCCAAATGTTTCAGTTCAAGTAAGAACCTTGGTACAATGATAACCAAATGATTTTGAGCAAATCATAAGTCAGAACGGATTTGATTTGTCTTTACCAAAAGCCGTTTGCTTCGGACTAGCCAACTCTTAGATAAATTATCAATATTATCTTTGGTGAGTCGATTACCAATTATGGTTTTCAACCGCCTTTACCACAAGCCATAAACTTGCGGGCTAGCCAACTCTTCACTTTTAAGGATATGGTGAGTGAATACCATACAATTTTGGGCAAATTGCAAGCCATAAACGGATTTGAGATATCTTTACCAAGAGCCGTTTGCTCTGGATTAGCCAATCCTTATGTGGGTTAGACATGGTGGGTGATTACCATTTGTTGTGTTTAGTACATAGTACTTCCACTAAAAATTTTTAAAATTTGGCCATTTTGGGGAAAAAGGGACTAATAGGGTACATTTATGATCAAATTAGCGAATTTCCCCACACTTAGAAATGAATATTGTCCTCAATATTCAAAGTCTGCATTATACCGAATCCTCAAACGTAAAAAGATAACATTAATAGCCAAGTGTGGAAACACAACAATTATTCTCATTTTTTAATATGTACAATTTTCATTCATTTTTTAGAGCTATATGACAAAAGGAAAAGATATTTCAGCAAAACACAAGCGTTATACGCAGCACACCTCCCCGGCAGCGGCGCCAATTTGACAGGCCGCCTTTTTGAGGGGCGTCTAATCAAATGTAGTATAGTGTGTTTTCCAAAGTATTGCAGAAGAACTGCAAACCTGGGTCGTTCTTCCCAACGAGGTGTGTAAACTGTAATACAACGACTGTGTGTCTTGAAATAAGCTTAAAGAATAACTTTATCAGAAACAAAAGATAAAATAAGATATACACAAATAATATGAGCAGTATAAACAAGTATCAACAAGCACCACTAAGGAGCTTTTTAGAGTCATTGGTAATGGTGTAAGTTCACTAATTACTCAAGAACTGTTATGAGTGGGCAAACAACAAGCTCCTATAAACTTCTCAAATTAACTCATGAGAGCTCAACAATCATTTGAAGCAGTGAGTATGATAAAGATCACAAGCTCAAGGTTCAATGAGGAACTTTTCCTAAGCTAAAGAGAATCACTCAACCTCCACTTGTTTGCTTGATTGGAAGGAGGTTGGTGAATAAAATAAGGAAAGCTATCTAATTTATGCTACAAACCGAAAAACAAACATACACATAATAAAGAACCAAGTACTTATTGATTCCAAAATCTTGAATCGGCATAATCGGATGCAATTCAGTGAGAATCCAATACAATTTAGCGAAATTCAATTAGCGATTAAGCGAGAATCAAATTATGCTTGGCGAGAATCGGATAAAGCACTTAAACATGAAAACTAAAATCAATAAAAATAAACTAATGAAGACAAGAAGCATAACATTAAAACACTAAAAGTACTAAACATAAAACTAAGTAACAAAGACATAAGAAAATAAACAATTAAAGCAAAAACAGGAAAACTAAAAACAGACTCAGCAGAATCAAAAATAATTCAGCAGAACTGAAAATACTGAATCAGCAAAACAGAAAGGTTGACTAAACCGAATTTAAAACTCAAACTACTGATTAAATAAGTTAATATAAACTATAAGGACATAAAATTAACAAAGATAAACAACATTTAAACAAGTATGCAAGATTCTAGGATCTAACAACCTCAAAGTGCTCATAATGAGATTGTCAAGTGTCAAATTGACTTTCTACCATGCTACACCCTTTGGTTAAGATTTCACCGAGTCAAATAGGTTCCATATAGTGTAAATCGAGACAAGAACAACACCATTCACAACCATTCTCACGGTTTCATTATCAAACCCAAACAACCTTTTAATGGACGTAATGTAGTTTTTCACAACAAAAGATAGTATAAACCAATCCCATCAAATCCAGAGGAACCAAAGTGTCAAAATGGACCTTCTTCACCTAAACAAGTAGTCACAAATGTTCAAACCTAGGATTATCAAAACTAGCATATTGACAATCAAGTGCAATATCAAACCACAATCAAATCAAAACATAACAACCTAAGATTAAGCTATAACATCACAAGCAGACAACAAAGAAATACATAAACATGAAAATTAAAGCATATAAAAGACTAAAACAAGAAATGCAAAATTAAGAAAATTGCTTACAAGATGCATCAAGAGAAACATGGAACCAAAGGCAAGGTTACACCCAATAGCTTCCCATCAAGCTCCTAATACTCTTAGCAATCCAAATTTACCCACCTTCATCATCTTCTTCATTAACCCACTATTTTGATTTTTCATTGATTTTCGATTTTAAAAACTAAACTTGTTTTAAGGTCTCTAAAAGCTTGAAAGCTTTTGTCAGGAGCTTATGTGAGCTAATTGAGTCCATAAAACAACTACATGACAAGAATTTAAAAAAAACATGAAATTTAAAGGAATTTAAGCAAGAACTGGAAACTGAATTGATACTTAAAACTAAACTGGAAATAAAGTTTCATTACACTACAACATTAAAACAGTAAATGACAAGTAATTTAAAGAAAGCATTTAAAATTACACTACTTGACCAATGGCTAATCCAAAGGTATTTACACTACATGACTAAGGCTAGATTAGCCGAAGTCAAATTACACTATGTGAACTATGGATAGCCCAAAGTTATTTTTCTCTCTTCCTTCTCTTCTCTTTTATAACCTACTGAGTTCCCACTTGCATTTCAATCAAATCCCACTTTAATTCATGTCCATTGGATAAGCAGAAATGATCCTAGCCTTTGAATTCACTTTTGGCGCCAAAAATTGTGCACAGGATCTGTGTGATTTGTGACAGGAGATGGTAGGCATTAAATGCAAGTTGGAGGTTGTGTTCGAGGGAACAAGGCGTGGAGTAGGGGTGGAGTGTTGCGGGAAAAGGTGATGGAAAAGGAGAGTTGACTTTGAGTGATTGACCGAGATATTTATTTAAGGATCGGATATTTATTTAGTGGAATCATCTCTTTGAACGTATGCCTTCAAAGCAGAAACCATCAACAAGACATAACTTCAAAGATAAACCATTGATGCATTATAACTTCAGTGAAACCAAATAGGCTTCAATGAATCAAGCTGCTTTCCACTATTTTTACTTGTTTTATGTCTTTTGTACCGATTCACATAAAACACATTCCAATGATATTTGTAACATTTATATGGTCCTTTGTGTGTTTTTGGTCAATTTTGTGGGGTTAAACAATGTAAAATATATGTGTTTTTAGACACATATCACACTCCAAAGCAACCACATTGGTTTGAACAAATGTGTGAAGCTCTCACCAGTCAACAATCAATCCATGAAGCAGGTTCTCTTGATAGACCTCCAATGCTAACACCAAGAAATTATGTTCAATGGGCAATCAAATTCTTAAGGTTTGTTTAACTAAGGAAGCAAAACGTGTTATCCTTGAAGGACCATACCCCTAGCCTACCACCACGGTGCCAAGAGATCGCACTATTGTTCCACCATGTACTGCAACCTCAAGTCATGTAGCTGAGAGTCATCTCACCCCAGATCAAATACTATGGGTGGAAGCATACCAACTTACCATGGAATACATTTTTCTGGGAATACCAAATCCAATTTTCTAAAGCATTGACTCTAAAAAGACATCACAAGCAATGTGGGAAAACATTCATCTCTTTATGGAAGGAACGAAATTGAATCAAGAAGACATGAAATCTTAGCTGTATCACTCTTATGACACGTTCACTGTTATACCTGGAGAGTCATTGGAATCATACTATCATCGGTTTACAGACATTATCAATGACTTAAACAGACATAATGTGAAAATGCCTAAGATTGCCATCAACACCAAGTTTCTAAATTCCTTAGGTCCAGATTGGGAAAAATACGTCACGTTTGTTCGTCAAACAAAGAATGTCCATGAAGTTAAACATGGGTTGTTGTACGACTATCTGAATCATCATGAAAAATAAGTTGCAAAAGACCGTGCTATGTGTGCAATGTTTCAACCATCTACACCTCTGAATTCACTTGCACTCAAGGCACAATCTCAACAATTTGCAATGACAAATCACGCTTATGTGCAGAACAACAAAGCTTTACTCATCCTCCAGCAACCAACTAGTTCCACAACAATCAACTCATAATCAAATGGTTCAATACAACAACTCCGACACCATGTACTAGTCACAAGCAAATGATCCAAATAAAGATGCATTCCAAGAGTTGACTGACGGATTTGCACTTATTGCTAAAGCTTTTGGAAATATGTTAATCCATCTAACAATCGTCTCCGAAGCTCATCCAACACTAGGAATCAGGCTGTGATACAGGGTGGAAAGGTTGAAGTTCAGAACAGGAGTTATGGACGTCAGAGGGTTACTGGTGGTTATACCGGGAATACAGGCTCTAGGCAAGCGTTTACTGGACATGTTAACCACTCGGGTGCTCCTCAGAGAAAGGTTCAGATTGCTGAAATTGGGAATGCAACAACTGGAAATACAGACATCAAGTGCTACAACTGTAGAGAAATGGGCCACTTGGCTAATGCTTGTCCGTAACGAAAAAAAGAGAGGCAGTGAATATCACAAGCAGGCCTTACTGTTAGCTCTTAGATGAAGCAGGTGGAACTCTTTCCGACAAGGAATATAGTTTTACGGCTGATGCTGCATCAGATGATGACATGGAAGATTTGGAAGCAAATGCAACAGTTTTCTTAATGGCTAACATACAGGAACTTCATATGAGTGATGCGGGCTCAGTCTATGATACCAATGGCGTGTCTCAAGTACCCAATTCAAACACATGTTTCATACATGAAATTGTGTCTCCATCTGCATCTGCACATGACAAGGAGCAATCTATTCAAGATGACTCATCGCTATCTCTTCAAGAAGATGATCAGAGTAACCCAATTGTTACATGTGATGATCCAATTAAAGAATATAACAATGATAAAATTGGACAGAATGAACCTACAAATGCTCCAGATCCATATCTTATGGCCTCAGTTTTGACCATCCAATCCCAAGTTGAAAAATGCACTGAAATAAACAGGGACTTAAAAGTCAAAATTGCATCATCAACGGCTGAACTAGAGAGCTGTAAATCCCAACTCACAAAGTTTGGAAAATCAGGAAACAAAGGAAACAAGTATTGAAGTTGCATTTCAAAAGTCATACGTAAAAGAACAAGACTTGCAACATCAAATGGGAGAATTGGTGACCTCCTACACAGATTTGATTTCTAAACTTGAAAACGAAAAACTTGAACAAAAACAACAAATTGATCAACTCACAACAGATCTTCAAAGAAAAAACTTGGAGTTATCTCTTTGTTAACAAAGTTTTTTTGAACATAAACAAAAATCTAGGAGATTACTTGATTCTCCCCTTGATGAAATCATCACTTTGGAAGGAAAGTTAAAAGATTTTACAAAGGTTGTATACAAAACTAGTGAATCAGTTAAAAAAATACAAATGTTAACATTAAAACCAAATTCTGATGGTTCAAAATATTTTACTCTAGGCTTCAAAGCTCCAAAGTTTCTCCACACAACGCTCAAGGAAAATCCAAAAATTTATAGTAAAGAATTTTTAGATGATGATGCACTTATTCGTGTTGTTGTGTATGATTGTGAGGAGGAATGGGAACGAGAACGAGAGTCGAATAAAAATGAGTAAAGTAAATCAACCTTTTGATTATTCAAAATTACCAAATCTTTATGAAACTATTTTCCCTAAACAAGAGAAAACAAAACAACCATGGTTTGTTTCGGAAATTCATGACTCATCTTCTGACGTTGGTCTTGTTCAACCGGTTGCACAAATAAATGGACCTTTGCCATCATCTTTTGATAGCAGACCTTCACCTACTCTTCCTAAAAAATGTCTGGTACTTGGGTATTTTGACACATTTATGGAAGATATAAAGGTTTTAGAAGAAGAAATTGAACAAAATTCTAAAATCAAAATTGCTACTTTTGAATCTGCTTATGAAAAAGAAAATTGACAAATTTTCCAAACACAATTCTTACCTCATTTGCAGCATTTGCGTTTGTGTGCAACCCTTTGGGAACAGGAAATTCAAAATGAAGTAGTATCCATGATGAACACTTTCAATGTAACTGAGATTTTGATTTCAAATACAAAACGTAAAAAGAAAATTCTTCATAAACATGTGGATCGACTATTGGAAGATATTATTTTTCTGATATTGTCTCTGTTGTGCTACTATATACTGTTCATTCATTTTATGAACATGTGCTTGTTGCTGAAATCAATGTTGATAATTCAAAGTTAAAAGGGGAAAATGAAATGTTGAAACAACATATTTAGATTTTAAAAGAGGAAAATGAGAGAATTTTGATTCAAAATGATGATGTTCAATGCAAAATGTCAAAAGAAATTTCTCTCAAACATCGTCTTCATTGGTGTCAAACTCAGAGTCTTGATTTTGAGCTAACTTTACAAAACCAATCTGCTGAAAACACATTGAAACCAAAACTTGAACGACTGGATGATGAAAACAAGTATTTAAATTGCCAAAATTTTGAATATGAATAAGAGATTGAACAAGTGAAAAAGGAATACAAAATAATTTTTGATTCTCTCAAAAGACACGTAACCATGAATTAAAACAACTCGATAAACATGTTGAATACACTCGTAATATGATGTGTGAGAAGGAAAATTAAACTCAAACATTCAAGAACAACAACACATCATCATTGAATTAAAAGAGAAACTGGATAAAATAGAGAAAGGAAAGTTTAGTAACACAAATGTGATAGCACCTGGAATGTTTAAAGTTGATATTACTACTAGGCAGCACATTATCGACAAACCTTAATATACTAATATGCCTCCTTCCACTTCTACAGAAATAGTTGCCTCCACTCCTAGCATTAGCAAATCACAGCCAAAGAGCATCCAACCAAAGAATAGGAATTTGCAACGTAGAAGCAGAAAACTAGAATAACTAGAATAGAAGATCATGTTAGGACTTCGAATAAAAACCATGTTACATCTACTTTAGATATTGCGTTAGATAAATGTAATAGTAAAGGCAATGTAATGAATGTTAAACCTGTGAACGCTTTGAAAGCGAATGTTGAAGCTTCTTGTGTGTTTTGTCATAAAAGTATGATATCTGGTAATCATGATCATTGTGTTGCAAACTCTATTTTATCTCGTACTTGGAAAATACAAATGGCACCACCTTTAGGCCCACTATAGCTTCTAATTCTGTGCTAGGCAAAGCGCCAACTGTAGTTTCTAAGAATGCCAAAAAATGTCATGGCGTTGGAGAAAGATTCTTCAACTTCGTCCAACTATTCAGGAATTTATTTTGTACAAAATTGGGGATGGTGCTGCTACATCCCTTTGGTTTGATAGGTGGTATGATTTGGGGCCTTTATCGAATAGTATCACTTCTAGTGATATCTTTTGGGCTGGTCTTAACCTCAAATATAAGGTTAAGGATATTATTCATAATGGTGCATGGATTTGGCCTCCAGATCTCCTTGTCAAATATCCTTTCCTTAGTGCGTGTCATGTTCCGATTGTTGAAGGTAATGCTGATGTTTTGATGTGGCGTAATAGCCAATGGGTTTCCAAGTCTTTCTCGGTTGCTCATGTATGGTCAGAAATATTTCCAAGGAATAATAACGTTGTCTAGTATAACATGGTTTGGTTTGCATCTTGTATCCCACGTCATCCATTTAAACTATGGTTGATTGTTAGAAGAAAAATGAAAACTCAGGACCTTGTTAGTGTTTGGGATGTTTTGGACTCCTTGGGTACCTCATGCACTTTATGTGATCTTTGAGCCGGATTCGCATGGCCATTTGTTCTTCAAGTGTTTGTTTGCGCGTGCTACTTGGGATCGTACGAAAGTGTTAGATGTTTGGGAAACTAGAAGAGGGGGTTAATAACTTGTGAAAAACTTCTTTTTGGGTAAAAGGGATTCACCCTGGTAAAATATATAAAAAATCAACTGAAAAAATACAATGGAATGTGGCTAAAGTGCCACATGAACCTCAAGCTAAGCTTGAACGACCAATGAAAACCGCTAGTGACATGCCACTAGGCGTTACAAAAGCACTATAATACAAAAGCTAAAACACCAACAGGGAACATCCATCTAAGAACACATGAATGAAACCACCTATCCACCCACCTCTTCGATGGAGATTGATGAATCAGATGAGCATGCCTCCTTAAAAACCCTTTCCAAGTAAAAACCCAGTGGGAAAACCTTGGAGTAGGGAAAAAGAGTACAACACTCACCTGGATCTCCAACGAAAAACCACAACCTCCAATAGCATAAGCTAACGACACACCACTATCTCCCAACCACAAGCTCCAAGAATCTTCAACATAACTGGAACCCACCATTAGGAATGAAGAAGAGAAAGAGGCAGCTGCCAAACCCGCAACAAGTCTCTAGTATTCGACGTCTTCTTGAATTTGCATGTGAGAAGCTTGAGCCGAACCGTAGACTTGATAATATCAATAATTTGAACTTCCGATCTTCTTTGAAGCTTGAAAATCCTGTTGTTTCTTCCTTGCCATATGAAATAAGAAGCAGCCGCAAAAAGAAGCTTGGAAACAACACTTTTAACTGACCGAGACTTCGATAAAGGAATGAGAAAGCGAGTCACATCATCCAACGAATCCGGAATATCCTGATAACCTGCAAACAACTTCAAAGACAACCAAACCTGAAAAGAGAACACACAATCAAAGAAAAGATGATCGTGAGAGTCTGGTTGCGTCCTGCACAGAGAACACACCAACATATCATTATTAGGATCATTATGGCCATCATGATATCTCAACATGTCTTGAGTCTGTAATCTTCTTTTTAACACCAGCCAAAGATGGAATGCATGCCTTGGGATAGGATGAGAAAACCAAACAAGATTTTGGGTAAAAGGGATTTTTCACCCTGGTAAAATGCATTACACCAAAAACATTGAAGTACAAAGGATGAGGGTGACTTCCCTCATCTCAGTCCTATAGGACACTTACAGACTCTCATATAAGAATGACAAACCATTCTTATAACTTAACAAAATGAAACTACCAATAACCACATATAAGAGCGACAAAACACTCTTATAACTAATAATAGAATATAAAACTACAACGACTATAAAATGATAATAAATTAAACGCTATTCAAGTATGAAACTTGATTCTTCAAAAGTCGTCATAGAATTCCATAACATACCACGAAGGAGCCTTAACCATGGATGTAATAACCACAATCAGCTCCATCCTCACCCAAAGACTACTCCAAAACCAAACAAGTTGATACCAATCCACCTCCAAACCCCTAGGGCGAATACAGTCCCACGCTAGAGAAACCGAAAATGGCTTTATGGAATCGCCATAAGGCCAAAATAACTTATCCTCCAAATCATCAATCAAGGACGGAACCGTAATAGAAATTATACCAGGATAACGATCAGCCCAATTACTAGGCCACGACCACGAGTCCCCATTAATCACATCATGAACAGTAGAAGTAAGAGAAAAGCCCGCACGATGCATGTCTTGAGAGGAAACAACAAGAGACAAAGGCCCCTCCTGGCACCACTGATCAAACCAAGCAGACACCGACCTCTCATTACCCAACTTATACCAAAAGAACCTACGAACAATTGGTCTAAGCTGAAGAATCTTCCGCCAACTCCATGTCATATTACCCCGATACGGGGTATCCCAAAAGTTACGGCCCCTCAACCTATACATATGGATCCACTTAACCCATAAAGAATCCTTACAAGTAAACAAGCGCCAAATATGAGAAGCAATGAGGGCATTATTAAATGAAACAATATGACGAATACCAAGACCGCCCTCATGCTTGGCAAACACACAACTTCCCACGCAACCTTAGACTTACCTCTTGTACCATCTCCATAACTCCATAAAAACCCTCTCATAAGCTGCTCAAGGTCATGAACGATACTAGATGGGAGAATAAATATAGAAGCCCAATAAATATGCATAGACGACAAAACCGACTGTATAAGTTGTAAACGACCAGCGAAGGACAACGATTTGTTGCGCCAATCCTTGATACGATTAGATAACCGCTCGAGTAACTCCTTGCAATCCCTAAAAATCAGCCGCGTAGTAATCAAAAGAACCCCTAGATACTTGACAGGTAACACCCCTTCAGCAAAAGGAAGAATCTGAAGAATAGCAATTTTCACATGATTAAGAACATTACAGAAATAAGCCGTGCTCTTGGGCAGACTGGGAGTAAGACCAGAAGCATGCATAAACTCTTCCAACGCTTCCATAATGACCACGGCCAAATCCGCATCACCATGAGCGAACAAAAAAAATCATCTGTAAAACAAAGATTAATACTACGTAATTGAGAGCATTTGTGATGATAAGTAAATAACCCGAAGTCCCTAACCCTCCGCTGGAGCATAAGCAATAACACCTCCATGACAAGAGTAAACAAATAAGGAGAGAGCAGATCTCCTTGCCTAAGCCCACGCTTGCCCTTAAAATAACCGTGCAGAATACCATTCACACTAATCGAAAATGAAGTGGTAGATACACATTCCATAATCCAATGAACCATTCGCGAATGAAACCCAAAACTGATCAACGTAGCATGCAAGAACTGCCAATCAACCATATTATACGCTTTTTGAATATCCACTTTGAAAGTACATCTAGCTGGACCACGATCAAGGTGATAATTATGGATAAGCTCCTGAGTAAGCAAAATATTTCGTGTTGCAATGTAATTTTCAAGTGTATTAGTAAGATAATTGCCAACCGGATCAAGGAGAGCCTTAGCACTTTGGTTAGTCCAAATCAGTCTACGTTTGTTCCTAGGAGACGGATTGCCGATAACATTCTACTTACTCAGGAGCTTATGCACAATTACCATCTCAATCGTGGTCCTCCTAGGTGTGCTTTTAAGATGGATATTCAGAAGGCGTACGACACAGTCAATTGGCAATTTTGAGGTGTATTTTGGTTCGTTTTGGGTTTCATGCACGCATGGTTCACTGGATTATGGAGTGCGTTTCTACTACTTCATTTTCTATCAGTGTGAACGGCATTTTGCATGGGTATTTTAAGGGTAAGCGTGGTTTAAGGCAAGGGGATCCGTTATCGCCTTATTTGTTCACGCTTGTTATGGAGGTGCTTACCCTTATTCTGAGGCGTCGTGTCCGGGATTCTGAGATGTTCACGTTTCATCACAAATGCTCTCAACTTAACATTATTAATCTTTGTTTTGCTGATGATCTGTTCTTGTTTGCTCATGGTGATGCTCAGTCGGCTGGTGTTATTATGGAATCCTTAGAGGAGTTTAAGGATGTTTCGGGCCTGTCTCCTAGTTTACCTAAGAGTACTACTTATTTTGTAATGTTTGTTAAGCTTGCTATTTTACAGATTCTTCCATTTGTTGAGGGGATCTTGCCTGTGAAGTATCTTGGGGTGCCGTTGGTTACTACTAGATTGATCTTTAGAGATTGTAAGGAATTGGTGGAGAAGCTGTCTAATCGCATCAATGATTGGAGGAATAAATCCTCTCTTTGCTGGTCGGCTTCACTTATTCATCGGTTTGTCTTCTATGCACATTTATTGGGCCTCGATTTTTGTTCTTCCTGTCAGATTGTGTCGATCTTGAGCGACTTATGCGGGGTTTCCTTTGGAGTTCGTAATGGTCGGAAAGGTAATTCTAAAGTTTCTTGGGAGGTTGTGTGCTTGCCTAAAAGGAGGGTGGGCTTGGGATCCGTGAGACTTGAATAATTTAATACGGCTCTCATTCTTTGCTCATATTTGGCGTTTGTTCACTTCTATGGATTCTTTATGGGTGAAATGGATTCATACTTATAGGTTGCGTGGTCGTAACTTTTGGGATGTTCCAAGGCGTGGTAATCTGTCTTGGAGTTGGCGGAAGATTCTTCAGATTAGGCCTCTTGTTAGGCAATTTTTTTGGTATAATCCTGGGAATGGTTTGAAGGCTTCTGCATGGTTTGATAAGTGGTGTTCGGTTGGTCCTCTTTCCCTTATTGTATCCTCGCAGGATATTTATCGGGCTGGTTTTTCTTCTAATTCTTTGGTTCGGGACATTATTTTGGGGAACTCTTGGGCATGGCCGAATATGTGGGGAACTCGGTATCCTATGCTTACATCGATTTCGGTTCCTAATTTAAATGATAATGTGGATGATCGGTTACTTTGGAAGACGGGGGATGGTCATGTCAAGTCTTTCTCTATTTCTTCAGTTTGGGAGTGTATTCGGCCGCGTGGACAGGTTGTTGATTGGTTTCATCTTGTTTGGTTCACGCACCGTATTCCTACGCATGCTTTTCATTTGTGGCTATTTTTGAGAAGGAGGCTTCGTACTCAGGATATGCTTCGCTCCAATGATCCTACGAGAGACGCCCTTGTGTGCCCTTTGTGCAAGACTCAACCGGATTCTAATAATCACATTTTCTTTAAGTGTTTGTTTTCGTTTCTGGTTTGGGACTCGTTGAAGGTGTTTGCTGGTCTTACTGACATTCCTTATTCCTTAGAGGATGTAGTTCGTCACCTTATTCCTATTTCTACGTCTAGGTCTGTGAGAAGCGTTGTTTCGAAGCTCTTGTTTGCGGCGACTTCTTATTTTATTTGGCAAGAAAGGAACAACAGGATTTTCAAGAAACAACGTCGGTCTGAAAGTCAATTGATTGAAGTGATTAAATCAACGGTGCGTTTGAAGCTTCTTACATGTAGATTCAAAAGGAGGGCGAATGTGATTGATTTATTGCGTGTTTGGCGGTTACCTATGTCTCTTATGCATTCTTAATGGAGAGTTCATTTCTTGATGCTGAGTTTTTGTTCTGGGAGCGTGAGGCTATTCTTGTGTCCTTGGTTGATGCGTTTGGAGGTAGGTGGCGTTCGTTGGAGATTTGGGTGAGTGCTGTACTCTTTTTCCCTACTCCAAGGTTTTCCCACTGGGTTTTTACTTAGAAAGGGTTTTTAAGGAGGCAGGCTCATCTGGTTCATCAATCTCCTTCGAAGAGATGGGCGGATATGTGTGGTCATTCTTGTGTGATTAGGTGGTTGTTTCCGGTAGGGGTTTTTGGTTATTGTATGTATTTATAGTTCTAACGCTTAGTGGCCTGTCACAAGCGTGTTAGTTGGAAGTTCAAGCATTGCTTGAGGTTAATGTGGTACTTCTGCCACATTCCATTGTACTTAGACGATTTTTTGGTGTAATATAATTTACCGGGTGGAAGACCCTTTACCCAAAAAAAAAGTTAGATGACACAAATACAATATCTAACATGTAGCAACTAAGACAAATATCCAACCTTACAAAGAGGCTAAGTAGCCTTTAAATAAACAATCCAACCATAAGAAACATGAATTGATAGATAAAATACAACACAAAGACAAAAGAAAGCTACATGAAGCACATAACATCTCTAGTGACTTGAGAGGCCCTAAGATTTGCTTCAATTACAAAAGGGATCCTATACATTTATGCTTAGAGACTAAAAATGGACATGTTTAGTTGGTTGGGATATTGGTTGGTGGAGGAGGTGGTATGATTGGCTCTTGGTGGTGTCAAGAGATGCTCCACATAGGAGAACATCAAGTGAAGTTGATCCTGAAAAGAGAAGATGAGGTTTTGGTTACGTAAGCAACATAGGCAATTAGCACAATGGATATCAACCGGGTAAAGTTGGATAAGGTGTCCCATGATAGGAGATGAAGGAGATGGTGAGTATGGGGGTGATGAAGTTGGCATAGCATAGTCCAATGGAGTTATTGGTGTGAGGGTGAGTGTTATGTCCATATAGGATAGATGAGTATTGAAGGATGAAGAGGAAGATGAAGTAGTTCCATTGGAGGATGATTTGGATGGAGCATTTGGTGGTGTAGGAGAGGAAGGAGTGCTTTAGGAAGGTGGTGTACTAGCTTTATCATCATCGTTTTCATGAGTTAAGTCAATGAGCATGGTGTCTTGTGGTTGTGGTTGTTTGAGTGTGATCTTGGTTGGTGGTCTAACGGTAATCCTAGGTTTCTTGGAGATTTGAGTTGAGGATGCTTGAGTGGAAGACATGATGAAAGAAAGGATTTTGTTGAGGATGAAGTGCAAGAGTTACTTGCAATGGTGAATCCTTATATAGGCAAGAATGGTTTGATTTGAATTAAAGTGAGTGGAGGTGTTCTATGGTGGCATAGGGGAATCTTAAGGTTATGAGTTGTCATAGTTTGAAAGTTTATGGTTAAAAACCCTAAAATTCTCTCTCCCTAGTGGAGAAATCCGGCCGCCACCCTCCCCTTAATTCCGGCCAATAATAACTGCCTAATCGTCCTCTCTGTCTCTCTATTAGGGATAGGCAATACGAATTTGGACAGTTTTTATCTTATTGAGGGTGCTTAGTTTTGATTTTCATTCATATCTTATCGGATTTCTCCATCTATTTTTTTGGGTAAAAGGGTTAATTCACTCCGGTAAATTTCATTACACCAAAAACATTGAAGTACAAAGGATGAGAGTGACATCCCTCATCTCAGTCCCTCAGGACACTTACAAACTCCCATATAAGAATGATACGCCATTCCTATAACTTACAAAATAAAACTTACACCTATAATGACTATACAAGTGAATATAAATATGGAATTGAAACTTGCTTCACTAAGGTAAGACCAAATACATAGTCATCATAGAACTTCCAAAAAACTTCCATGCGATCCAGACAAGCATCCATATCATAGAAGTGCAAACGACAATCCCACACTCATGGATCATCAAAATTGAATACAGTTCACAAATTACATACAACGGTTGGTGAGGGACTCTAAAACCACGGATAGAGCAGCAAGCATAAACTCGCTCCAAAGGTATATGTTTAGATGCAAAACCAACATCATTAAGAATAACCAAAGAATACATAGAGAGCCTACGCACTTCCACAATGGAAACTTCAATCCAACATCACAACTTCCCTCACAAACTATGAATTAGGATTGAACAACCCTAACTTCCAAGAGTGATGATTAAAACCAAGCATTTACAGGTCAATAAGCACCGGAACTTTGAACGTATGATATGTGCATCTTCAACCAATAATGTGTTGTAGTAATATCAAACCACCACAAACACAACTTCCAATATTCCATCATAAAACAGCCCCATAATTAGAAACAACAAATACCACCAAAGCAGGACCAGATCATGAACGGAACAATTGACCAATGGGAAGATAGGTACAGCACCATGTACACCATGCGTATCAATACCCAATCCTAACCCGAAATTCCAACCAGGTCGTTGCAGCAAACACGACCCATCAGGAACACTAGAACTAGGATTTACAAACCCTAACCAACAAAAACAACCATACAAATCCTCTCTCTCAACACCCACATCCATTGTGAATCAATACACAACCAACCACGACAACAAGTGTCGACTTACCTGTATACAAACCAACCCCATGAATCGTACAAAACCCTAATAGGGTTTACCATCAATCAACAAGATAAAAAAATGAAAACCTAATACTAGGGTTTCATATGCATCAAAGAATCATTCCCACAGTAATCGATCCCAATAAATATGACCATAAAGATAAAACCAAACAGGTTTTATACATATTATACCAAGGTCGGCCACCAACAATCCCATTAGATCATAGATTAAACTACGATTGAAAGGATCAGATCCATCAAAACCCTAATTAAACCGATGATAAATAAGAATAGTTATGGTTATGACAAAGATTGCAGCAAACACACACCAGCCGCCACCTCTTTACAATATAAAACAACCACAAAAACGTATTGCATACCCAAGAACAGGAATCCAAGGGTAGAGAGGACGTTTTTGGAATTATTTTATGGCTGGAATGAGAATAGAGGGTGGCGGCTGGAATACCTAGAGAGAGAAAAACGAATTAGGGTTTACTAGGAATTATTTCTCCATCTATTGGCAGTTTTAACACTAAAATTCAATCTGAAATCGTTTTTTCTAAGGTTTAATCAAACCCTATTGCACGAAATGGGGTGTTGATACCCTCATGATAGAGTAAAGAGGGGTCGGCTATTCGACCTTTATGAAAGAACCGGGTTTCAAGATTTATGAAGGAGCGAA
The DNA here is from genome assembly GCA_022545495.1 of Chrysanthemum lavandulifolium. Lineage (NCBI taxonomy): Eukaryota > Viridiplantae > Streptophyta > Magnoliopsida > Asterales > Asteraceae > Chrysanthemum > Chrysanthemum lavandulifolium. The sequence continues at coordinate 182,422,971 of CM040246.1, forward strand.
TATGGTTTCTAGGTGTGTTAGGTTCACGTGAGATATTAAGAATGTAGGTATTTGTTAGTTAATGATCAAATTCATATTCATGAGACATGTTGAAATCTATAAAATAGAATTGACCAAAAGTTAAATTAGCCTTTCGAAAGGATGAGTCTAGTGTGTGCCTATATGCATACGGTGTGGAGGTGTAGTAATCTCGACTCTAAAATGAAAATATTGAGATTACCCAAACACTCCGAATTTGCTATTGCTCATTCGAATATGTTGAAAAATACATATTAGTTATGTAATTCGACCAATATTCATGAGATCATGTATGCATGAGAAACAGTTTTTATCTTGCATCAACAATGCACGAAAAATGTTTCATGATCCTAGTAATGTGAAATTTTTCAAAAAACAATGGAACTAGGGGGTGTTTGGCTAGTTCAACATTTTGGCGCCATAATTTCTAAAGTTGAAAAGCTTGAGTGTTAATTACTTCTAATCCAATTTCAAGTATCCTAGACATGATTCCACTAAAAATATTTAATCTTTTACGAAATTTGATACAAAATTCGGACCTAAAATAAGTAGGTTCATGCAAATTCTATGTTTAGGAATTATTAGAGTTATACATTGTCTAATCCTAGTCCTAATTTCATAAGGATTCAATCAAAATTGAAAAGCCCTAATTCGATTTTATATGCATGAACAAACCTGTTAGGTCACCATATGGATGACAACACAAGCATAATAACATGTAGAATGATAAGAGAAAGATATGAGATGGTCGATACTTTCACACACTAGAATAACAAAGGTTTAATGCATAAATGAAAGAACCAACACCCTCCTAAGAGGGTTTACATAGTATTTATAGGAAAGGGAGCTAGGGCAATACATCTAGTCCTTTCCTTATTCACGTTTAGGCCTTGCATAGGCCTATGGGCTTACTACATAAGCCTAGCTATCATTACAAACATATAAGCCTAACTAGCAACCTATTAAAAACTTAATGACCGACACTTGATAGTAGTTACACATGATCCCAACAATCTCCCCTTAAGGGTTGGTCATCTAGGTTGCTTGACATCTTTCCAGCATTCTACTTTCTTGTGAGTAGATATGCTTTGGTTTCTTTGACTTTATCAGCTTGACGTCTCGTATTTCTTTGTTCTTTGTTCTTTGTTCTTTGTGGTTGTGGTGATCATATGTTGTTGTCTCACATTCGCCATCTTTTGTGGTTATGGTGCTTCACGTCTTTCTCCACCATGCTCATACTTTTTTTTACTTTGAATCTCTAGTTTTGTGTAGTTCTCAAGTCTTCAAACTTTGTAGATTCTTTGGCTTTGACGAAGAATCATCTTTAACTTTGTGCTGCCTTTGATTTTGGTGAGAACTTTCTTTTGATACAATGTTGGTATGAGCATGTGGAGAAGGTGCAGTCTTTCCTCCAAGGAACAATCATCAGTACCTGGATGAATATGTTAGTTGAAAATACCAATCAATCACGGTGGACTTTTCTTTTTGGGTAAAGGGTTGTACCCCGGTAAATATATAACCAAAAAATAATGTTAAGTACAAATGGAATGTGGCTGAAGTACCACATTAACCTCAAGCGAAGAGCTTGATAAACTAGTATTTATGACATGCCATAAACACAAAGAACCTAGCTATATTACATAACCTAACTAGGCATGAACGAGTAAAAAAAACTTGTAACAAGCGAGCATCCAGCATCCAGCCAATCCACGAAAGGAGCAAGTTGACCCAGGAAGTCTGCCTCCTTAAAAACCTTTACAAGAAAAACCCAAAGGGAAAAACCTTGGAGTAGGGAAAAAGAGTACAACCCTTACCCGGAACTCCCTTCATGCGAAATACAAATACTTGGAATCTTCCATTTATCCAGAATCAACCGAGACCGCGAGGTTAGCTTCTTGAACTTGAAGGTAACCAGCTTCAACCGAATAGTAGAGACAATGATGCTAACCACTTGAAAGAATAATGAGACTTCTTACGCTTGAAAATCCTAGCATTACGCTCCATCCAAACGGTATGTAGTAGCGACAAGCGATGTCGAGAAATGATGCTACTAACCGACCGCCCTTAGATATAGGAATAAGGATCAGAACAACACTCTCCAACGAAGGTGGGACCGCATCCATTCGGATAAAACCCGGACACGAAACCAAACTCGCATAGAAAGTTGGCACTCAAAAATAAGTGAGAATGAGAATTGGAACCAATTCACAAAGCGGCCATCTAAGCAAGTCCAAGTCAACGTCAGGACCAACATCCCATTGTCGCATCCTATCCTGAGTCTTCAGCTTCAGCTTAATAGCGAGCCACAAATGTATTGCATGCCTCGGGATACAATGAGAGAACCAAGGAACATTACACCATTCAACCAAATCAGCCCTTAGACGCAACGATTCCCATGCACCCGAAACTGAAAAACTACTAAAGTTACCATCCAGCTTGCGCCATAATAATCCATTGTCAGTATCGTTAATAATAGGAACCGGGAGAGCAGCTAAAAATCTTATAACCACTATGATTGTTTTACTGATGAATGTCTTGATTCCATTCACCTTGGTCGGGCACATCAGCTGTCCGAATCCTGTTGAGGGACAATTATCATTACATAGAATAAGTTCAAGTAATGACCCACGTCTTCGGGGGCTCGATTCATGAAAGGAATCTCCTTGGCGGGATTTCCAGCACTTACAAGTTCGAATGTCGAGAGTATTAACAGCATAGTGTGAAAAAACATCTCTAATTCTTACAAAGGCTACTCCTGAATTAGACGCCCTTAAGAAGGCTAACAAGATTGACCGGAATATATCAACAATTCAGGTGAGTCACTGAAGTATACTGAAGCATCACTCCACAACTGTAGACCGTTTGAAGCAAGTAACCATACTAAGCGTAACCAACAAGGGATTACCGAAGTGACCTGCTGTCAGGTCTATTTGATGTTGACCCTGTCAGGAGTTTCCATTCAATCACTAAGGACAAAATTGTGAATCATCTCATAAATGTTCTGGTAGATTGCTAAGATCTGCGTAGGACTCTAGAATATATCACTTGTATCCTTATTGTTTGAACAACAAGTGATGAAATATAAAGTTTTCCTAAGAGATCTTTTGATGAATCTCGTGGCTCTAGATTCGGTTAGTTCGCTTTGGTTTTAGTAGTCGAAGACTGGAGCGGTGTCTCCTCTTTCAATATCAACACATCTCGTATTGAGAGGTCGATAGATTATGCAGGGTTCCCTTGAGAATGAAACATGCTCTTTTAAGAGAACTTGAGTAGCTTAGAAGGTTTAGTGCAGTGTGTCACTGGGTCCATGACGTCTTTGTCTTCAATACCGGTGTCATCTTGGTGACAACCAGTAGCATATGAATTGAACCTGGTTTCTGCCCTAAGTTGAACATATGGAGGGCTATTTCTTTTCACCCTTTTCTTTAACTTTTCTTTTTAATTCTTCAACTACTTCTTTCTCCTTTTCTCATATCCTCCTTTTTTTCAATCATACCTAAGGACTTCTAATTCTAACTATGGTGATGTCTTTGGATTGATCCCTCCGGCTCTGGCGGATCATAGGACGTATTTTTCCAAAACTTAGTCACCTTATAACTCCATGACTATTCCTATGTTGCCATAAAACCATTTACTTGAAAATCTCTCAAAGTGTTTGTGATTATCAAACATATTTTTTGGGTAAAGGGGAGTAATCCTGCACCCTGGTAAAGTATATTAACCAAAAAACAATAAAGTACAATGGATGAGAGTGAGTCCCTTATCTCAGTCCCTTAGGATACGACCAAACCACTATATAAGAATGACAGGCCATTCTTATAACTTACAAATCTAAATAACTAACAATGACTAAAAATAAAAATACAATACATCACAACTCAAATAAACACTTGAGTCTTCTTCGTCATCTTAGCGATCCAGATCATGTACATGAAGAAACCCATAACCAAGTTTCCCCAACTTCCAAATGCATATTCCAAACCAAATCCATTTGCGACTTCTATTAGTATTATGCATGAAGCATAATCTAATAACCTGATAAGAGTGGAATCCATAGCAAATCGAATTTGATCAAACCAACATGATGATACAAAGGGTTTTGAACAACACCCTCCAAACTTAACTTCCAACAAATAACAATACGGCAGCACATACCACAACTTGATTAGAATGTACCACATGCGCTTAACCGAACAGTGATTAAAACAAACATATGGTTTACAAAAAAACCCCAACCTCCATAACTAACCAGCAACACCATGGAATAAAGCATGCCAAAAACATTGCAGCCACAATAGTAATCATTGAATCCCAACAGAATGTGTTGATGGCTATGATAACGAAACTAGGGTATTGAATGTTAACACCCTAACATGCAAATTAGATCGCAATAACATATTTAAAATAACAAAACCTAACAAGGTTTCATATAATTCAGAATCCAACTGCCATAACGCTAGAAAAATCTTACACTCTCTCAACCCACTTCCAATAATCGACCCAAAAACATCCAGCAGGTATGAACCATAAACAATGTACAGAATCAGAATGAACAAAACCCTAGAAAGGGTTTACCCAACCAATAGAAAGTAAAAACCTAAAGAGGTTTTATAAGCGTTAAGGCCATAACCCAACCAGGATCGATCCTCAAAAAATAGAGCAGTTAACATCACAATACAATACGATCGAACCAAGAGAAAACCCTAATAACCGATTACAACATAAAGTAGTCGTTTAGGGTTAAAAAACCCTTATAACGATTAAAGGATAGAATATAGTAATCGTTTAGGGATACAGAACCAAACGAGAATCAATAAACCCTTAATATATAATCGATTAGCAATAAACCGACTATAGCAAAACGATTTATAGTTTATTGATAGGCCGTCAAACATCAAGACATAAACCCTAATTAATAACGAGTGACCCTAAGATCACAATGATAGAAAATAACGATTGAATTAGGGTTTCTAAGTGGATCGATTTATATGAAAAAGCATAGAAACACCCCAACCGCCACCACCAGAGAAAGAAAACACAACCTAAATCAATTGCATACCAGTTAGCAAGGAATAGATCACTTGTTAATACGTAGAGAGGCGAGATAGGCTGTGAATTATGGACGGAAAAAGCCTTGGTGGTGGTGGCAGGAGAAGTCGCCACTTTAGAGAGAGAATTTTAGGGTTTCTCTTATTTACACATTTTTATTCATAAATACTCCCCCTCCACATGTACTTATGAGTTTTGACTTAAATGCATAGTGAGGGTAAACGTCTCTCTCTAGGTGGCGACAAAATAAGAAAACGGCGATTACCTTCCCTTCGATTGTATAATCTTTAATTGGTTGCTATTTAATTGGTGACAAAAACAAGTAACTCTTTAATTGTTTAAGCTTTCTCACATTCGTGGGACGGTGATTTTTTATTGGCTGTTATTTCAATCGTGGGTCAGTTCTTTCAATCGCTAGTATTAATAGTCTACATATTTATTGGTTGTCGCTTGTGCATGGAATTCATTATGCTGTGATAAGTTTACCTTTTATTTTAAAGGGTTAACAAGTATTACGTTATCCCTTCTTGGGATTCGTTACATGCATCATTGCAATTACAATCTGATTTATACGTACCTTATCTCTAGGGTTTACCTGTTAATTTGTTTGTGTGTTAATCACTGAAAGTGGGTTTTTTAGGAGGAATGGTGAAGGGATTGTTATTACCTGATAATAAGTTGGGGATTGATCTGGGTTTGCATGATTCGAATCAGTCGTCTAGGTTGGAGGTTACAGTGGATTTTGATGTGTTACATGACCGTATGGCTCGGCTTAAAGGGATTGATTCTGATTCTAGTGATATTCCCATGTCTAGTAAGGCGGTTAGGGTTTCATGTAACCATAATAATAACAAAGTTGAAAGTGGGAACGAAGGGGTATATCAGGTCGCGAACAATGCTAGGCCTTTATGTGATCCGAATATTTCAACTGATGTTACCTCTGTTGTGTGTCCTTCTGATGTAGCTACTGAAGTTAGGAGTTGTGATCCTAATGTTGATGTAGCTGATGTTGTGCGTACTTCTGTTATGAATGCGAGTGGTATTCCAACTTGCATGGATGTTACTGCTGATGGTGTGGGGATTAGTACTAGTTATGGTGAGTCAATTTTTTCGATGATGACCCCTAGTATGACATTTGCATCGGCGTATGAAGCGGGGACAGCCAAAACAGATTATGCTTCAAATTCGCCTAAGTTGCTACATGAGTTGGTTACTTCTGTTTGTGTGGAACCACGTACTACTGTTTTACAATCTGTTCAACCTAAACATGTGGCTGATATGGAAAAGGTTCAAGTGTTATGTTCTACGGAGGTGGAGTTGGGACGGGAGGTTGACTTGGCTCAACATAACGATGTATTATCTGATAGTATGATATGTTTAAAGAGGGTTGTTGATGGGTATGATGGTATGCCTCTATTACGTTCAGTTGCTTTTAACGATTTTGTTGATGTCAAACCGGTACTTATGTCGAGTTTTAGTGATGCGGTTACTATTGCGGGTTCTTATGTTGATCCTGGTTCTTTCGCGAAATGTGTTACGGGTTCAACTAAAGGGAATATGGCTGGTAATTCTGGTAGTTCGACTCATTCTGATTCTGGATTTCTTTGCTCTGGTGAACGTGTTACTAATCCAAATCAGGCACATGAATCGGGGTTTACGAATGAAAAGCTTTTGTCGGCTGCAAATGTTGTTATTCCATTTGAAGTAGTTGATGATATGTGTGGAAAATTTACCAATACACTTTATGGCTATTTCATTGGTCAACGACTTGCATTTTCGATTGTCGAAGATTATGTCATTACTGGGGCTAAGTAGCACACTATTTTACGAAATGATTTCTTTCTTTTCAAATTTTCTTCAATGGAAGGTATGACTAAGGTTCTTGTTGGGGGTCCTTGGTTTATTAAAACGGTACCTATTTTCTTGTACGAGTGGGTACCGAATACTAGGTTGGAAAAGGAGAAAGTGACTAAGGTACCTGTTTGGGTTCGTATCCATAATGTACCTTCCGTTGTGTATTCTAAAGCTGGTATAAGTTTGATTGCAAAACAGTTAGGGCGGATTATACGGTTTGATGCGGGTACTAATGCTATGTGTAGCAATCCTTGGGGTCGTTATTCATTCGCACGGGTTCTTATTGAGCTATCGGCTGATAGAGATGTTTTGGAATCAATTGATGTTGCTATTCCTTTACCTAAGGGTAAGGGTCATTACATGGAAGTTCTTGAAGTCGAATATGAGTGGTGGCCGCCTTGGTGCTCTAAGTGTGTTATTTTCAATCATGATGATGATTTTTGTCCTCTTAGACGAAAGTGGGTTACTAGTGCTTCGACTAATAAAGGTGTTGGTGTTGATCGTCATGTTCACTCTCATAAGGCTGGTAAAGAGGTTGGTAAAGATTTTAAAGGTTCCCAGGTTTTTAAACCCAAGACCAATGTTATGTATAGACCAGTTTCAAAACCAGCTGCCAAGAAAAAGAACACTAAGTCGACTAACAATGGTTCTTCTTCTCTTGGTATACTTAAGGGTGCGGTAAGAGGTGATGATGGTGTGGATACGGTACAGGAACAACATGCAAAACCTTCTAAGGTTGTCGATTCTTCATCTGGGGGAATGGATAATGTCGATGAGGGTTGTAATAGTCAGGTACCTACGAAAAGTAAGACTACAGATTTGTGGGAGCGTTTCAACTCCCATGCTGCTTCTACAAGTAAGGCGTCGAATCTTTACCATCACATCAGTTAAGTGGCTTCAACTTCTATTCAGGGTCAAGATTCTTTTAGAGACGGGGTTATTGAAAGTGATGATGAAGTCTTTCAGAACTATGATGATATCGAGATGTATGCTTCCAAATCTAAGAAGTATAGTGGCTCTGCTAGAGACTTCAAGGTGCAAGGACGCAAGAAGAATTAGCATTTAATTTATGTTTTCTTTTGTGTTTCTTGGTGTTAGGTAGCTTTGGTTAGCTTTTTTTATTTGTAAGTTGCACATGTGTGTGTGCATGTCTATTGCCTTTTCGGGCTGAGATGGGGGACTCACTCCCATCCTTTGTACTTCAACGTTTTTGGTGTAATGTATTTTACCAGGGTGAAATATCCCTTTTACCCAAAAAAGCTCGTACTTTTGAATTGATCAGCTCCTGATAGACAATTCCCCACGAGACACGGTTACATTGTATAGTTAGAGAGTTCCATTGTCAGCTTTTAGGTGACAACTAGCTCTAAAAACTACTGAAGATGTAAACACTCCTTGGAAAGGAGGTTAGACCCGTCTCAGTTCATGTCTATCAAATCTCGAATTGGTACATTCTACTAAGATAAGTCTTGTAAGTGACAAGTCTTGTAAGCGACCATCCACTGGTTCCTGATCGCCTGCAAGGGGTGGTTGTGCCTTGACCAATTGTCGAACCAATCATACTCTTTTGTGTTTTCGTTGTCTAACCATGCAATGACATCAGATTTCTTGCTTTTCTTGCTTGACGACGATGGTTCTGGTCTTGGTCTTGGCGAAGGTTGAGGCTCCGGTTGATCAAAGTCGTCACCACCGGTGTAAGTAAAGTGGCCACCGGCTTTTGGTGTGGTTTCAGATTCCTTCGGTTTTTCAAATGGTTTTGGCTGAGTTGCTTGTGAAGTTGTGGTGGTGAAGGGCTTGACTGGTGGTTGTTGCATTGATGATGATCCACCGTCCTGCTTTTGTTTCTTTGCGTTTGGGTTAGGATCTTAATCATCATCTTTCCTCGGTCTCTTTTTAGTGCCCGCATCTTCCTTGCAAGATGTTCTAAGTTTTTTAGCAACTAGAAGATCATAGAGATACTCATCTTCTTTTCTCATTTCAGCAACTCTTCCAGCCATGTTTGAAACCAGTTGAGCAATGAGTTCTTCTTCTATAATAATGGGGGCTTGACCGACATCGTCTGCATTACAACCGGTGTTGTGTTGACAATTTGCTTGATCATTTGTTTGAGCATTGGTTGCAATTGTCTTTTCATTAGTTCCTTAGTGACAACAGGAATGTTCTCAATGAGGAATTTCTTAACATAGTTGATTGATGAGCTTGTTCATTTCTCCTTGAACATCCCTGGATAGAAAATTTTTGATTGCGTCTTTGGATTTCTGAAAAGTGTACATCTGTGCCGTCAAGTCTGTGACCAAGCCCGACATTGCGTTGAGTTTTTCTTCTAGTATGTTTTGCTTCCTTGTCCAAGATTGAGTCACTGCCTTTTGAATTTTGGTTTTGGCACACGACATCCACGTGTCAACTTTCTTCTTGACCGATCTTGTGGATGACTTTGATGTTGTATGTGTTAGAGGAAGGGATGAGTGAGATGAAGATTCAGGCACAGTAGAGGTGTCTTTGGGTGGTTCAGAAGAAGGTTTTGGGTCATGTTCTGGGTTGTCGAGAATGTAATCATCGGCTTCCCTCTTCAGTCTCTCCTCTTTTGCCCTTCTAGACTCTTCGGCTTTTTTTGCTTCTTCTGCCTCTCTACATTGTTGTTTTGCTAATTCCTCAGCTGTCCTTTTAATGTCATCTTCGGTGATCATATCATTTCCCTCTTGGTCATTAAAATCACCTCTTTCATCATAGATATGTTCATCATTGTCTTGTTTTTGCTTTTTCTTCTCTTCTTCGGTGGTAATCATGATGGTATCACCCTTTTCCTCACCGGGTTGATTAACCGGATCGGATGGGGTTTGAGTGACCTTTCATGGTTCTTCCAGATGTAGAGCCCCACTACTGGAATCTCCTACCCCACTAGGTTGATTAACCATAAAGGTAGAAGCTTGATGTTCCATTCTCTTCTGTTTCAAGACCTCCCAAAAATATCGTTCATCATGTTCTTCAATATTTAGCTCGAATTATTGGCCATGCTCTTCTTCAGTAAGTACCCTTGTCAGTTTTCCCTTTTTCATCTTCAGACTTATAAGAGTCAATGTCCTGCTCAAGTTCTTCAAGCGTGGGACTCTTGTCCTTTTCCTTTTCTTTCGCAGGTTCTTTAGCACGAACTTCATTGTACATGGCGAAGTCATCTGATTCAGTTTCTGAGTCATCATCTAGTTGAGATGTTGGATCAGGAGAAGGCTCAGGCTTAACAACTTGAGTCGGTATTCTTCTCTCCGGACTCTTCCTGATATTTTGGACTTGCGCTTCTTGGTGGTACTTCCCAAGCTACCAGCTTTCTTTACTTTCTTAGCTCTTGTCTTCATAGATGAGGCATGTGTAACTTCGTCAAGAAACCCTACACGCTGAGCCTTGAGAGCCTGCTCATAGTATTTTTATGAAGTTACAGCTTTGACCTTTTCGGTTAAAAGGCACTCAGGGAGCTCAGCACCTTGTTTGCGAGTGCTTGTCCTCTAAATCCTAACCATTATCACAGTAGGCTCATTTTTCACCCTGTGTTTGTCATCTTGAGCAAATTGTTGACAATCATCTTTGTGTACCGACAAAATGGATCTTGGAACATCCTTTCGGACATGCTACATCATTTCCTCCCGGATGAGGCTTGCGTAGTCAATGTGCTTGACATTAACCATCCCCGGAAAAGTTGTAGATGTGGCAACTTGGGATGTTCATGATCGCCCTCGACCATATCTGAGACTTAGCAATCATGATGTAAAGGGTTCTCCATGGTTGTGGTATGTACTTCACATCTACTCTCGAGTGAGTAGTGATGATACCAACAGACTCATCATATTCGATGTCAATAAGAAATTCCAGAATCTCCTTCTCTGTTGGAGTTTTGACATAGCTTTCTGGAGAATTTATGGTAGGAAGAAGTAGCACAGAGCGAAGGTCCTCGATGCTGACAGTGACTTCACATTTGTGTAAAGTGCACTTGACTGACTTTCCGCCATCATTCGTTTCAATTGTATGCCAGAACTGATGGATATAGAATTCGGGAATTGAGGCTGATTTGATTAGCATGAACTTGTATGGGTGGTTGAGTAGAATGTCCATGAAATTTGACATGATTACGAACATGAAAAGTTGTTGAAGTCAACACGGAGGTTATTCTTGACAATCACTTTGTTGTAACCTTGTGGAAAAGTGTTTTCCATTGTGAGTTCTTCAGAGCATTGACATCGACTTGTTGTGCAACCATTGTTGTGATCTCGAAGACATAAGTCACGTAAATGATATTGAAAGAGACGGTGTGTTAACATTAATCGATTCATTTCCTAAGTCCTTTATTGATGTTGATATATAGATTGATGTCCGTTACACATTCTAAGTCACATTTGTCCTTTTACTTTTACTTGTCATGGAAAGTTAAGTGAATGTGTTAATTTTGAAGAGTTAATCCTCATTTATCACTTAAACACAACATTTGAAAGTTTTGTACACTTATTCGTAAGCTTTAGACAATATATAAGTTTTGACTTATGCCTAAACGTTGAACTTGTTTTTAAACAGCTTCTTACTCGTAACCTGGAGCCTTATTTGTAAAGTTGGATGCTTATTCGTAAGAATGAGTTTAATGCGTAAGAACAGTCCTTATTCGTAAAGAATAGATCTCGTTCATAAGCATGAAGCTTATTCGTAAGAATATGCTTACGTTTAAGAATAGTGCTAATTGGTAAAAACCAAGCTTATTCGTAAGAATAATGTTATGCGTAAGAATAAGCCTAATTGTAAGAATTGACTTATTCATAAACATTTCAAGTTTACAATTTCTTTCCAAAAATTAAGTAAGTCACTTTATGAGACATCCTTGTTCATAATATTATGTTCTTATTCGTAAACCAGTAACACCCGTAATTTGGGTCCAGCGGAAGCATACGAACCTTTAGGTTCTACAATCTTGGTAACACAACATAAGGTACAAAGAATGGTTTTTATCCCATTTATTTAGAATAAAATTCATTAATTATAAGATCCCCAAGTGGCGATTTCCAGCCAACCCCTCCCCCCTTTTCCGATCAGATCCAAACATCCCTTTAAACCGCCTCTCTATTATTCTTTATAATATGCAATCGGTTTTGAGGGATGTGATTATATGGGTGGGGTTGTGTCTTGGTTATTCCTTCTCTAAATCTTGTGAAATCGCTGTTTTTAATCTAATCCCTAATCGTTCTTTTGAGTCGGTTTATTAATCGATCCTTTATTTTTTTTTTTTGGTAAAAGGGATTTTTCACCCTAGTAAAATGCATTACACCAAAAACATTGAAGTACAAAGGATGAGGGTGAATCCCTCATCTCAGTCCCAAAGGACACTTACAGACTCTCAATATAAGCATGACAAATCATACTTATAACTTAACAAAATGAAAACTACCAATAATGACTAAAGTACATAATACAATACAATACTACTCAAGTAAAAGCACTTGAGCCTTCAAAATCATTATGGTAATCCACATTATCTTCCACGAAGAATTCACGTATAGTATGGCATGAAAGAACACCAAAGATAGTCCGCAACCCCATACCATAGGAATCCAACGACTTACCACAAGTCCAAGTATCTAGCCATCAAGCTTGAACATACAAAGACTCGTACCAACAATAACCAATATTGCCACCAACAAAACATGCAGACGCGCAGAACCATTGAGATGGTAGCCACAACGTGATCCTGATCAGCAAAGAAGAGCCCACCAGGAAAATGATATCTAGGGTTTAAACAAACCCTAACCTCCAAATAAAACCAAGCCGAACCAAAAGCAATGTCATATGTCCAAGACAACTCGAACAAGACACCATCGATAACCATTCCACCGATTTCATCCTAAACACCATGACAAACCATACGGCCAAGAGTAATTTGCCTTACAATACCAAGATAAACTAACGATAAATTTTAAATCACCCCAATCACGAATCGGACTTAAAAAGCGAAAATAGGGTATGCATAAAACCCTAACATCCATAATCATCAAACAAAACACGGCCCTCATCATGATGAACAAAATATAACACCAGGTCGTAGAAGTGTGAAATAGGTTTCACCAAGACACCCTACCCTTCAATGAAGTTGTAAATACAGCCCCACCATAACAGGTTCCGCACCCGCATCCCATAAAAGTTACCAATAAATCATCAAAAGAACACATGCGCTGGACAAAACAGTATGAGACGGTAATAGGGTTTGCAAAGAACCCTAACTTCCAAAACCATAGTTTACGTCTCACCAAAAAAAAACCCTAAAAAAACGAAATTCTCTCTCTCTTGGAGAAGTCAGGCCGCCCCCTCCTCTTCCTTAATTCCGGCCAAAAAGATATCCCTATATGATGTCCTATCTACCTTTGAACAATCCTTATTGTTTTTAGGTATGCAATACATGATTTAGGGGTGTTTTCATTCATAGGAGGGGCGGCTGGTTGTTATCTTTATATCAAAAATGATTTCTCCTTAATCTTGGTCGCAACCCTAATCAAGTGATTCTTTAATCCGCTTATATGGTGATCTATTAATTAGGGTTTCAATTTAAATCGTACTCTTATTCGATTATCCTAAGTCGGTTTCTAATCGATTTTATATATATAAAGGTGGATTTAGTGTGGCGGCTCATTAGGGTTTGTGATGTTTCATCATAAATCTGCTCGTTTATGATTTTATTTATCTAATGGGGTGTTTTGATGCATGGTGGCTAGTGAAATCAAGGAACCCAGCGTAGGGTTTACTTTTTCTATATTTTCTAATTTATTTGGTATGTGGAGGTCGATGCGTTAACTTTCGAATGGAACCCTATTTTTTAAGGGTTTCGATCTACTCCTTGCTGGAACGTGTATATCGGTTTGTGACGAATACAAATTCTATATTAGATTCATGTGCTATACCGGATCTATGTTTTGTAAGTGGGTTTTTGGAGAGAGTGTAAGTCAAGTTTTCTGGGTATCTTGTTGAAAAAACCCTTATTTATCTTTCCTTCACAAGATTTTCGTGGTGTTCTTGGAAGGGGTGATCATGGCTGTAAGTTGCACATTCGGTGCATCATTTGTTACCATTCACACCGGTTTCTTATCATTGGTACATACATTCCCGTGTTAATTCTCTTTGGTTCAACGATTGAGGTTTGGTTAGAATTTTGCTTGAATGGTAGTTATCTGCTGTTTTCCTTCGTAGTTATCATAATTGGTGGTTCTTACTGTTTCTAATACGATGGAATTAGGGTCTTAAATCCTGTTTGGTTATTGCGACCTGGTGTTGGTTGCGGCTTATTTATTGGGCATTATTCATGCTATTTGCTGCAGTATTTGGTCGTTATTGGAAGTGGTTATTGTGGCTTGTTAGTTGCAGGTTGGCTGCATTCTGATGTTGTTCATCTGGATTAGTATTTTGCATGACATTTTGATGATGTATTGAAGTTGTTCTTGGAAGTGTGTAGGTTGTCTACATACTCTTTGGTTATTCTTATTGGTGGTTGGTTTTGCATCTAAACATACTCATTTGGAGCAAGTTTGTGCTTCTTTGCTCTATCCACAGTTTTAGAGTCTCCCACCAAATGTTGTGTGGAATTTGTGAACTGATTTCAATTTGATGATCCATGGGTGTGTGATGATCTTTCACACTTCTTGGAGGATATCACTCATGTCCTATGTTTTGGGTGCTTTTCTGGATCACATGGAAGTTTCTTTGAAGTTTTATGATGGCTATGCGTTTGGGACTACCTTAGTGAATCAAGTTGTAATTCCTTATTTATATTCACGTGTATAGTCATTGTAGGTGGTAAGTTTTATTATGTAAGTTATAAGAATGGCGTGTCATTCTTATATGAGAGTCTGTAAGTGTCCTAAGGGACTGAGATGAGGGAATCACCCTCATCCTTTGTACTTTAATGTTTTTGGTGTAATACATTTTACCAGGGTGAAAAATCCCTTTTACCCAAAAAAAACTTCCAAAACCATCGTATTACAGACCAAATAAACGCGAATACAGCCCAAGTCCACCATGTCTGAAAATAATACGACTCAATAACTGACAACCAGGGTAAACCAACCCTAACTTCCAGTAATGGATGTATCTATATGGGAGGGGTTGTGTCTTGATTATTTTTCTATATCTTGTGAAATCGCTGCCTCTAACTAAACCCTAATCGTTTTTCTTTAGTCGGTTTATTAATCGGCTCTTTTATTAGGGTTTAGTGTTTATTGATTATTTATTTAACCCTAAACGATTCCTGCATATATTTGGATGATCGATTGAGGTTTTTAACCCTTAACGATTTCTTTGTTGTTCAATCGATTTTAGGGTTTCTTGGTTCTGGCTCGATCGTTTTGCTATACATGGGATTATTTTATACGATCTCCTTGGGCTGGTGGGCCTCATTAATATTATCATAATATAGTTGAGGCGGTTTGGTTGATGTCTGCTGGTCGTTAATGTTATATGAAACCCTTTTAGGGTTTCGACTTTGTTAATTTGTTATTCATGGTGTTGCTACTTAACGAGAATGGTTCCCTTTTTAGGGTTTTGTTTATCTTTCCACTGGTTGTGATGATGATATGCACGTTATTCTTCATGGTATCCCTTATTAAGGATTGTATGTTGGCTGCATGTTCGTTATAAGAGGGATGTAGTTTGCACGTGGGTTTAAGGGAGAGATGGAAGTCATGTTATTGGAGGTGTAGGGTTATGTTATACACCTACTGATGGTTCAATCTGATTTTGCAGCTTATGTTGGTGCGAATCAAGATTGATGGTATATGTTTTGTGCCTGCTATCCAAGACCATTTGATGAATATTACCTTGGTCGTGGGTTCGTAGCTGCTGGAAGTTAGGGTTGTGTCACCCTATGTTTATGTTTTTGCTCGGTATCACACTTTTTGCTGTTGTTCATGGTGCTATTGATTATTGATGCAGTATGGTTTTGAGTGTGGTTATCTATGCTATTGATGGAAGTTAAGTTTGTGGGGACTCTTATTCAAAACCCCATCACACGATGCCGTGCACTCTGGGTACTTATGTTTCAATCTTAATGTTGTTATGGCGATTTTGGAGGTGTTGTTTGTGGTAGGGCTGAGCATCGGTCTCGGACCGGACCGGACCGACCAAGACCGAGACCGAACTTGCCCAAAAGCCGAGACCGAGGACCGGACCGGTCCGGTCTCGGTCGGTCCGTCGGTCCGGTCCGGTCCAACTAGGCAAAATAGCCGGTTTGTGGTCTGGACCGAACCAGACCGGGCCGGACCGACCAAGACCGAGACCGAATTAGCCTAAAAACCGAGACTGAGGACCGGACCGAATGTGGTCGGTCCGGTCCGGTTTCGGTCGGTCCGTCGGTCGGTCCGGTCCGTTCGGGTCGTTTGCTCAGCCCTAGTTTGTGGTGTTTGCTTCTACAAACAGATTTATGTTGAAGAACGATTGGATTTTCTCCGTGCATTCTTCATGGAAGTTAAGGTGGACCGCCAAAGTGATAAAGAAGGCTCAAGTGTTCTCTAGAGTAGTATTGTTAATTTTTATGTACTTGTGTCATTTTTGATAGGTTCATTTTATTGTAAGTTATATGAATGGAGTGTCATTCTTATATTCGAGTCTGTAAGTGTCCTAAGGGACTGAGGTGAGGGATATCACCCTCATCCTATGTACCTCAACGTTTTTTGGTGTAATGCATTTTACCGAGTGAATTAACCCTTTTACTCAAAAAAAACTTCCAGTAATAACGATCACAGAATCCAACAATATAATGTAATGATCGATACAGGTCTGTGAAGGTAATACAAAGGTTTTTGAACAAGAGTACCCAAAAACTTGACTTTAATCTCTCTAAAACCCACGTACATACCACATAACCAGATGTAGAACCAGCAATCAATATACAAACCCTAAAAAAGGGTGAACGTTCAGAATCACGAGCATCATTGCACCAGCAAGAAAAAGTAAAACGAGACCCTAATAAATAGGGTTTCATTAACATCAAGGAATCAGCCACCTCATCAGATCGATATATAATATTCAGGTAGAACAATCGATTGATAGAGCACAACATACATCAGATAACCGCCATAAAAACATCATAATAACACGCCACCACTAGAGCGATTTATGGAATATAGCAAAGTGAAACCAGCCCCACAATCCAATCAAACCTAGATCTAACCCATTTTAATTCAGTAATCAAAGAAAGATTAGAGAAAAAACGAATAGGAATAGGAAGAATTGAAATCAGATTTGATTGAAAAGTGAGGGCTGGAAATCGCCTAGAGAGTCGATCCTTTATTAGGGCTTAGTTTTATTGTTTCTTTATTAACCCTAAACGATTTCTACACTTATATCTGGATGATTGTTTGTGGTTTTGTAACCCTAAACAATTTACTTTTGTTTTTGAAATCGGTTTTAGGGTTTCATTGGTCTGGCTCGATCGTATAGATTTAAAAGGGATTATTTTTCTACGATCTTCTTGGTTGGTGAGCGTAGCATGTTCATGTTTTGAATCCAGTTGGTTTTCATAGATCGATTATTGTTAACATGGTACGTTTCTGGGTGGTTTTTTAGGTGCTTAATGATGTACGAAACCCTTTTAGGGTTTTGTATCTTCTTGATCTGCTGTGGTTGTGGATGATGATGGATCTGGTTGTTTACTTGGATGTCAATTCTTTAAAATGGGTTGTGTGGTGTTCATTGTCTTATCATGATGGTGCTGCTATGAACGTGGGTTTTGGAGAGTTGGAAGTTAAGTTTAAGGGTAACTTGTTCAAAAACCCTTGTTTTGATCAATAGGAATGGCCTGCATCTTTATTGATTGTTGATGGGTGGAACGATCTAGACAATTGGATGTGTAATTCTGAGATGGATCGATTCTACTGTGTTTTTCTGGAAGTTAGGGTTCTTATTAAATAATCTTATGATCGTTTGACATGATCCTGCTGCGACCGTTTTTGTTTATCTACTGGTTTGGATCGTTGTTGATGTGGTTATACTGGAAGTTAGGGTTTGTGACCATCGATCCGTCCCAAGAAGATTTTGCTGTTGGGTTATTGCTTTGGGACGTATTATACATGTTCTATCTGTTGTTCATGTGGGTATTGGATAGAATATGGTGGGATTTACAAAACCTATGTTTGTATGATCATGCTACTCTTGTTATCTTCTGGTTGTGAAGCATGACGGATGTGGTATGGTGAGTGCTATGTGCTGACGGTATGGAACAGGTCGTGTCCTTATGGTTTCTGATTGCTACATGGTTCGGCCTTAGGAGCGCCCTTGGTGTTATGATGGACAGAGATACACTTGTCTTTCTTGTGTTTTGCTGCTCCAACTTGGTGTACGTTAGGGTTTTCAACACCCTAGTGATTGTCTATGGCAGATTGTGTTCTACTTGGTTTACATTCATATTCTTTGTGCATACAACAACTTATGGTTAACAGAATCATGCCATGGTGTTCGTTTATGTCTCATATTATGGGACATTGGAGAGGACCGGAAGTTCTACGATGACTAGGGCTTGATGCTACATTAGTGAAGCAAGCTTTTTATTTTCATTTAGTTAATCACTTGTATAGTCATTGTAGGTGGTAAGTTGCATTTGTAAGTTATAAGAATGGCGTGTCATTCTTATATGTGAGTCTGTAAGTGTCCTAAGGGACTGAGATGAGGGAATCACCCTCATCCTTTGTATTTCAATGTTTTTGGTGTAATATATTTTACCAGGGTGAAAAATCCCTTTTACCCAAAAAAAATTCATTAATTGAAAACCATAAGTTTACATTAATGAAAGTAGTGCGGAAATAGGGCAAAAAGATAATTAAAGCGGTCCCGGTTATTCATCAGAGTCGCCTATGACCATGCCCCTTGCCAAGCGTCTTCTAATAGTGAGCCATCGCCTTAAACCTGAGAACACATGCTAAAAGGGTCAGCTTACGCTGGTGAGTTCATAGAGTTTAGTTACAAAAGTAATAGTGGACCTGATAGAGTTTAATTGCTATGTGTGACTAAGGCAGTTATAATACACATTACAATCAACAATCAATCAATCCATAATCAATCCAATCAATAATCAACAATACGTTTGAGATCTCAATGCAGGGCCCCGGGCGACTCTAGCCAGCACGGTCGTAGCAAGGCCTAGAACATAAGCTACCCTAGTCTAGGTCGGATACACTTAGCTAGGCATCGCGTTATAGCATAGAGATGCTACCCTAGTCTAAGTCGACAAATGTCACATGTCTAACCTTTCCTAGTCAACACATTAGCAATTCAAAAGAATAGTGGCAGGTCCAAGAAATAGTTTGTATTCACATAAAACACATAAAACACATAAGTTCACAATTCACAAATCAATTATACCAAACAATAGTCACTCCCAAATGATATTCACACATTCAATTATGGTTTGTTAAAAGCAGCATGTATTCTCCCCCAAAATAGTTATGAAAACTTTAGAAAAGAGGGGCTATGAAACTCACCTTAGCCACAGAAATGGACAATTCACTATTGACACGACCGGCATCTAAAGCTAATCTCCATGGCATCAGAAGAATGTACGACAAGTATGATAGAATAGAAGTGACGCAACCTAATGCGTGTACGATAATCTTAAAATACAACTCATATGATAAAGAAGTTGATAAAAGTATTGTGTCATAGGTTCCGTGGATCATTCATGTCGTTACTTTCAAAAGTCCATTTTTGTTCCCAAAAGTTTATAATTAATATCTCAAAAGTTTAGCTTTAACGTTTTGTGTGGTAGTAAGAAACATAGACGCGACGCACAACTCACGCGAAAAAGGAAAAGACGTCAACACAGTCGAGACATACTTAGCAAAAACGCACGCCAAAAGGAGAAGATATTGACAAAGTCAAGAAATACAGACAATACTCAAGCTAGTCAAAGACTAGGTAAGGATGACAACTATTTATGACACATAAATAGATTAACTTTCGGTAATGCCCCATAATCCCAAATGTACATGTTGATAATAAAGATAGGTTTCCATTTATCACTTGATTACTAAAGGTGTCACCTTCGTTACTCGTAATTTATACAAGTTTATAATAAAATACTTCATATAAGTTTTACCACAAAGTATTTTATAAATGACATGCTTGTTTATTCAACGTTCCCAAATCCTTGCGACTCTAATAAATTGTCTTGTCAAAATAATCTTTCCAAACAAGTTTCTAAAGGCTAACACGTATTTATAACACGGGTTATTATCGTAGTAGATAAAAGTTTATGATAAAATCATATTCATCGACCATATATAACTAGATATCTCGTTTATTAGTTAAAAGGTAAAAGGGAATACTTGGGCATAATGCGAAGCAAATATGTCAAACTCATTTCCGAGTCTAATATATTATACTCGTTTAAGCCAAAACGTTTAATAATGTCCGAATTATAAATCAATATAACTTTGTTATCAATAGTTATTCCAAGTTTATAAACCGTTTTTACACTTTATAATGTATACGTAGTATTTGATATAGATTATAAATCACACATCTAGTTTTAGTATTTACCATTCCGTTTTATAAATAACTCGCTCATTGACCGTTTGAGTCCAAAATTAACGATTAAATATGTCCGATTCGTTCAATATATACCAATTTAGTCCAAATAAATTTATACACAATATCATTTAATCCGTAGTTTTAGTCCGATACCATTACATAATTAGTCGTGGTCAGACACAAGTTAAACTTACTATTTAACAAGTTACAACTTAACACACCTACAAATTAAACCAAACGCATCTTATTACAGGCTGCTAAGCCCAACATCAATACTAAACGCACATTCAAATAAATCCCTCATTATAAGTTATAAGAAAATGAGCAGCTTAACATGAATCTTAACGAGTTATACTTAACCAAGAAATCAACTTCCACAAGTATACCTATAATTCGAATTTCAAAACATGCCCATCATCAGGTTACCACCCAAACAATAATTCATTTCAAATGAAGCAACTTTACTCTAACACCCCCAAAAACCCGAGGGCGCCACTCAATTGGTATCACAACACAAATAATAAAGAACGGTTTATATAACCCGTTTAAGAACTTTTATTAATAAAATAATAAAGTTTACAAAAGTTTAATTGTTGCGGAAATATGGCCCATTTATAAAAGGTAGTCCCAAATACATCAGTGTAGTCTATAACCATGCCATGCTAAGCCCTGACTTGAAATCGTCACACTTCAAAATCGAATACCTAAGAAAACATGCTAAAAATGTCAGCTATAAAGCTGGTGAGTTCATAAGTTTATAGTAAAGCATTTAAGCAATAAAAGTTAGTTTTATGGATAAAGTGTGCTCGATACACCGGGTGTAAGGAGTCTTCCAAATAAAAGTGGTTGTGTCTATTACTCGAGCTCTAAGTTCATGTTACCAAGCTACAACAGTTTCGCATGCGTGTAAGTAGCATGTCAATATGTTTATGGTGCCCTTAGCAAGTGTGTATTCCCATTAACACATAAGTTCCGACATGGTATACGTCCGGAGACAAGTTGGCGCTACCAACCCGGACGGAGGCGTTACCCTCAATAGATCTATTTATAACATTCGCGCTCCCCGCAGGGATTAATGGTACATGACAGGCGGGCAAGTGGGAAATAAGTTTCCTTAGGCGTCGCCGTAATAGTGGTTTACACAAGAGTTTCAGTTTCAGTACATAAAAGTAGTTGTTGTCCATAGAGTATTTGAGTAAAAGTGATAAATCACCAAGTGTATTGCGTAACAGCAATAGTTCATAAAGTGAGTTGCATGAAAGCAATAGTTTGTAAGGTGTTTGCATACAAGCAATATCATTCATAAAGAGTTTGCATAAAAGCAATATTTCATAAAGAGTTTGCATGTCTCTCACCCGAAAACAGTTATAAAACAAGTAAAGTAGGGGTTATGAACTCACCTTTGTATGCAGAAATGTAAGACATCACAACTAACATCAAGTAATAAAGGTGCACGGCTCCGACACGCAACCTATATAAGTATGGTATGGTTTTTAGTCTAAGTCTTGTATTCAAACACAAGTTGTCAAGTTTAACCAAAATTTGTAAGTTTTCAAGTTTTCGTGTTTTTGAAATGCTTAAAGTTCAAAAAAAATGTTTTAAAATATTTGAGTTATTGTAGCTTATGTGGAGTTTCATAAGTTAATTTGATTACCGGCGTACATAAAAATGCAGTTGTGAAATTATTTGTAAGTTTTGGCTCTTGGAATAATGTGGAAATTTGTATACGAAATTTTCGTATAAGAGTTAGCTTGATTATTGATTCAAGTATTATCGAGGAGCAAATAAATACAAGATGTGTTGTATTTATTAAATTTGTTGGATCTTTGAGTGGTGGAAATATATATATTTATTTATTTGAGTCGTAAGTAAATAATGTATTTGAACAATTATATTATTTAAAGTTTACGCGAGTGTGGTCGTCGAATAGAAATATGTGTTAAACATATTTATCTAGGCAAAAGTGGTAAAAATATATAAGTTTACTAACTTATATAAAAGATGATAAATGATTCAAAGTCGAGGGTTAAAACGGTAAAAATTCCAATATAAGTTTTTTTTTGGGTAAAAGGGTTAATTCACCCCGGTAAAATTCTATTACACCAAAAAACATTGAAGTACAAATGACATGGGTGAATCCCATGCCCTAAGCCCGATCAGGGCGACAAAACAAGCACAACATGTGCAACTTACATTCAACCACTATATAAGAATGACAGACCATTCTTATAACTTACAAAAAAGCTATACTGACTATATATATATCAAAAAACGTGCGTGCCCTACTCAGGAATAAAACCTGGGCCTTCCATAGCCAAAATAGCGACCCATATTATCCACCATGCCATCTCCAAAAGCGTAAATAAGATTAATAAGCAATAAAAAACTATCATGAGTGAATAAACTTCCACAAATAGGCTTACACAATAATGGTATAGAACCATTCTCCATAAGCCTAACTCGACTTGCCAAACATGGTATACAAGAAACCCGTATACCAAGCTAGCTAAGATATCACCACCAAGGCGCGATCACATACATCTGCCAAAATAAATTATTAATCCAACACAAGATGCAATCAAATCGATCAGCCAATAACTAGGGTACAAGATAACCCTAACTTCCAAAACCAACCCACGGAACATAATAATATCAAAATGAATTCCATAGCAGATTGGCGAGTAAATAGGGTAAACATTACCACATAATCCCTCCTCAAGATCCACCAGATAAGCGTGACAAATAGCTAAGAGAATCTGAGAGGTACGGTTACAACAATGGAACTAACTAGCCCCAAACCGCATTAATGACGGATCGTGCAACCGATGAAAAGGGTATCAAAACCCTAACGTCCAACAACTACCAATAACCGACCATTTATGATAACGAAGTCTAAGAATTCTAGTCGAATATGGCAGCAAGAACCAAGAACATAAGCAGAATTATAATCGATCCAATAAGATGATCAATGACTGAAACTCACTCCTTAATCGTTATAAAACCTGCACTTATATAGAACGAATCATAGGGCCTACAAATCAGCCCTAACAAACCCCGAAACAAAATCGCTATCTCAGACGCACCAAATCAGCCATGAATCAATATAGAGATCTGAGAATAACTATTGAATCAAACATTTTTCAGAAGTGGGATGCAATAACACGATTCAAACTGAAAAACCAAAATAGGGTATAGATCAACCCTAACATCCAAAAGCTCCTTCACAAAGGACCCGTAAATATGAAAAGCATCCAGAAATCAGGTCTTAGATGAGTAACGAGTGATAAGCACATGCATATTTGCGACCTGCCAACACAAATAAATTCAGCATTAGCCGCCACAAAACGACCAATATCTTGCACCCCCGATCCAAAATAATAGTGGTTTTTGAACAAGAACCAACATGAGGGGCTGATATTGTAACATTTATATAAGTTATAAAACTTATTAAAAGCCTTTAAGAATTATGGTAAGTGGTACAAAGTTGAGGGACTGAATCTGCAAATTCGTAGCAATTGCAAAAATAAGAAAAACATTAAAACTGCCATATGCAGGGATTGAACTAGGAACATCTAGCTCACAAACCAACGTCCCAACCAACTGAGCTACGCTCTATCTTGTGTTTTGTTATGCACGTCAACTGTTGTTAAGGAGTATTAAACTGTTTTCTTTTAGTTTAATTGCTACTCAGTGAATACTGAGTTTGTGTTTTTGCATGTTTAGTATGTGTAACGTTTATGGTTTCTTCTTGCTTTTTACCAAGTAGCAGCTAGTCCATGATTATGAACTAAGTGAGCTTATGTCCTCAGCTTATTACAAATAAGCTCAAATAAGCTTTTGTCATTTTGGACATTTTCTTTTTGGTAAAGGGGAGTAATCCTGCACCCTGGTAAAATATTATTAACCAAACGTTTTTAGTACAAAGGACGAGGGTGACTTCCCTCGCCTCAGTCCCTTAGGACACTTACAGACACTCATATAAACGTGACAAACCACGCTTATAACAAACATTGAACACAAACTATAACGACTATATATAAAAAATAAAATGCTAGTCAAGTAGACAAATCCTTGAATCTTCAAATCGTCATAGTAGTTCAAACTTCCAGCTTCAACCAATTGCGTCTTCTATTAGTATTATGCAGAAATGCATAATCTAATAACCTAATAAGAGTAACTTCCGTAGCAAATCGAATTTGAAGCATAAACATGGTCTAATCGACCCAACCTTCCAGCATCAAAAAATCAAATCCTTTTGCAACATCTATTAGAATTATGCACAAAGCATAATCTAACAACCTAGCAAATTGAATTTGAAAAAGAAACAAGGGTACATTTTGGACATGATAAAGACTCGATTTTAGTTTGCGTTTTCAAGACACGTTAGCGAGCTAAGTGAGGCGGGTTTCGAATTTGTAGCTCATTGTACATCAAGTGTTTACTCGACAAAAAAAAAACCTTCAATAAGCCATGTCTAGTTTTCGTTGGTTCATAAGGTTTGAGATTGTTTTGTGAGCATGTTTAAAACCCGATAGAAGTTTTAAACCAAAGAGGCTCAAGTCAAGCAAGTAAAAGTTTTCGAATAGCTTATTTTAAAAGAGAACCGAGTGCTCATTACCGATAAGCTCTCGCAAGGTTTAATGGGTCACGGGATGGGTTTTCAAGCCCGACAAGGTTTGGGCCTGTTTCTAGCAGTGAACCTGATGTATACTTCGAATGGATCGAGTATTCATTGGATACCAAAGACTCGACAAGCAACTAAAAATCGAGATAGAGAATGAGCTAAGCCAACACGCCGAGATAAGCATCATTCCAAACGTAAGCCAAGACTCAACATGTTTCAAAAATCTCTTTCGTTTTTATACGTTCGAAGTGAATGAAAAGGTTTTAAGTTTCAAAAAAAAACTCGAGTAAACAAAAAAAATTGCTCTTTAGCTGGTTTTTACGTTTGATAGTTCCTGGTCAACATTCAAAATCAACATAAGCATAACAACTCAAGACAACTCACGTTAGTTAAATCAAGTTGAAACAAGGTTTTGATGTTCATTTTATTTATAACATTTTCATGTAAAAAAAATATAAGCATGTGTGTTGACTGTGTGATATCAAGCGCATGAAACCAAGAATGAAAACTAAGTTTGAGTAGCTTACAAAGCTCGTGAGTGTCAGACCGAGTGGATGAACAAGGACTAGACAAACCCGTTTGTTTCCAACACTTTACCCCGCTAAATTTCTCCAACCACACATCCCGTTTTCTTGAAACCCTTTTTACTTTAAAAAGCCCTTTCTTTCTTGCTTTCCAAAAAAAAAACTCTTCTTGTTTGCCTTTAGCTCATAACTGTTAGGTGTTTGTGAGATACGTATGTGTGTGTTTGAGATTTGTATGAGCTCGTTTTATAAAAGAGAGACAAGAGGAGAGTTCTTAAATATTTAATACAATATACCACATAATATGAGTGTGAATTGGTGATAATCTATTGACTGCTATAAGAAAGAAAGAAGCATGGGGGTTGTGTCACACTTGTCCCCTAAACCATTGACACAAGAGTGGTTTGTCATAGTTTTGGTTTCTTTCATTAATAAGAATGTACCTCAAAAACCCAAATTGTGGTTTTGTTGGTTGCTTGTTCGAACAAATAAAAGAAGAGAAGGTGAGTATGATTGTTGTCATTCTTGTCTTCAATAAAATGGGTCTTATGCGGTTTGTGTTAAAACCGATCAAGAGGAAAGTGTGAGGAGAATGAGAAGTATTCCAAATCATGACTTTTGTGCCTCTCAACAATGTGTTATTTTATTTTGTTTTTGCTTCATGATATATGAGTTCATACATACAAGTGTTTTCAACTTTTGAAGGTTGTGTTTTGTGTCTTTTTAAAATGAAACTCGACATGACGATTAAAAACTAGGTTCGTATGGTTTGGTCCTAGGGGAAATGTTTTCACAAAAATAATGAATCGTGTTTAGTGTTTAGATGTTGAGGTACTCAACCTCACTGAGTCGCTAGAGGATTCAAATGGAGTTCACAACTCGAATGAGTGGTTTTGTGCCAAGTTTGAATGAGTTTAGATACAAAATATGAAATATAGATACGAAACACTTATATAATCGAGTGTTATTGTGTTTAGTTGCATAAAATGCGACACAATAAGTTAGAAGAGAGCGGGAAGTTAAAACATGAACTTCGTTAAAGTTTTTCTTATTTCGTTTAAGTTTAAACGTGAATTGATATATTTCAATTACGCATTGAAAATTGGCTAACGTGTAAAATATGTTTTCGAGTGCGGTTTTATAAAAAAAAATAAAACATAAATATTAGTCTTAAAAGTTGTTCATTAGACTAAACCATACTTTCTATTGGTTGGTTCGTGTGCGAGCTCGCGTTTAGATAAAACGAAATAACTTCTTGTATAAGTTAGAAAAAAAAACTCATAAGTGGCCAGAAAATATAAAATATGCATTTTCTGATATTCATAAATAGTTTAAATTGTTCCAGTGTGCGGGATAACTTCCCATAATTATATTCAAGTGAGCTAATGCTTGCTCAAAAACGTTCATGTAATAATAAATAAAAAATTTATTATTAAATTATAATTTGAAAATTTACCGATTGTCACAGTCTCCCCGTCTTATAAGGAAATTCGTCCTTGAATTTCAGTTTGAGTTACTTGATAGAGATTGAGTGTTTTGACAATCGGGATACGGCTATACTTTAACCGTTTGGCTTCCTGACTCACAGTTCCAGTAGGTTTTAACATTTCATCGATGTGAATTTCCCCCAAGGAAATGATGTTCAGTCTAGATGTACTAATAGAGTTATTTCTATTACCTCATTCCTCAAGGGTTTTGTTACTGTGGGATATCCGAACAATCTACTACTTGTAGTTGCTCATGATATGATGTTTTTGATGGTCATTCTATTCGAATGATGACGTCGAAATGTCATGCGTCGAAATGTCATGTTCGTCGTGTGATTAAAATGATAGTGTGGGGTTATTGGTAAGTTCCAGGTTCCCTATAGAAAGATGGTGTTGATTGCTACTTGCAATTCGTTGGTTGACTTAATGATGTACTTTATACCCAAAGTACTTGATGATGAGGTTTCTCGGAACTAGAAGAGTTACGAGGATAAACAGAGAGTTGTGTGGTTAGTCTCCGTAAATAGTCTGGAGTTATAACTTTTAATGGGTTGTCCTAAGACAATTTAAGATTAGGTTTGTCTCCTTAGTTTAATATGGGGTGTGAGGTAAAACTGTATTTAGGTGGTCAAGTTGTATAGAAATCTATTTGATTTCTATGGTTACTTAGGATAAAAGTTCGTAAGTCGTATTCCTTCCAACTATACATGTGGAGATGGTTGTGCACAACACTAAGTTTTGATGACAGCAAATCCTTTGAAATCGAAAGGAGTAAAGTAATGTTAGGTGTTTCTAGAGTTGAGTTTCGTACAACTCTTAAGGTCGTTATGGTAGGTAATTCTTATTAATTGGGGTTATGCTCATTGGTAGATTGTCTTATGATGGCTAGTTAGTGTCACCCGTCCTTTCGGATTAGGATGATGTGAAAATAGAAAGTTGTTGACTTTGATCAAGTTTTCGAAAGAAAACTTGATGAATGTAGAGAAAGTTGTTGAACTTCAGCTTTTGTAAAGAAAAAAAACTTGTTAAATAGAGTTTTAAGTGACAACACCGAATCGGTTCCAAGCTGAAAGTTTACATGTTCTCTATGTGAGTTCAGGAATTGTTTCTTAACCTCAAATAATTCTAACACCTCAGATTTTATAGATGATGAATCAGTTTGCTCCTTAGCAATCCCATTCAAATGTTTATTGTTTATTGTTTCAAGGCAAAGTGTTCGATTCACTCCAAAGGTTTTGCCTAGTGAGTAAAGGAAAGTCATTCCTCTAATGTCTAGTGATGAATTCCGATTCATCGATAAGGCGTGGAGTGGAGGAGATTGTGACGGGGTAGGATTGTGACAAATACGCATTATATAATAATGCGGGGGTTGTTATATGATAAGTTTGTGTATTCACACAAAAAGTTTTCAACACCCGAAGTTTTTAACAAGAATTTACTTGAAACATATTTTCAGTGTAACAATTCTCAGTATTGCAAAATTCACCTCCGAGTCAGACATAGGTGATCAGGCTATGTCCCACTGTCCCTGGTCGAATATAGGTGATCAGTCTATATTCCACCGAGGTTCAATGAATTTTGAATGCTCAGCTCAGTTATACTAATAGTATGTTCCAATGCTTTTAAAAATTGTTTTGAAAGATTAAGATGAGTGACCAAATTCGAGGTCGAATAATAAGTTCATATAGAACGTGGTGAGTATCCAAACTCGAGGGTGCATGATAACTTCATGTAAAAGAAGGCATAACACTGAGGTTACAAGCCAATATATAGTAGGGTTAACACAATCTTGTGTTTGTGAGTATAAGCGAGTGGGGTAAGACATAGTCTATGACAAAACCGGTATATATGTGGGTAAATATATAGGAAATACTTAAGGTATATAGTATGTGTGAAGTAAATAAAGTTTAGCATATAGCAGAGTAATGACACAAAGTTGCGTTAAATGAACAGTAAGTAAATAGTGAGCAAGGCAGGCTGGCATGTGTTTGGCATGTGTTTGGTCATAGATAAAGTTTTTCATAAAAAGTGGTTATATTTTAGAACTTATTTGTGCCTAGTTCTCTATAACCAAGGCTCTGATACCAATCTGTAACACCCCCAAAAACCCGAGGGCGCCACTCAATTGGTATCACAACACAAATAATAGAGAACGGTTTATAAAACCCGTTTAAGAACTTTTATTAATAAAATAATAAAGTTTACAAAAGTTTAATTGTTGCGGAAATATGGCCCATTTATAAAAGGTAGTCCTAAATACATTAGTGTAGTCTATGACCATGCCATGCCAAGCCCTGCCTTGAAGTCGTCACACTTCAAAATCAAATACCTGAGAAAACATGCTAAAAATGTCAGCTATAAAGCTGGTGAGTTCATAAGTTTATAGTAAAGCATTTAAGCAATAAAAGTTAGTTTTATGGACAAAGTGTGCTCGATACACCGCGTGTAAGGATTCTTCCAAATAAAAGTGGTTCTGTCAATTACTCGAGCTCTAAGTTCATGTTACCAAGCTACAACAGTTCCGCATGCGTGTAAGTAGCATGTCAATATGTTTATGGTGCCCTTAGCAAGTGTGTATTCCCATTAACACTTGAGTTCCGACATGGTATACGTCCGGAGACAAGTTGGCGCTACCAACCCGGACGGAGGCGTTACCCTCAATAGATCTATTTATAACATTCGTGCTCACCGCATGGATTAATGGTACATGACAGGCGGGCAAGTGGGAAATAAGTTTCCTTAGGCTTCGCCGTAATAGTGGTTTACACAAGAGTTTCAGTTTCATTACATAAAAGTATTTGTTGTCCATAGAGTATTTGAGTAAAAGTGATAAATCACCAAGTGTATTGCGTAACAGCAATAGTTCATAAAGTGGGTTGCATGAAAGCAATAGTTCGTAAGGTGTTTGCATACAAGCAATATCATTCATAAAGAGTTTGCATAAAAACAATATTTCATAAAGAGTTTGCATGTTTCTCACCCCAAAACAATTATAAAACAGGTAAAATAGGGGTTATGAACTCACCTTGGTATGCAGAAATGTAAGACATCACAACTAACATCAAGTAATAAAGTTGCACGGCTCCGACACGCAACCTAGATAAGTATGGTATGGTTCTTAGTCTAAGTCTTGTATTCAAACACAAGTTGTCAAGTTTAACCAAAGTTTGTAAGTTTTCAAGTTTTCGTGTTTTTGAAATGCTTAAAGTTCAAAAAAAATGTTTTAAAATATTTGAGTTATTGTAGCTTATGTGGAGTTTCATAAGTTAATTTGATTATCGGCGTACATAAAAATGCAGTTGTGAAATTATTTGTTAGTTTTGGCTCTTGGAATAATGTGAAAATTTATATACGAAATTTTCGTATAAGAGTTGGCTTGAATATTGATTCAAGTGTTATCGAGGAGCAAATAAATACAAGACGTGTTGTATTTATTAAATTTGTTGGATCTTTGAGTGGTGGAAATATACATACAATATATATTTATTTGAGTCGTAAGTAATAATATATTTGAACAATTATATTATTTAAAGTTTACGCGAGTGTGGTCGTCGAATAGAAATATGTGTTAAACATATTTATCTAGGCAAAAGTGGTAAAAATATATCTAACTTATATAAAAGATGATAAATGATTCAAAGTCGAGGGTTAAAACGGCAAAAATTCCAATATAAGTTATAAACTTATATAAGAATTAAAGAGAGTTTCAAGTAGTATGAACATGACAGGCTGATATTGTAACATTTATATAAGTTATAAAACTTATTAAAAGCCTTTAAGAATTATGGTAAGTGGTACAAAGTTGAGGAACTATCTGCAAATTCGTAGCAATTGCAAAAATAAGAAAAACATTAACACTGCCATAGGCAGGGATCGAACTAGGAACATCTAGCTCAAAAACCGACGTCCCAACAAACTGAGCTACGCTCTATCTTGTGTTTTGTTATGCACGTCAACTGTTATTAAGGAGTATTAAACTGTTTTCTTTTAGTTTAATTGCTACTCAGTGAATACTGAGTTTGTGTTTTTGCATGTTTAGTATGTGTAACGTTTATAGTTTCTTCTTGCTTTTTACCAAGTAGCAGCTAGTCCATGATTATGAACTAAGTGAGCTTATGTCCTCAGCTTACTACAAATAAGCTCAAACAAGCTTTTGTCATTTTGGACATGATAAAGACTCGATTTTAGTTTGCGTTTTCAAGACACGTTAGCGAGCTAAGTGAGGCGGGTTTCGAACTAGTAGCTCATTGTACATCAAGTGTTTACTCGAAAAAAAAACCTTCAACAAGCCATGTCTAGTTTTCGTTGGTTCATAAGGTTTGATATTGTTTTGTGAGCATGTTTAAAACCCGATAGAAGTTTTAAACCAAAGAGGCTCAAGTCAAGCAAGTAAAAGTTTTCGAATAGCTTATTTTAAAGAGAACCGAGTGCTGGTTTAATGGGTCACGGGATGGGTTTTCAAGCCCGACAAGGTTTGGGCCTGTTTCTAGCAGTGAACCCGATGTATACTTCGAAAGTTCGAATGGATCGAGTATTCATTGGATACCAAAGACTCGACAAGCAACTAAAAATCGAGATAGAGAATGAGCTAAGCCAACACGCCGAGATAAGCATCATTCCAAACGTAAGCCAAGACTCAACATGTTACAAAAATCTCTTTCGTTTTTATACGTTCGAAGTGCATGAAAAGGTTTTAAGTTTCAAAAAAAAAACTCGAGTAAACAAAAAAAATTGCTCTTTAGCTGGTTTTTACGTTTGATAGTTCCTGGTCAACATTCAAAATCCACATAAGCATAACAACTCAAGACAACTCACGTTAGTTAAATCAAGTTGAAACAAGGTTTTGATGTTGATTTTATTTATAACATTTGCATGTAAAAAAAAATATATGCATGTGTGTTGACTGTGTGATATCAAGCGCATGAAAACCAAGAATGAAAACTAAGTTTGAGTAGCTTACAAAGCTCGTGAGTGTGAGACCGAGAGTGGAGGAACAAGGACTAGACAAACCCGTTTGTTTCCAACACTTTACCCCGCTAAATTTCTCCAACCACACATCCCATTTTCTTGAAACCCTTTTTACTTTAAAAAGCCCTTTCTTTCTTGCTTTCTAAAAAAAAACTCTTCTTGTTTGCCTTTAGCTCATAACTGTTAGGTGTTTGTGAGATACGTATGTGTGTGATGACGTATAGTCTGGAGTCGGGTCATGAACCCGACTACAGTCCGATACTTTCAGCCCAAAGACGACTTGGGCCAATATCAATAAAGGATTGGACTCACGAAAGCCCAAGCCCAAATCTATTTACTGAATGGATATAGATATCTTCTAAAACAAGAAGATAATCATTCCCAACCGACTTAGGCGGGATACGCGAAGGTTGGGGAACACGAACCAACAAGGATTCCGTGCATATATAAAGGAATAATACCCTCGCTTAAGGTACGATCTTATAACCCTAAACCCTTAAACCCTAAACCGATTACTTACTCTCACGCCGGAGGATAATCGTGGAGACAATCCCACGGTAAGCCTAACGGTGTTTCTTGTCTCTTAGTGCGCGGTCTCAGCGGCAATTCTCAATTGGTACAAGAACCGAGCTCCAAATCAGAACGCCCATCTTTTGTATCAACAAGTGGCGCCATCCGTGGGACCCTACACTAAGAATCGACACTAGAATGACAAAACACGCAATCGCCGATCGCAGTCGATCTCATGGGAAGAAGTCACAGAGCGGACTAACCCCAAGCGCATCATTGGGACAACCAGTATTTGCTAAAAGTAAGGGGTCGTCAAGACTTGATCTTCCTCTCGAGAACCGCACTCTGAATAACCCAAGTCACTACAACCACCACGAGTGGAGTAGACCCATCTGCGTACTCGGAACAACCCGCCTTTACTACTCCCTTCCAATCGGTGCGAAACCGGCCGACAAAGGTACCGGAGGCACCAAGTCGGGATAAGGGTGCAAAGAAGAGAAACAAACGCACTCACCCCGAGGGAGTCGCGCTGCACTAGCACCGTAAGCTTTCGTGTCCCAAAACCACGGCATTGGCGCCTCATGCAAGAGGAAGAAAGAATAGATCGTATGAACACGAAGGCCCGACTCAATTTCGATTCGAGTACGATACTTCTCACCGCGGAACCCGAAGGAAAGCGCAGAGGAACCGGTCATAGAACCCCAAGATTTAATGAATTGGGAAGAGAGTCGAGGTGATGAGACATCTCACCGCAACACTTAAGTGATGATGATGATGATAGAGAAGAACGGCGTGCCGTGTCACGCCGCATGGGTAGCCGTGAAGTATGTGATAGACCGGGCGAAATATTCCCAGTGAAAGCCCTTCGGATCCGCACTATGAGTCGATTACGAGAAAGGCGGTATAAGCGCCGTAGAAGGTAAATTCATCTTGACAACTCCTCGGACAACGAGGATAGTGATACAGGCATTGGAAATCCGTAAGCGACGCGATAGCCAAGAGGAAGACATGTCTCCCATGGCGCCGTCAAAAGTGGATGCGTTCACCGACGCATTAGTGATTTCTCCGAAAACAAGAGAAGGCGCATGCACGCAAATGTTAAAACATATGATGGGACAGTGATCCCGACGATCACCTAAAAATTTTGAATCGTACACCACCATGGCGGCCACAACCGGTTTGGTGCCATATGTTTAATTCCACGCGGTGGGAAGCGGCGAACCGGTTCAACAAACTCCCACGAAGCGTGAATGGTTTTGAAGAGTTGAGAAAGGCGTTCGCCTAAATTTTACTCAACGCAAAAGTGTGCTAAAATCTGTCGAACTCGCCAGGTAAAAGCGAACTGGGGAGAATCCACGAGCGCGTTCATGGAACGCTTCAAAGGCAGTGCATGCGGGTTAAAGCATGCCCGTAAGTCTTAAAGATCTCGGGTTTCATGAATGGGATTAATAACCCGAACTCATCAAGAGATTGAACGACAAGATCCACGAGACCTTCGATGAGCTCATGAAGCGCTCTCGGTCTTTTGTCGAGGGAGAAGCCGCATGTGCGGATAGCAAAAGAACCATTCGATTACGGTCACAGGAACAACACGGAGACAATCCAATGACCGAGGTAATAACCGTAATAGAGCTATCGCAGCCGGAGGAGCGGCGAGATAGGGATAATGACAGTATACTCCCGATCAAAACCCCAAAGGAAATACTCGCAGCAGAAGGCGAATTTCCCAAGACCGCCGAGATCGCACACCGTAAGATAAGCGCCTTTGGGAATGGATCTTGTGACTACCATGCACAAAAGGTCACACCACTAACGAGTGTGTCCATTGCGCCAACTCATCGACAAGATGGTCAAAGGCGGCGGTGGACCACTTAGTTAAAAACATTAAAGAGGAAGAGATAAGCAAAAGAACGAAAGCAAGAAGGAGACACCCAAGGAGAAGGCCGACACAATCTATATGATACGAGGCGTGGCAACAACCACCGACGGAAGGTCGGCCAAGAGTTTTCCGAAGAAGTGAAATCTCTTTCCCTACTTTGACGGCGGACAACGCAGTCGAGCCCTTACTATTGAAATTAGTGCGGGTGGTCATGACATACACCGCATGTACATCGATGGTGGGGCATCGGCAAATATTATGTATGAGCATTGCTTTAAAGACTACGACACGAAATACGTAGTCGGTTACATCTCGTCGACAACAGCACTCACCGGTTTCTGGTGAGAAGATATAACCTATGGGCCAACTCACGATTGCTAGTCGGCGTTGGCAACGCAGAGCACTCTACAACAACTGGATGGATTTCATGGTGATCAAATCCCTTCATCATATAATGGCATTATTGGGAGACCGGGATATCGACCATGCGCCGGTCTTGAACAACAAGACGGATGCTTAAATTCCAGTTGAAGGAGGCATTGTCACTCTTTACAATGCCACGGTACCAAGCAGAGAATGTAACACGCTTACATGCGAAATGGAACCAATCCGAAGCGGTCGCGGCCAAAATCCCCAACTTTAAGGTCGCACCACCCGAATATCCGACTGTGAGATAACCATTGGAGGGTCATTGTCGGACAACCAAAGCGGTATATCGCGCTCCTACAAAAGAACGTAGATATTTTCGCATGGGAGCCCAAACACATGATCGGCGTACCACGCTCGATCACGAGCATAAACTTAGAATCCGGCAAGGATACTTACCGATCGTCGAAGAAGCGTGGCCAAGCTCGAGCAGAGGCGCAGTAATTCTAGCGAGGTACGAGATTAGTTAAAGCGGGAATTATCGTGAAGTCTATTACCACGATGGCTTTCTAATCGATAATGGTCAAAAAGCGACGTGGTGGCGAATGTGTAGACTTCACCGACCTTAATAAAGCATGCCCACAGATCACTTGCCGTTACGAGATAGATTGGAAGATAGAGTCCTTGTGGATACCCATTGAAGTGTTTCCTCGGCGCTATGCGGGATATCACCGGATACAAATGGCCCAGAAGGCGAGGAAAAGACAATGTTCCACACAAGCCAAGGCGTTCTTGTTACACAAAAATGCCGGTTTGGCTTGAAGAATCGCGGGTGCCACCTATCGGTTGTTGTAGACAATGCATTCAAAAAGCGGTAGGCCGCAACACTGAAGTCTATGTGGATGACTGGTCATTAAAAGCCATCTTGAAAAGGCCGGTGCGCGACATAGAAGAAACATTCAAAACTCTGCGAGATTAACATGAAGCTCAATCCTAAGAAATGCACCTTGGTAGCGCTCATGAAGGCATGTTCTTAGGGTACTTGATAGAACCCGATGGCATAAAACCGTGTCCGAGAAAAGACAAAGGCGGTAATTGAGCTTCCTCACCACGCACGCTGAAGGAAGTCCAATCCTCAACGGAAAACTAGCCGGCCTCAACGGGTTCCTATCTAATCGTGAGAAAAGTCATCGCCTCTTTTCAAAACACTCAAGAAGTGTATAAAAGGGTGACTTTCGGTGGACAACGGAGGCGGAAGAAGCTTTCACCACACTCAAACGACATCTAGCAACGCTCCCAACACTCGTGGCACCCGACCGTGGAAGAGGCGATCATGTATCTCGCCACTCACGGGCGGTCGGTAACGAGAAGGTTACTAACAGATAGGGACTCGGTGCAAACCCCATCTATTTTGTCGACAAAGCTCTCAAGAAGACGGAGATGAACTATAGCGCCATGGAAAAATTGGTCTTGGCATTAGTGTTTGCCGCCAAGCGGCTGGCGGTACTTCCAAGCACACCGATAGCGGTAATTACGATCAAGCCATCAAGCGGATCATCTCCAAACCCGATCGTCGGGGCGACTCCAGTGGAGTGTGTTGCTAGGTGAACATAACATCTCTTACGAGCCACGTCTTGCGCAATAAAGGACAAATTAGCGGACTTCATCATCGAGAAGCCGAATCTTGACGAGTACCTACACCAAGCGAAAAAGCACTACAAGATCCATGGATCTGTTTACGATGGGTCCTCATGCGTGGATGGCTCGGGAGTGGCCTTATTCTCACAAACCCGGAGGAATGGAATTCACTTACGCTGCGCTTTGAATTTACCTCGACAAACAACGAGGCGAATATGAAGCCACGATCATTGGACTCGCATTGCGGCTCGAATGGGTGTACGTAACTTGGAAGCAAATGTGGACTCGACTAGTGGCCAACCATGTGTTGGGTGAATACGTGGCCAAAGAAGAAAACATGATTCAGTATCTTGAGAAGACTAAAGCACTGATCAAAGGCTTTGACAGATTTACTATCAAGCAAGTCCCTAGAGGAGAAAATCGCAAAGCAGATGCACTGAGCAAGATAGCCTCGACAAGCTTCGCACACTTATCAAAGCAAGTGCTGGTGGAAACACTGAAAAGCAAGTCGATAGCGGAGATGGAAGTTTCCGCAATCATAGAGGAGGATGGTCCTACATGGATGACCCCAATTGCAGATTTCTTAAGCAAAGGGACATTACCCCAAGAACAGACAGAAGCTCGCCGAATCGGTACGCAGTATGAGAAATTCAATTGCGCGACAACATCTTTGTATCGACGTTCTTTCCTCCAGCCATGGCTTCGATCGTCGGCCCGTACAAGCAAATTATGTGCTGCGAAAACCATGAGGTTCATGTAGCATGCACGCAGGACCACGATCTCGTTGTAGCACGCGCATGCGATCGGGATACTCGCCAACCATGCATAAGGATGCGCGGGATTTGATAAGGAAGTGCAATGACCGCCAAGTCCATGCACCCGTATCGCGCAAACCACGGCATGAGTTAACACCAATCACGGCGCCATGGCCATTCTACAAATGGGGCATTGATATCGCCGGTCCTTTTCGATGAGCGGCGGTCTCAAATTTCTCATAGTCGCTATAGACTACTTCACCAAGTGGATCGAGGCAAAGCGATGGCGACAATGCGGCAACCGGTAAAACGCTTTGTGCGGGACAACATTGTATGCCGCCCGGATTACCGTGAAATCATCTCGGACAACGGAAACAATTGCGACAACCCCTTTAAAGATTGGTGCGAAAAGTTAAACATCACCCAACACTTTACGTCGGTTCGCACCCACAAACCAATGGTTTAGTCGGTAGCGCAAACGAAGCTCGGGTGAAGGAATCAAAGCACGCTTGGACAAGCACAAAGGAAGGTGGGTCAAGAACTTTCACATGTATTATGGGCACACCGTACCTCGCTTAAAACCGGCGAGGGACACCCTTCTCTCTTGTATACGGGACGGAAGCCGTTATACCAACCGAGATCGGCATGCCAACTATCCGCTTCGCGGAGATTAATGTGACTACAAACGGCGATGAAAGGCGTGTCGACTTGGACCTCTTGGAAGAAAGACGCGAGCAGCGACTATACGGGAGGCAAGGTCAAGTCAAAAATGAAAGGATACTATGATGCCAAGGTGCGCAGTGTTTCATTCGAACCGGTGACTTTGTCTACCGCGACAATGAGGCAAGCCGCTACGAAGATCTGAGTAGCTCGGACCTAAGTGGGAAGGACCTTATGAGGTTCTTGAAGCAACGACGCAAAGCGCTGCACGACTACGAGGTTTGGATGGTCGTGACCTACCACAAGACATGGAATATCGGCAACCTCAAGAGGTGCTACCTATAAGAATTGCCCACGGCATAGCGCAGACGCTCCGCACTCTTAGTGCTCAATAAACATTCATGTAATCGCTTTTATTTTTCATATTCTTGTTTTCTTTGTTATTTCTGATAAACTTGCAAGTATTAATAAAAATGTCGCGGTTTCTAGCTAACTCATGACACATTTTAAGTTGTTATCTCCATATCTTGTATGCTTTAACAATTTTTATTTTGCCCACGATGGCGTGCATGCACTACACATAAACCCACGATGGTAAAGGATAAGTTGACCTACTAACTAACTTGTTGAGTAAGAGGTTGCAAACCCATCAATACGGATCACGCATCCTTGTTAAACACCTTATTCTCAAGGCGTTGGAATAAGCTATATGCGCATCCCACGATGGTTGCTTGCAACAATGCACACGTGCATGTTTAACAACTTTGGAACCAATACACTTGCTTCCTTAATCGATGTTTACGATGACGCGTGACTCATAACATACACGATTATGATTAAATACTTAGAATTATTTTCCAAAGTATACTCCGATTTTCATATATGACTATGAATTTCTTCGTTGGCGATGGATCATATACCTTACAAATGCCTACAAGCAACAAGCAAAAAGAAATTTTTATTTATAACTATGAGTTATTACAAACGATATCAAACATATCCGCTATATGCTACTACAACGCCTAAGTGACGAAGTGCCAACATGACTTGTCGCTTCTTTAACTTGAGGCTCTTGATTACATCCGAATCATTAGGCGACACGGTGGCCACAATCGGTGGCACTCCATCGGACCTCGGCAAGTGAGCGCACCTAGTCCACACAAAACGGCCTTACCGCAATACCCTTTTCTTGGCAAGACGGGTGGCATGCGCTTCAAGACCTCCTTTAGAGATACCTCTTTCTCCAATGCAAAGGGATTCGATTATCCCTAGGGCGCGCAAAGACGGGCACTTGAAGTCGCGACTCATGAGGTTTCGAGGAAAAAGTCCTACGGTGTGTCCGCATCCTCGGCTGCGATGACGTGCCAATGTCAACCCCGCCATAATAACACCGATCGGATAATCTTGATCG
Source organism: Chrysanthemum lavandulifolium (assembly GCA_022545495.1). Taxonomy (NCBI): domain Eukaryota; kingdom Viridiplantae; phylum Streptophyta; class Magnoliopsida; order Asterales; family Asteraceae; genus Chrysanthemum; species Chrysanthemum lavandulifolium. The sequence goes on from CM040246.1 coordinate 182,462,250, forward strand.
CGCTCAAGCTCAAAAATCATTGGAGCTCTAAGTCTTTCATTTTTGCATGGCGTGACCAAGTGATCATATGATTCAACATTGTACCCGGTATCTTATCAGCAAGCGCTTTCAACACTCTGCGTCATGGAGTTGTTCCACGCCTCGATTTACCACGCCTAGGCGCGCTCTACAACCTCCCGAATGCATTCACTACCTCGGCGACTCTAGGGTACTAAGCGCAGCCATGCGAAGACCGTGGCTTATGAGCCACCTACGCTCTGCAATCACTGACATAAGATGCGGATACAATTCTTCATCGTACTCGATGCTCAGCTTACGCAGCTTTGCCTCCTGCACCTCCAAGGACCAGCTCACAGTGCTCCCAAGTTCCCCCAACTGCGCAAACAAACTCTCTTTTCCCTGATCTAGGTGTTTCAAGGCCCAGCAGCACGTAGACTTATACTTGACAGCCTCGGCACGCTCCTGACTTAATTGACACATTAGCGCCATCTTGTCATCGGCCTGTTTTTGCACATATGCGCTGAGCTTTCCAGACTCGACACGAGCGCTATCCAGTTGCGCTTGGGTGCTTGCAAGCTGCGCCTCCAACATAGCTATTGTTTGATCTTTCTTTGAGCTTTGGTCCTCCCCACCAGATACCTGATCTTTCAGCTTCACGATTAACGAGGCCTCGACTATTCACATGGGTGTCTCGATACATTGTACCTACGGGTAGGTATATGGCTTCTTGGATACGTTTCGTATATTATTTGTTTTTGACTACGGTCATTAGTCTAGCATCCGCATTCGCACCGCGCATACTAGACCGGGGGACATGATGACGTATAGTGCGGGTCGGGTCATGAACCCGACTACGATCCGATACTTCGGGCCAAAGACGACTTGGGCCAATATCAATAAAGTTGGACTCACGAAAGCCCAAGCCCAAATCTATTTACGGAATGGATATAGATATCTTCTAAAACAAGAAGATAATCATTCCCAACCGACTTAGGCGGGATCGCCGAAGGTTGGGAACACGGAACCAACAAGGATTCCGTGCATATATAAAGGAATAATACCCCTCGTTTAAGGTACGATCTTATAACCCTAAACTCCTTAAACCCTAAACCGATTACTTACTCTCACTGGAGGATAATCGGGAGACAATCCCACGGTAAGCCTAACGGTGTTTCTTGTCTCTTAGTCTTGCGGTCTCAAGCGGCAATTCTCAATTGGTACAAGAACCGGAGCTCCAAATCGAGCGTCCATCTTTTGTATCAACAGTGTGTGTTTGAGATTTGTATGAGCTCGTTTTATAAAAGAGAGACAAGAGGAGAGTTCTTAAATATTTAATACAATGTACCACATAATATGAGTGAGAGTGGTTTGTCATAGTTTTGGTTTCTTTCATTAATAAGAATGTACCTCAAAAACCCAAATTGTGGTTTTGTTGGTTGCTTGTTCGAACAAATAAAAGAAGAGAAAGGTGAGTATGATTGTTGTCATTCTTGTCTTCAATAAAATGGGTCTTGTGCGGTTTGTGTTAAAACCGATCAAGAGGAAAGTGTGAGGAGAATGAGAAGTATTCCAAATCATGACTTTTGTGCCTCTCAACAATGTGTTATTTTATTTTGTTTTGCTTCATGATATATGAGTTCATACATACAAGTGTTTTCAACTTTTGAAGGTTGTGTTTTGTGTCTTTTTAAAATGAAACTCAACATGATGATTAAAAACTAGGTTCGTATGGTTTGGTCCTAGGGGAAATGTTTTCATAAAAATAATGAATCGTGTTTAGTGTTTAGATGTTGAGTGTAGTGTGACCTTGGGTCGTTCAAAGTAGTACTCGACCTCACTGAGTCGCTAGAGGATTCAAATGGAGTTCACAACTCGAATGAGTGGTTTTGTGCCAAGTTTGAATGAGTTTAGATACAAAATATGAAATATAGATCTGAAACACTTATATAATCGAGTGTTATTGTGTTTAGTTGCATAAAATGCGACACAATAAGTTAGAAGAGCGGGAAGTTAAAACATGAACTTCCTTAAAGTTTTCAGATTCGTTTAAGTTTAAGCGTGAATTGAAATATTTCAATTACGCATTGAAAATTGGCTAACGTGTAAAATATGTTTTCGAGTGCGCTTTTATAAAAAAAATAAAACATAAATGTTAGTCTCAAAAGTTGTTCATTAGACTAAACCACTTTCTATTGGTTGGTTCGTGTGCGAGCTCGTGTTTAGATAAAGCGAAATAACTTCTCGTATAATTTAGAAAAAAAAAACTCATAAGTGGCCAGAAAATATAAAATATGCAGTTTCTGATATTCATAAATAGTTTAAATTGTTCTAGTGTGGGATAACTTCCCATAATAATATTCAAGTGAGCTAATACTTGCTCAAAACGTTCATGTAATAATAAATAAAATTTATTATTAAATTACGCTTGAAAATTTAGCGATTGTCACATTTACGGCCATTAACCCTTAATTAAATCAATGGCCACGACATCACGTAACGAGTAACACACAAAGATGACCCGGCTCAGTTGAGTTGACCCGACTCACTGAGTTGACTCGGTGAGTCGACTCGGTTAAACCACAAACAAGCACGACCTTACGGTTTCTTACCACACCTAATCAATCTAAAACAATGTTCAATTTATTTTCTACCTTTCAATGATTTCCCAAACGTTTCGGTTTCAAAGTGATTTTATACCAAATTTTATACCACGAAACATAACACAATTAATACAAGCGTTTTGTCAAAGCGAAAATAAATATAAATGTGAATCGATTGCGTTTACTGGTGAGAAGAAAAGAGGCGAGCGAGAGTCGTGATGGCGTCTCCAACGGTACAACCCGTAGCCATCAAACCTTGAACCATTACACGTTTTAACACGAAACCCTAATTTACGAAACTAGGGTTTGAGATTTAAAGCGCGTTATTGGGTTTGAGCTGTTAGGATTTAGAAAATCCGGTAGTTAAAGTCGGTCACCTCAAGTATATGTAATTGTTAGAAAGCTCGTAGTCGTAGTCATTTAGTGTTAGTAAGTAGTTTGTTAAGTAACACCGTGGAGGATGACGGGTCTTTACCCATCAGTATGTCCGATCCACGGCCAAGGAGGCGTCTAAGCTTGTAACTATAAATACTCTTTGCCTAAATAGAACCACCATGGCCCGATCTACAAGATGGGGTAGGCGGTGTTTTGCTTAGTGGTCGCGAATTTGGCGGACTCGTGGCGGCCGGAACCCTAATATGGTGGCGGAAAATATTACTAGAGAGAGAGTTGAGGTGTGTGTGTTTGAAGAGAGAAAAGATGTGTAGAAATGAGGGTGTGAGAAGGTGTAGGGTATTTATACTCCACGAGGGACCAAATTTGTACACTTGAAAACACAAGGAGTGGTAATGTAATTATCACGAGACCGCTTATGTAACTTCTCTAAACTTTTGATATATTAGGTTCGGGACTCATTTAACCTAGTAAACAAATGATTCGTGACACGGAGTTACGCCAATGTTTTAGAATAATATTTCCAATAAAAAGATATATAATACGACTCGTATCTCAAATTAGTTAAAACAATCGCTCTAATTGATGTTTCTCCAATAACGACGCATCGAGGAATTTACGAGTTGCCACAGCCTCACCTCCTTAAACGGAATCGCGTCCTCGCGATTCAGTTCAAGTTACTCGTTGAGGTTCAAAAGAGGCGAGTGCATACGCTCGAGGACTCATCTTCATGTTCCCTACGTGAATTTAGGATCTTACTGCGAGTTTCTACGAACTTCGAAGATAGAGATGCAACTTTACTAAAGTTACTCGGTTTCGATAGGTCAACGAAGTTTAAACGTCCAAAGAATAGAATTTCCCAAAGGGATAACGATTGCCTCATCGGCAGTCATTTCTTCCTATTACACACAAATGTCGGAACATTCTTTGAGTCCGACGATAGGTTAAGGCTACGAGCTCTTGGTCTAACTTCAACAAGGATTTGAAAGATCGATATAACGAGGACTAAGCTTCCGCGTTTACCAAATGCTTCACACATTCTCATGGTGAATCTCTAAGCTTAACCTCGGTCATATTCGGGAAGTCAAGAGATCTACATTGTCTATGTCTTATAACGGTTTGCGAGTGGATTGCCTATCCATTTCAACTTAGAACGGTCTCCTTGACAGCTTCTCAATTAGTTTCGGGGTTGGTAGGGTGGGTATTTCCATTTCTATCCAACAATTGGGATCGACACTTATGACCACAGAGGGTCTCTTACGGTGCCTTCAAAGCACTAAAGTGATAGGTATTGTTATAGGAGAATATGGCCAATGAAAGGTGTCTATCCCAACCATTGCCAGATTCGAGAGATGTTTATAAGAGAATTTGGCTAATGGAAGGTGTCTATCCAACCATTTCCAATCTTGATGAACACACGACGATGTCTACTAATGCTCGGATAGTTTCTTCACTTGACCATCTGCTTGGAGATGATACCTTTGTAAGCATATCCGGTTTGTTCTCTTGGCTCTAGGAAGTGATAGATGATACGTGGGTGATTGGTGATTGCCATGATCGGAAAAGGATAGAAATTAGCACTTTCTAATGCACACGGTTTCCTTTTTGTGTGAAGAAATCTATTCGTTGGCTTAGGCCTTCTGGTATGTGCTAAAACACATACCATTTCTTTACCAAAATAGACCCAAAATAACCAGAAAAGAGCCGTTTATTGCTAATATTTGTTGGTTTCTTGAGTTTATGCATGTGCATGTACGAATATGACAAAACACAAAAGAAAGCCAAATCGACAAAACCCGAGCACGAGTGAGAAAGAGTGCTAAAGCTGAGCCGGAAGGTCAGAAATGAGTAATTGTAAAGACTTTGATGCTGAGAGGATGATTTATGAAAGATTTTTTCAACTTTAAAGAAATGGCAGAATCAGTCCCTCAAGTTTCAGCAGTTGGCAGAAATTACCCCTGGAGTTTCAGATTTGGCAATTATAGTCCTTGGAATATTTAGAATTAACAAGAATGGCCCTTGGATTACTCTTCAGAAATTACACAATTGGTCCCTTGAATTTCAGAACTTAAAAGATTAGTCCTTATGTTAATTTTCGAATTTCACAATAAGTCCAAGTCCAAACTTTATCCTTAGCCCCACATCAAGCCCAAGTCAACCCCTCTCTATACCCGTCAACCCCATACCGTTAATACTAAACCGGGTCAAACATTACTACCGGTCAAAGGGTCAACATAGTCAAACAATAATAATAAAACATTTTACCCATCCCGCGTTTTTACTCCCGAATCTTACCGGGCCCCAAGAACCCTAAATTGCCCTCTCCTTAATTCGTTCAAATCGGCCTAATTAAAGGGTAAATTAGTACTTGTCTTGACACACGGAATGCCACGTTGGCAATCCGTGTGTTCTTCTCACTGTGATTGGCCAATGCAACGTGGTGATATTGATCCAAGGTCATGATGAATTGGATGATGATGGGTTATAATCGGCGGATGCTAGAGGCTCAAAAGAAGCACAAAATTGGAATTCGGATCCTTCAAGCTCAAGACCTCACCTATATAAACCCCTTATTCACGGTTGTAATTCCATGTAGTTTTAAAGTATTAGTTTTAGTTTTCAATTGTTCTTAATGTTTATTTTAATTCTCTATATCTGAATTCATCTTGTACTCAATTTTCATTAATAAAGTAAATTTTTAGTTTAAACTCTAATTTCTCTTTTAATTACTGTTTTACTGTTTTATTAGCCTAATATCATCTTAGCTTGATCAATCTAGTTTGTTACTAATTGTTTTCAGCTTAATTGTCTCTTAAAACAAAAAACTCAAAAAAATAGAAAAATCCTTAAAAATAAAAAAATATAGCAATTCTATTTTAAAGTTAAACTCAGTTTATGCTAGTGTTATTATAAGCTCTAGTAAGCTAATTGATAGCTTATTTAGTGTGAATCTAAAGCTATACTCAGATTTACATTCAATTTCCACATCACCAATATTAGTCAACCGAGGTTAATGATAAGAAGGAATGGGCGAATTGCGATATGGAGTTGGATGCAGGTTGATTTGGTGTTGATAAGTTTAGGATAATAGTAATTGGAGCCTAAATTGCATGCCATAGTGGCACGCCATCTTGTAAGTTCAAATATATGTTTTCACTTTTGATTCATGAAGAGTAGAGTGATCGAGATAGTGTTAATTTTGTTCAATATAGCTTAGTTTGTCATTAATTTGCATGTTAGATTAATCGTGTTCGCTTTTTAATTTTAGTAGATCATTTGCTATAGTTCTAATATAGTCGCATCATTTACCTTGTTTACGCACAATTTGATCATATCCATTTCGTGTGATTTAGTGTTAAGTTTGATACATATAGGTGTAATTCAGTTAGTTGAATTTGTATTTAGACTTGTGGAAGAAATAATCTATGTTCTGAGTTGATAAGTTGTGCATCAGTTAGTGTAACTAGTGTTTGGATTAGGCTTGAATCTGAGATTGAGGTTTGTTAAGTGGCTAAATATCGTTGCTATAGGTTCACTTAGGCTTGATATTGTCATATTAGTCTTCATTTTGCATATGCATTTCACTTAAGTAAAAATTACACTAAATCTTTTCTCTTATGCATATCAGATAGTAGGAATTTGATAGAACTTGCATTTTAGGTTTAAAATCATATAGGTTATCATAAATAGGTCATAACTCATCTAAAAACATATTTTAGAATGCATGATTGAGGATCAAAATCCATAAGAGTCAAAATTCAAATCGATAAAAAGTCAAAATAGTGGTTTTCGATTCGTCCATTGATCTTTGGTGATTTTAATTCTTTCATTTTTTAGTCATAATTCACAAACTTTGGAATCTAAAACTTTTGTTGGTATTTTATATGAAGTTATTTTTGGAAATATTTTGAGAATTTTCTAAACTGGTTTAAATTGTGCTTCACTTGGTTCATTATACCACCTTTCACTTTCGATATTCAGAGTGTGTAGTGGATTGCAAAACTTCTAAAAACTTGTCATAGCTTACCTCGGGCTCATAATTGGGTTATTAGAACTTTGCTAGGTCTAGTTTAGGATTCCACTCCTAGTTTTGAAAGTCAAGCTTATTCATTAGCTTATTTCTGATCTGCAAGTTAGGGGTTTAAGACTTGTTTGGTTTTTGGTTATTAAGATATTGAATTGTGTTAATCTGCTTTAGGTTGTGATTTGTTGATAGAAATTAGTTGCAGTAAGTTATTGTAAGTTAGTTTAGTCCAATATCAGTTTCTTATAACTTCTGGTTGCTTTTATTTGCATCCTAGCTTATTTGCATAGCTTATTCTTCATCAGTTTCATTGCAACTAGTTAAATCAGTGTTCATAGCTAGATTCTGTTAATTTTTGTTGCATCATAATCACTTTTTAGATTTTTATGGAAATTTTCATATTTCTCATCACTTGTTTACTATTTTTACGATTTTAAATTAGTTTTAATACATTTTAATTAGCTTTTATTAAAATAAATCGAAAAATCTAAAAACAAAATATATTTTAAATTTTTCTAGATTAAGAAAAATAAGAAAAGCACAAAAGTATTTTTCTATAATTTTCTAGTTTAAATAATAAATTTTAGCCATTTAATTAGTTTAAATTAGTTTTAATTCATAGAAATTAGAAAAAGTTGAGAAAATACAAAATCGGTTTTGAAAATTCTCTTTAGTTAATTTAGATTTTTGAAAAATAGTTTTGTAATATTCTCATAAGTTTTCATAAATTTTAGCATTTTAATCTATTTTAAAAGTTAAAAATAGTTTCAGAATAAGTCTTGGCGAATCCACTTCACTTCAAGAGAAACACTTGGCATTAATATCGGCATAATCGACTTCCACATAATTCCCAACAATCCTCCCTAAACTGGAATTTGACATGGTTAAGTTCCGTTTCGATAGTACTTTAACGCTCGAACTTGAGGATTGTACTCGAACATCGCGAAGAAAGAATCAAAACAAGTACATCTCTATGATGACAAACTTTGAAACTCGGATCTTTGCGAAACAAATGACAAAAGATACATCAAAAGCAGTTAGTTTCATACTATTCTCATCACATCCGTGAGTGTTAACTCACTGAGAGGTGAATCATTGAAAATAATGGATTTGATGTCTCTTTACCAATAGCCATCACTACGGAGTAGCCAAATGTTTTAGTTCGAAAACCATGGTACATCGATAACCATCGATTTATTAGCAAACCAAAGAACCATATAAACGGATTTGATATGTCTTTACCGTAGCCGTTTGCTCGGGACTAGTCAATTCTTAGAATTGGTGAATTGAGAACCAAATATGGAATGTCATTGCCTTTACCACATGCCATATACAAGTGGGCTATTCTAAATTAGTATTCCTTGAAGATTGTTTCTTAGCCAATCTATCCGAACTTTATAACCAAACTCGCTTTCCTATATCGACAATGTAATCGAGATCAAGGTGTAGATCGGTTCTGAATCGAGAATCACTTAACTCAACACTGGACAACATTTCGAGAAGAAACCAAAGAGGATTCGTGAAACATCCTTATCGAAGAAGGAGTATCATCGAAGTTGTATCGTAAGGAACAACCGAGTTACCATCAAGGCAAAACATCATCAAAACTATCCACAATTTCAACTTCTCGTCTCTTGGCTATAGGAACATCGTACATTGAATCACTTGCGCCAAATGAGAAGAAGTAGAACCGTAAGAAGAGAATTTCATAACCATATGATACTTGTCTAATCAAAGCATTATCGATAAAGTCATGATTTGCTTCATAGACATACCGTAATTATACATAGCAAAGATTCTTCACAACTCTCCTCATATAATTCCTCTTCGAGCAACAATCATAGGTTTATCTCTTTTGCTTTATTTCTCCGATCAATAAGAGCTCTTCTCTCGCATGCAGATTCCTTCTTCCTTTGATTACCAAGTGCCATCATTTTATCCACAAAATCATCATCATTAAAGGAATCTCCTAAGATAAGTTTTGCTAGATCGGGATCAAGCACCTTGAGAAATATAACCATCCCATTGATCATCGATGAATCGTAGGAAAGAATGCATCAAGCTCTAACTTTCTTCGGAGACACATCGAAGCATATCTTGATCTTGAAGAAATTTAGCCACAACACGACTCTTCCGGATATTCTCATAATCAAGAAACAAGCCACTGAGCTTGATATTGTTCTTTAGTCACTTTACCCGACTTCAAAGAAATCATCAATCACGGGATCCCGTCTGCTCTCGAAGATGTCTCGGCGAGAACCAATTTCGTGAGAACCAATGTGAGCTTCAAAAGAACCAATCAAACCCACATCGGAGGAAATAGGTTGAGACAATTCCTCAACTGGTGTAGAAAACTTGGAGAAGCATTCAACTTATACATTCTTCCAAAGAAGAAAACCTCTTCATCATCTCTTCAAGGTGAAACATTTGAATGTTCGGTAAAGATGAAGTTTGACCATCGAAGTAACCTCTTTCACTAAACCATCGAGATGCATTCTTCATATTTAGCTCCTTTGATGTGTCGTGATACCTTATCCAAAGAATGTTTTCGTCTTTTGCTAGTATATAGAATAGGCTCCTTGCTAGACTCCTTTCTACGTGAAGATTTAGCAATAGAAGAAGAAACATTAGAAGTAAGTGCCACATCAGCCAATATATCAAGAGATTCATTAAGATTCTCTTGACCTCCTCTCGTAAGAAACCACACATCTCTTTTATCCTTCGACTTAGCAATTTCTCCAAGTGTGCAACTTTAGTCTCCAATTCCACAATCTTCCACCAAGAACAGACTTAGTTTCGTAAGTTACGTCTTAAGACCACCACCTCACTGTAAGCTTGTTCACCGATCATATAATGAGGTAAGTGAAATATGATCTTCGAATGTGATTGCTCACCAAAATTGGAACTTTATTAGACTGCTCAGAGCAACATCAACTCGATCAACATTAGAACATCCTTCACCAAATGGAGTCCTAACAGGACTTGGTGTAGGCAATCTATCGATATCAACCGAACTTCATCAATTTGATCCGAACTTCTTCAATAGGAACTTGGATAAATGATGGACTAGGACATAATCTAGGTGAAGGTATAGAAACCTCAAGAACAATGAAGGACCTCATCACCATCTACCGAAAGATTTCCATCGGTAGGAATGGAAGAAGGTACAACAACAAGAAGCTCATTCTCGGTCTCATTCTCCACGAGGTAGCATGGCAACTAACAAAGGAAAATGTGTCCCTTCAAATTTAGTCCTCATTGTAGCAAATAACTTAGGAGTCAAAACACTTATAGGATGAAAAGCCCGGGTTTGTGTAGAAACATTCAATATCATCTCAGAAAAACCTAGGGTACATCAAAACTTAGTTAATTTAGATTGAGTAATCAAAGTTTCATATATAGCATCGGAGAATGTGTCAATGCATTTCTTTGATCTTAGTAAGAAAGAAATCATCGGCCTATAAAGTTCATCTCCTCGAGGATCCAAGAAAAGCAACCTTATTATGATCATGTTTGAATTGAGCGCCATTAGAGTGTTTGAAGAAGGATTTTGCACAAAAGGAAGTGTTTTAATGAAAGTAATAGTTTTGAGTATCAAACCGAGATCATAGATCTCACAACAACATCCTCATCATCATCCTCATCATCTAGTGAAGATACCAATTCATGGTTTCACTATTTTCCAAAACCATATCCACTACCAAAGAAGTAATATTCTTTCCTTCTCATCTCTCATCAATCCATCCTCTCCATTTTGATCCTTAGCAAAATTCAAAGAAATTCAAGAAAAATCATAAAAATTAGTTTTAAATTTTAAATAACTTTTGAATTGCATTTTCCATTTTAGAATAATTTTAGATCATTTTTAGGAGTTATTTTGAATTAGTTTACATTTAATTCACGTTTCATTTAATTCGTAATTTGCGTTTTTAGATTTAATTTGCGTAATTAGTCATTTGCATTAAAGATTTAGCACTTTTATATGCTTCCCTTTACTTTCCCTTGCCCCGTAGTGTAGAAATCCCAAATAATATCCCTTTTACACATTCAAATCCCGATAATCGCGACGTGAGTTGAAAATTCCATTCAACCCTCGTTCGGAACGATCTTGTAGGATCGTGTATTTTATGTTGTTTAGATGATTCAGGTGGTCTAGGATTGTGATTAAACAAGTGAGCCATTTTAGAGAGAGGAAGAGAGTAGAGAGGGTGTTTCTTGAAAGAGAGTTGTTAAACAAAAATGAAAGGTTAGATTGAAAAGCTCCGGCCTTCCTTTAGTGGGAAGGGTATTTATAGTTACAAACTAATCGTCCTCACAATCGGGTGTGGATCGGGCATACGGTGGGTAAAGACCGTCCTTCCTCCACGGTGTTGCACTAAACTAAACTACGCTAATAACTAACTAATAAACTAACAAATAACGTAAATAACGATATGTCTACGAGCTAACTTATGCTAGATTGTATTTAGGGTGACGGACTCTTCACTATGGAATTTCTAATTCCTAACAATCTCCCCCTAAGGGAGGTCACCCCATGATTTACATTTTGAATCCTAGCATTTTATTTTATCTTGATCTTGAGCTCGTGACTTGAATTCTTCAACTTGTGCATCTTTGTGCTTTAGCGATGATTCTTCAAAGTCCGATTACTTTGTACTTTAAGTGGAGGTCTTTGATCGATCCACATCTTGATGATCTTGAGCTTTCTTTGAGATCATCGACACGATAAATCTCGGATCACCCTTTGTTGTGTTGCCTTCATGTGATGTTGTGACTTTTGGACCGACATGCTCACACTTTCGGATCATGACATCTTTCCATTAGAGTAGCGGAAGCTTTCTTTGGTTCATGATATTTGCGGAGATAGCGAAGCATAGTATAAAATATCGAGCCGGGTTATGTAGATATGCACTAGTCATGATTTCTTCATTTAAGTGTGGATCTTTGTAAGCATCGCGACTTTAGATTGGCTTCTCAATTACGATCACCGCAACCGTTCGAATGTACCGCAAACAACATTTAGTAATAAAACACACGAAGTGTCTTTGATCACTTTCGTTGAATTAAAATACACGACCCATGGTTCCCGTTGATCGATTACAAGTCTTGCTGTGATCGGTATAATTCATGAATTGTTCTAGTGTTCTCAAACCGGGCGTCTCAAAGACAACACGGAGTGAGTGAACCGGTAATTAAGATTAACCGATTGATGAAAATTTATTTGAAAAAATCGTGTATTGCTTAGAAGAAAGAGTTTTGCAATCTGACGAAGGTTTTATGAGAAGATCAATTTTCAATCATAAATATTTTTATATTTGAAATTCTATATATTCAATCGATCTCTTTTCTTTAGGGTATCGTTTTTATTAGGGCTTCGATTTGTGGTCGTGTGGGTAATTGTATCGGTTGTTTCTAGTCGGTTTAATGATCTTGGTTTCATTAAAACAAATTATATTAATTGATACGATCGGTGGTTTTATGATCGCTACATGTTTGCAATTTTAGGTTGGTTTATTTATAAATCAACCTAGTATATTATGGTGCGATCTGCTTGGATTTGGGTTACTATGGCGGTCAAGATCTATCCCAACCTCAATTGTTAGGGTTTCTTGAAAATCGATTCCCTTTTCTTAAGTTTCGTTTTTATGGGTTTGATCGTTAGGGTTTGTTCTTTGCGTGTTAAAGTATATATCTTGTGTTGTAAGTTGGATTCTTGGTGGAAGTAACCTTTGTTAAGGTTTTGTTTGTGATTGGTACATGCACGTTTATTGGAAGTTGGTGATATCAGGTATGTATTTTGGACATGGGTATTGAGAGAGATGGAAGTAATGTTATCGGATGTGTAGGGTTTTGGTTTACCTACTGATTGTTCAATCTAATCTTCTTTGCTCGTTAGATTTTTGTGGATCTAGATTGATATGGTACATCGTAGGCTGTTTGTTCGATTTGATTACATTGTTTTGCTGCTATAATTTTGTCAATTGGTTCGATGAGGGTTATGTTCATTCTGATCGATCGCTCTTCATGAAACCCTATTCCTTAGGGTTTATTTGTGTGATTCGATGGGTGTTGCAGATTGACTTGGTGATTCATTGTGCTCGTTAGGGTTTTGTAACCCTATGTTTATTCATGTGTTTATTTGGTCGTTTGCATGGATGACCAATCATGATCTGGTGTCTACTTCATATCTAGTGGATTATTATTTGATTGGTTTAACTCATGTTGTTGATGGAAGTTAAGTTTTGGGGGCTCTTGTTCAAAACCCCAATCACACAATCACGAATCTGTTGCATTCTCATTCATTTGGTAGCCCCGTGATTGTCTATGATGTAAGTTAGGGTTTTGGAAATCCTATGTTTATCCGTTAATGATCATCATGCTTGGTGCTTATGGTTTCGGTTTTGCTTCTAAACATACACCGTTGGAGCAAGTTTGTGCTTGCTGCTCTATCCGTGGTTTTAGAGTCTCTCACCAACTGTTGTGTGAAATTTGTGAACTGAATCTCAAGATTGATGATCCATGAGTGGTCAAGTTGGAGGATTCTTCATGGAAGTAGGTGGACCACCATAGTGATTTAGAATGCTCAAGTACACTTCTTGAGTAGTATTGTAATGTTTATTTACTTTTGTCATTATTGGTAGGTTCATTTTTGTAAGTTATAAGAATGGTGTGTCATTCTTATATAGTGGTTATGGTAGTGTCCTTAGGGACTAAGATGAGGGATTCACCCTCATCTATTGTACTTCAATGTTTTTGGTTAATATACTTTACCGAGTGCGGATTACTCCCTTTACCCAAAAAAGTACACATTCGATGTGCTAGTGAAAAGAAGAGATTTGCACATCGAGCGGTTTTCAAAAGTATTTTTCAATCGGGGATACTTTTTGTGTTTGAAATATGAATACACATTCGATGTGCTAGAGAAAGAAGATTTGCACATCGAATGTTTTCCAAAAGTATTCGTCAATTCATTTCTGGACCAAGGTTGATTCAAGAATGAATCGCCCCATTGTTTCATCGGTTGTCACAAGCTTGATCTTTGCAAGATCTCACATGTCACCCACCAAGAGCTTGTTTGATGTTGGATCTAGAAGGATTTCCATCTTCATCGTGAATATTTACATATCACTCGGATGTTCTGGCAATACCACAAGGATAATGCGTAGGACTCTTAATATATACTTACTTTCCACATTGTGTGAAACAACAAGTCTTCATTAATTTTGTGTCCTAATGAGATATTGTGGAAGATGTCTTGGCTCTAGACTCAATAGTGCACATTTGGTTCCTATGCGGAGACTAGGGAGAGGTCTCCTTCTTCAATATCAACAATCTCTAAGAAAGTCGATAGATTATGTAGGTTCCTCGTGAGAATGAAACAAGTCCTTTTAAGAGGAACTTGGTGGCTTAGGAATTTAGGTGCGATGCATCCTTTGGGTCCATGACGTCTTGTCTTCAATACGGTGTTACCTTAGTAAACACAAGTAGCATATGTATTGAACCCGGTTTACGCCTAAGGTTGAATTAATGGAGGGCTATTTCTTTTCACCCTTTTCTCATTCAATTCTTTTTCATTCTTCAACCCCTTCAGTGCTTACCGAGACTTCATTACTAGAACCTTGTTGGGTCTATTCCAGTACTAGGTTAGTCTTAGTCGGCACTCTTCCCACTTCTCACTTTTCTCCTTTTTTTCATCATACCTAAGGACTCTACACTATCTAGTGGATTGTCCTTGGGTAGATCCCTCCGGCTCTGGCGGGATCGTGGGAACTAATACCTAACCTAACCATCCTTATAACACCATGCATAAAGTAAATTGGTCGGTCTTTTGGTATTGTTCTTTCCTTCTTGAAACCAATTGAAAAATCATTTGGAAAAATCAATCAAGGTACTTGTGATATAAAATCAAAGCATTTAGAAATGCTCCCCCTCAACATGTGCTTATGATTTTGAAATTGTTTAGCACATGGAGACAAGAATTCTTAGAAATAAATTCTTTGATCACAATTTCCTTAGAAAAAGCCTTTTGATTTTCTTGGTAAATTCTCCCCCTCAATATGTGCATAGGATATTTGAAATCATTTTATCACATAGAAGAAAGAGTTCTCTTGAAGTACATCCACGATCACAAAAGCCATTAAGAAACCATTTAGAAAAATCAATCAAGGTACTTTATGTTGAAACATAGAAATATTTGTACCTTGAAAGTTTATTTTCATATGAAATGCTCCCCTTAATATGTGCTTGAGATTGAAAGCGTTTAGCACATATGGGAGAGTAGCATGCACATTTGAATCAAAGCGATCACCTTTTATCAAATTTCATTATTAAATCACAAATTCTCCCCGATCAAAATATCAAACCCTTTGAGATTTTGGATCCCAAGTGATTTAATAAGGTTTAGAAAACATGGGAGAAAATGTGGTCAGGTTTAAATACTCATCTAGTTTTTGGATAAATGCTCCTCCTTAATCATGTGCATCATATATTGAAATCGTTTGGCACATGGAGGCAGGAGTGCCTTTAAAGGACTAAAACCAATTCCATTTAAACAGATAAGAGATTTAAATCACTATCTCTCCCCCGATCAAAAATTTCAAACATCTTGAGATTTGTGATCCCAATTGATTTAAATTATTTAGAAAATTTTAGGGGAAAGACGTGGCTAACTTTAATTTTGAAAAATGATTGATAAGGATCAATTTTAGACATTAAAGATTGTTAGTGTCAGGTATGATTGTTTTAAGAGATCTTTAAGTAAAATAAAACAATTTCACAATCAAACAAGAACAAAAAAAATTTCATTTGAAAGATCTTTGAGTATTAAAGAAAATCATACCATGACATAACATTAAATCTTTAGATCACCACATTATGTTGTATAAAGCGGACTTGATAGATGAAATATCGTTTGAAAATATTTTATTTTAAATCACTCTCCCCTCGATCGATGACCGTAGTCGATGATTGAGTGACTTAAGTTTTAATAAAATGAAGTCCGGTGATTTTCAAAATTAAGTCAATTTATTTTCAAATGCAATATTTTCCATTTTCAAAACAATATTATTTAAAAATTGTTTAAATAAAGTGGTTTCATCACTATTATCCTGCACAAAGATACATTAGGTGGTTGGTGCTTTTGTTGTTGTTCTTTGGAGGTTTGGAAGAAAACCATCTGCGATGCGGTGAGACTTCTTCGTTGCATTTTTCATGCCAACTCTTCATAGAGGTCAAATTAAGCTCCGTTTCTTCATTTGATGATGAAGAAAACCATCTGCTGATGCAGTGAGACCTCTTACGTTGCATTTTTTCATGCCAACTCTTCATAGAGGTCAAATTAAGCTCCGTTTCTTCATTTGTCAACCCAAGATATAGTTACCCTTTCCTTTCGGCATCCAATCATCTTCTATTGTGGGATCCAGATCGGACATACAAATACATGGTGGTTGACAACACCCAAACAGCAATCGACTAATAAAAGTCAATTCAACATATCAATCAGATCATATAAGGTATGAGAATAATGTGTTTATCAAATTCTAATCATCTAATCCTAACAATCATATCCTAGGCACCTAGTCCTTCAACGTAGGTTAACATGTTTTACATTTAAGTATATAGGATAATTAGATAAGCTCGTTAGATGATATAGATTTGAAAACATTCTCCCCTCAATCAATGACTAATTTTACGAAAAGTTTAAAAGCGTTGAAGTCATTGATTGAGTTTTCAATTATCTGAAAACTACGAATCTAATTGATTTACAAGCAACTCATTTACCACCATTTTGTTAAAACAAATATTTTTTGAAGAATTTTAGGCGGAAAAATATTTGAGTAGGATCGATAGTCCTTGACATTCTTTCCTCATTATGTTTTAGGATAAGTGCACGAAATTTTTGAAATTGGTTTAGCGCAGCACTTTCCTTCATTAGAAGAGCGGGTTGCTATCAGAAATAATAGCAAGCCATTTAATTTGTGACATGTTTTGGAAAAGAATATTTACACCTCCTGCTCGAACTTCATCTATGGTCACGTGCCATTATTGAATGACATTTCTAAGACCGTAGATGTTATCGATACCAGAAGACATGTCTTGAGAAAACATATTATTGGAATTTTTCAAAATTTTCTAATTTTTATGGGTTTTTGTTGGTTTTATAATTTTATATTTTCTTTTTGTTGGTTCTATATATTTTTATTTGGTTTTTGATAAATATTTACAAAGATAGAGTAGATGATACAGTTTAAGAAGATGATGATCGATGCCGATATAAGGATATCGAGCAAAGACGTCGTAGAAGATAGAATTTGTCATCTCTTAAACTTCCACCACCAAAGCTTCAAGGCTCGAATAGAAGATAGAACCCGAGCCTTTGAGAAAGAGAGACTTTGGCGACTTCCCCAAACCGAAAATCCTTATGTTGAAGCTCTATTTCAAGCTTGCTTTAGCCGGTGCACAAGGAAGCACACCATTATCATCGATCTTGCTCCTTTTAAGAATGATCTTTGTGATTCTTAGTTCGGGGTTATATCATCAACAAGAACGACAGCGTATCATCCCACACTTGAATGATTCTTCTCAAATTCCTTTTCCTTGAAGTCTAAAGCGATCCATTCAAAAGGTGTTAAGAGCACAATTCCCCAGTAGATGAATTGATGCGAGATCTCTTAGACTAGATCGGCGAACCCAAATATACATATACAGAAGGCGGAGAAACTTATACCATCAGTAGCAGTTAAGTCTAATAGCCAAAGAATAACCCGATGTATACTTTTCTCTCCCAAAGAAAGTGTATGAAGCTCAAGAATATGAAGTACCGAATGCCCAAGAGAGAATAACCGTTAACATTGAAGAAGCGGGCGAATCACGATTATCTCTGCGGATGTCAACTCGAATAAGTGATTATATCTACGAATCAGCGATTAAGAACTCAAGTGAAACAGTTGGCGCCCCCGATGTACACAATTCTCTCCCACGATGATTGCGATAACATCGAAATCATCACACCCTAATATACCTCTTTTATCTTGAAACTTTCTCTTACATCACTTCCCCACGTAGTTGGAATAATAACACTAAAAGCCTTGATGAGTAAAACCTTGAGTTTCTCTGCGGTCATGACATTTGTCTTCCTGGGATATCTTCAATCACTTAGAAGTATTAAGCTCATCAAGTTTTACTCGCGTTTAGATGCATGTCTCCTTCCCCCTTGATGGTTTTGATACTTCAGAATCAACAACACATTATAAGCTCATATACTCAAAATCTTTTGAGAAGAACCTTTGAAGTCTTTGTGAGAATTAACTTGCTGAAGAATGTGAGCAAGTCTAATTGGGGATTAAATCTGACATTTCACTCTCCCCCAGTTAGTGCTCTCCCTAAACTAACAATCTTTATGATGAATGCCGGAATAAGGAGAAGTCTTTAGATCGTTAAATGCAATTAGTCTTTAGTCTTCTAACATGCACGTGAAAAATGTAGACAGGATCGTAGACTCGACCTTCTTCAAGATTGTCCGGTTAGGGAATAGATAGTTAACATCTTCATCTCACCAAAAAGCATCCCAATTAACACCTCTTGTAAATCCCTTAACACAAATCCTCCCAATCAAACAAAACGAAAGATGTTCATCAAGGAAATTAGCAATCGACCCATAGCGAAAACACTAAATGGTAACACCAAACTACCAATCACATCAAACAAGAACAGAGGGTTGTTCGGAATCATCATGTTGATGTGTACGTGAAGCATTAACCGGAAACACTTTGTCAATAACCTCATCAGTCCGTGTGAAGATGTTAACCAACGGCTCTTAGAAGAAAACTCCATGTGAAGATGATCCGATAAGAAGAAGCTCGGTTCTTACATGAGTTTGGAGCCGTTTGACCATATATTCTCAGATGTCAATCAACCATGCAGAATTATCACACTTCTCCTCCCCCTCAATAATTGCATACGGAGATGCCATTCTTGATTAAACAAGTGAAAATCTTTAAAATGTAGTCTCTTCACACTTCTCCCCTGCAAAATTGCATATGATGTCGCCATCGCCATTATAATCGAGCAAGTGGAATAAGAGAACAATCATAGGTAGTCCGGTTCACTTGATAACTAAAAGCGCTTGGAAAAAGTATGAAGCATGTTGATGAGAATGGTCATAAATAAGAAGATTTCTCTTCTTCCGAAGATAATGCGCACTGAAGCGTACACATTTCTTTTCTTTAGAGAACGAGGCTTGAACTGTTGTGTTCAAACGTCATAAGAAGATTTCTCTTCTTTCGAAGATAATCTTGAAGCGTACACATTTCTTTTCTTTAGAGTACGAGGTTTGAGCTGTTGTGTTCAAGCGTCATAAACTCTCTTTTCATCATCTCTTGGCAAAACTTGTAATCATCCCGTTATCATTCGGTGGGCTCTTTTTCGTGACAAGCGATGGAGAAAATCAATATGATGAATTTGACCACAGTAAACTAACTTGAACACGTGACTTAAACTTGCACATATGTAACAAAGAGCGGTCTGAGAATTCATCCTCCATTGAATCTCTAAGTACTCTATACTCTTCAAC
This sequence comes from Chrysanthemum lavandulifolium, assembly GCA_022545495.1. Lineage (NCBI taxonomy): Eukaryota > Viridiplantae > Streptophyta > Magnoliopsida > Asterales > Asteraceae > Chrysanthemum > Chrysanthemum lavandulifolium. The sequence goes on from CM040246.1 coordinate 182,481,838, forward strand.
CAACAAACCATCAAGTATTAGGCGTACATCACCTCTTGAAGATCCACAATTCTATGTGACCTTTGAGCACTACAACGTAACTCCTTAAAGTGATAGTTATTTTGTGGTGGTAAGAGCCCAATTCCCCAGTGGTAAAGAAAAGTTAAAAGTCACCCAACAATAACTAGATTTCCAAGTCTTCGTTTTGATAATAAACTCGAACAAGGATCATGAAGAATCTTCATCCAACCATCCCGATACCTTGGATACTAAGTATACTCGCGTGATATTTCACTTCAACCTCAAATAAATAATAGTGAATTAACCTGTTGTCACATCTTTTGGTTTAAAAGCTCAAATCTAGCATCCTTTGACGTTTAAGTAAACTATGATAATGGTTTTCATCCGACTATGGTTAGAAGCACATAACCACAGTAAAACCATGTAATAACCAAACTGCCATGACGAATATCCAAACACACATCAATTCATAAACTACACCCTTTATCTCTTCGTCGAACCAGAAACAGTAGCACCAGCATCAGATAAGATCCCGAAGTACACTTTCCTTTCTCCGGATTGTTCCATCATTACGGGATTTTACAATTCTATGGTTTAAACGAAAAATAGTTTCTTTCGCGAGTTTTACAAAACCAAGAATTAACCGTAAGATAGATCCGAAATGCACTTTACTATTACCAGGTTGTTTCCATTGCCACGGATTTTACAAATCTATGATTTAAACCGAGAAATAGATTCTTTCACGGTTTTACAAAATCAAGACAAAACCGTAAGCAATGTCGACTTGAATGTGTTATGACAACTTTGGTTTCGGTGAATATCATTTTAGGGAACATGCAGCGGTTCATCAACGGTCTATTATCCAACATCAACAATATCATCAACCATCCAATAAACACTTTGGTAAACACATCATTCACGCATTCATCGGCTATTGCGGTGACAACATGGTGAAGTAAACCCGATATACCAAATTTGATCATGAGTAGAATTCCCAGTTTATTACTTAAACTAGTACTAATCCTTGTGAAAAAGCGGTGTACCCAATGTTCAAAACCTCTTGACATTCTCAATGTGTGAGACACAAGTGATAGCTACGTTGTGGGTTAGCGAGAAAGAATCACAAGCGTAACTAATTAGCCAAGTCTTTATCACACTTTATAGTACGCCCAAACAAATCATCTTGGCGGAAGGGTAGAAAGAAAGAAGGCGAAACAAGTAAGCGCGGGAAAACCTTGCTTCAAAGCCAAATAAAATACCGTACAAACAACCCAATCTCATCACAAAATCTCTTCTCCAAATCTCATATGGTTCAAGTCTCATAACATCCAAATCTCACCGGCGTAATTCTTCAACAAATATCATCATCAAATCATATAACCCAACGAGTCTCATGAGCTCCATATCAACAAATCAAATATTTGTTAAATCTCATAGTATATCAACCATCATAACATCATTTAGTCCAACTTGTAAAAGTCAACTATCAGGCCCAAGCAATTAACACGTGATTAAAAAATTCTTGATTTCACATGGCATAATATCACACGTCTATATATGCAAAACTTGTGAAAGTCAATCATGTGTATATATTACTTGGCCCCAACATGATATCACACGAGATTCTAGCAAAAACTCGGCCAAAGATAAACATACTAATACACCATGTCCATAACATCACGAAGCCCATTCCAATATTAGATAATCTCGGCCCAAACAAAAAGGAAACCCACCTGATCCATGTAATCCTATAAAATCATTAGATCCGATCCATATTACCAAATTATTCAAATCTCATTACTCTCATAAATCTTAAATTGATAAAACTCAATACAAATAAATCTCATATATCACGTTAATACACCCGTTTCAAGGATCAAATCTTAAACATAGTACACGTTTCAAATCGCCCATATCCAAAGCGTGAGATACAACATCCAATCTTAAACATAATATCGGTTGACTCACGAAAAAATTGTCCAATGAGGCCCATGAAAACATGAAACCCGATCCAAAATTAGCTTAAAATCCGCCCATTGTACACCCTAATATCACGGGTATAAAACACACCCCACTCTTTAAACCTAACCTAAACTCCTTGTAATAACACCAACCCTAAACACACATACTGTGATAAATCCGCCCCCATCTGGTATAATAGACCTCAACCCAAAAAAAAAACTCTCATTGATACCCTTTCACCAGTAATCAAAAAGACGCTCCAAGAGAACCTTTGTAGATGACAACTTGACCTAGCCACAGAGATGGCTCAAGGTTTTAGAGTCGAGGGACTTTGTATCGCCACAGGGATGGCTATGAGTCTCGAAAAATGCCACAGGGATGGCAAGAGAGTTGGATTCGGTATAAGGAACATGACCACGGGTAGGTTATTCATTATCATCATTTGTAATTTCATATTGTTAATAATCGAACCAAGAAAAGATTTTTAACTTAATAGTTATAAATCGATTCGTTTTAGTTCGAATAAAACACAAGTTTAGATCCATACTGATGTAGCTTTCGTTTAGATGACCATTCAAGGTCTCATATGGCATTGAATACAACGAAGGTACTTGAGATCTTTTAAAATTTGAGTCTTGCAATTAAGTTTAGGATTTATGTTGATATAATTCTTGTGTGGAATGCCCTTTGAGGCTTGATATCATTTTGAAAACCACAAAGAATGATTCTGAGATCTAGTTCATTATTGTAGCGTAGAGTCATGAACATTAGATGGGATTACATAGATTCGTAAGGATGAATGATGTGTGATGAATGATGTATGAATATTGTTGTACTTCTTGATTCATTGAGTCTGATGTTGTGAATGGTTTGAGGTCTCGTATAGTGATGTTGATTGAATACATTGATGTTTGAAGATGATATCGATTGTTAGAATGATTGCATTAGAATCGAAGACTTCATCTTGTGTAACAATCAAGCGATTTCAAGCGCTTTCAAAAGACAAGTCGCTTCATTCATTTTCATCTTAAACTGCATACTCTTTGGTCAACAAACCGCTTCATTCATTAAGGTTTTAGACAAGTCGCTTAGAGCATCAATATGCATAAGCAGAAAATCAAATAGCATATCATTTCATTATGACAAGTCGCTTACATATTTTCAGAATGACAAGTCGCTTTCGACCATGTGACAACTCGCTTTTGACATTGTAGACAAGTCGCTTAGAAAACAATGAATCTGGACATTATGACAAATCACTTTTCAGTAAAAGACAAAACACTCAAAAGTGTTTTGGCACAACTCGCTTTTAAACAAAAAATAAGGACAAGTTATTTTCGATCATGTGTGGATGATAAAACCAGACAACTCGCTCGAAACACTAAGCCCAACTCGCTTGGAAGAAACATACCAGTTTAACAGACAAGTTTGAACCAGTTTCACAGACCAGTTTAACAGATTAGCAAAATGATAGATTAAAACCAGTTTAGTCAGTTTACAACTCCTTACCACAAGTGAGTATCAGATTTAAAACAGTTTCAGCACATGTAAATAATATCAAAACGGTTACCAGCTTAAACCAGATTTAGTCATTGTATAAAAACTGCTCAAAGCTTTTAGTAACACTTGTAAAATCAGTTTGACCACGACGACAGCATATACCATAATCAATAACCGGATTCAAACCAACAATAGTACCATTCATAAAACAAGACGCATCAAGAACATGTAACAAACCGCATACGAAAACCTAACAAACCGCATAAACCGACGAGTCAAAAACCACTCGAAACACCAAAAACAACAAAACCTGGCTCTGATGCCAATTGTAGGATCGTGTATTTTATGTTGTTTAGATGATTCGGGTGGTCTAGGATTGTGATTAAACAAGTGAGCCATTTTAGAGAGAGGAAGAGAGTAGTGAGGGTGTTTCTTGAAAGAGAGTTGTTAAACAAAAATGAAAGGTTAGATTGAAAAGCTCCACCCTTCCCTTAGTGGGAAGGGTATTTATAGTTACAAACTAATACGTCCTCCTGTCGGAATGTGGATCAGGCATACAGTGGGTAAAGACCCATCCTTCCTCCACGGTGTTGCACTAAACTAAACTACGCTAATAACTAACTAATAAACTAACAAATAACGTAAATAACGATATGTCTGAGCTAACTTATGCTAGATTGTATTTGGGGTGACCGACTCTTCACTATGGAATTTCTAATTCCTAACAGATCTCGATGCTCAAACCTAATACGTTTGAGTTACCCAAGTACTACACACTTCTCATAATTGGTTTTCCTAAAATAATTTTTGGCGCCATTGCCGTGGAGGCTTGTGGCGAATTTTTCGTATTAGTCTCGAATCGCGTGTATTTGAAGATCCTTCCCCGAGTGAAGTTACCGTCGTTTTTGTATATATATCTTTTTGAAAAACCCAAAAACATCTAAAAAAACCAAAACATTCTTCCTAGAGTGTTTACAAAACCATAAAAATTAAAAAACCAACAAAAGAAACTGAAACGTCAATTTTTACGTCGGCTCACCTTGAAGGTACAACCTATACTCGGGGTATAAGGAAGTCTTGACATTAAATTGCAGACTGAAGAAAGATCCACTCTTCTTTCCCGCTCCGCTGCGCGTACTTTTGAGAGCTACCGAGCACCGGTTGATGCGACGGTTACAAAAATATTGTGTTTTCAAAGTTTTCTTAATTATAAAAACTCAAAAGATTTTCCTTTTCAAAATATGTTTTCTATTTATAAAAACCCAAAAATATTCTTCTTTACCCTCTGATTTGATAATTCTTGGGTAAAAGGGTTAATTCACCCCGGTAAAATGCATTACTCCAAAAAAACGTTGAGGTACATTGGATGAGGGTGAATCCCTCACCTCAGTCCCTTAGGACACTTACATACTCGAATATAAGAATGACACACCATTCCTATAACTTACAATAAAATGAACCTACCAATAATGACACAAGTACATAAAACATGACAATACTACTCAAGAAAAATACTTGAGCCTTCTAAATCACTTTGGCGGTCCACCTTAACTTCCATGAAGAATCCACAAAGAAACATCCAAGCGATCTTCAACATATAATCTGATGATACAAAGGGTTTTGAACAAGACCCTTCCAACAACTTCCACATAGAGTACCAATCACCCCATTAAATAAGAATGCTACCGAAACAAGGGATCAAAAGGTATCCATCAAACATAGTACTTTCCTCACTTATGGATCATCATTTCATAAAGAGGAAAAAAACCATGCACCAATCACAAGCAATTCAACCCAGTGCATCAAATAAGAATTTGTAACAAAGCAACAAGGATTGAACCAATCGAATAGGGAATTAAACACCCTAACTTCCAAACAAACACCCAAACTGTAATGACCATAATCAACATAAATCTGTCCAAGCATAACGTCCAAGAAGTAGTAGCATGTCCATTAACCAACCTAGTGTTTATACACAACCCTAACTTCCAATCATCGATACACTTTATCCCTGCTACTACCAGCAAAAGTTAGTACACATGAATTTCAATTCGACAAGAGGCATCTCGTCATAACCAAACCAATAGCAGCAAGATATAGTGTAATAAACAAACCATAAGGTTAAAAAACCTTAACTTGCATCCTGAAAACCAAAGCGACCTTGACATATTGTAACACGAATGAATTCACCAGCAATCCATACCAAGGGCTACGAAACTCTAACTTACACAAAAGACATCCATATCGACTGTAGGAGATAATCATAAGTGTAGCGACGAAGAAGAAAACCCAATCTCCAGGTCGATCAACAACAGCCATCTCTCCCTCATTAACCCACGTACACCACACATAAGAACCATGAATAATCATGCGATCCATTAAACAAACCCAACAGGTTTGACTTCCATTAATAAAACCCTAACGAGGTACTTACATCATGAACAAAAGCAGGCCATAGCCACCAACAACGAAGACCGATGGGTGTGACAATTAAAAATCGCCAACACCACAACCATAACCACGTAGCCACACACTAGGCGACATCCTATAGAGGAAATCGTGGAATGAATAACACGGTAAAACCCTAAACATGAGGATTAAACCAATGTGCGTGACGCCATCACACAAAGGAGATCGATCTTTAAATAATAAGTCAGAACCGACTTAATTAAACCCATGATCAGATCGATTCCTACAAACACAAATGGCGATTTGATAATATATCATATACGCACCCACTCCGAAACCCTGAAACAGATTCAAATCCACAAATCCAACCAAAACAATGGTCGACTTTAAAGATAACGAATAAATAATATAAGAATAGTTAGGGTATTCGAAATCGCCAATGAAAAAACAAGGAGAAATCCGATAAAAGATAATGAAAACAAAACTGCCAACCACTCTAATATGTATATCTAAACCCAAGATCGTATTGCATACCCTAGACAGGATAGAGAGGACGATTTGGATTGAGATTTGGCCTGGAAAAATGGTTAGAGTGGCGGCGGATTTCTCAAAGGGAAAAAATAGGTGGCGATTTCAAACCCTAAAGAAGCGATTCACCAAATTAGTTATTATCCGATTGAAACAAGCGCGATTTGATTAATCCAATGATAAACATAAAGCTTAGACACTAGAATAAACAATTCAGTACAAGAATCAAAAGAATAAAGACAAAAATTGATGAAAAACGATGGAGAATAGTTAGGGAATTAAAAATCGCCACCTAGAGAGAGAGTTAGTGGGGTTTGGTATTCAAGACTAATTGCAGAAATATTTGCGTTAATTCTTTCCTCTTATCCCTCTTTTATGATTAATTCTCATGGAGTCTTTCGATTTTATCTGTTATGGTTGTACCGGACGTTTGGGAAATGATTATCGGTGTTATAATCATATGTGCCCTAATTCTTTCAATAATTCTCAAAATTTCTCTGAATACCCTTCGTTCGATCAACCTTATTGCTTTAATTGTAGAGATTTGTTAAAAGATGATTCACTTTGTGAACATTGTTTTACAAAGTGTGTGGATTTTATCGCAATCTATGTATGTGTTGCCCTTTGGAAGAACCCACCAGGGGTGTCGAGGACGTTTCCATCGATTTTGAAGAAAGATTTGAGCAACATCAAAACAACATTGAAAGTATGTGTAGAACTCTATCAAGTCTAATTCAAGCTCGACAAAGTGTTAATGAAGAAACCGTTCAAGTTATGGAAGGCGACCACACCATTTGACTACTCGAAGAACCCACCGAGGGTTACGGAGATGATTTCTTTGAGCGTCGTGCTTTTAACAACAACATTGAAAAACTTGAAGCAACGTCAAAATTTTGAAGCATAAGATGGAAGAACCCTCGATTCCTACTCCTACGGTGAGGAGATGGAACATATTCGAGCCGAGGTGATTCCGTTTGTACTCTCAACTCCAATTCCAAAAGTCTAGAATCGATCCTAGTCTTTCACGATTCACCGTTCTGAGTTCGTCGAGTTACAACAAAACGAAATTTCATGTTGAGCTTAAATCGATTTCTAATTCTCGTGTTTTCAAGAGCAAGGACCGGAGACCACAAGCGGAGTGGTGGAATCCTTCTCTAATTCTCGAGCACACCACTTGTCCCATCTCCGGTATCTTCAAAATGTAATCCTTCTCTAATTTATGAGCCTTTCATTTCCGACCCTTCCCTTCACTCACGCCGGTTGAGAGAAGTGGCGTCGTTTTGGAAGAGGTCGATGATCATATTTCTCGGACATTGTTAAACCCGTTGACTCTCTCATAATGGGGATGAGCATTTTAGCACTATTAGGAAATGGAATCATCTAGTGTTGAGATCCTTGTCCCAATCCCAAGGGAGTCAGAGGTTGTTGATGATATTTGTGATGAGCCTTCTCTTGATATTTCAAATGATCATGATGAGATGTTCTCCGATTCGATGACAATTCTTATGGAGACATCGACTTTGTCGAGATTTACCTTCGAGCCCGTCCACATAGAAGAAGTAAATGATTTTGAGCGGAAAATGAAGAGATTGAGCCGATGATATTCGGATCGAGGATGAAGCATTACGTGAAAAATTGTTGAATGTTAATCTTCTCGGTTCTAAGATTGAAGCCCTAAGCGATAATTCAAGTTCACCTCCTATCTTCGTTAAAGATAGTAATTTTCGCCGAGCTTGAAACTTTTCGATTTGATGAAGAGATTAGTGGCGGTCCACTACTACGGATGTTTATCCTCGATTTTGAGCGATTCTACTTTGATGTTGATGAGAGCAAAGTTTTGAGCAGATTTCCGATAATCCGACAAGTGACCCAATCATTGAGGATGCTATTGATGACTTGATACCACGGGTATTGAGGATGTTGTGCATGATCGAGGGGATATGTTGTTGATTGATGATTGTCACACCCCAAATTACATTTTGCGTGAATGGAATTCACAGGGATTGTTGTCATAGCATCACAAGCATGATTATATTGAACGACCTAAAGTGTCGTTTGGAAAATACATCGTTTGATTTATTAAAATAATCGAGTTTACAAAGTAGGTCCCAAATGTAAATCAACTTGTGTGGAAATAAGTTTGTTACAATTCAAACGATGTTTTAAAGTCACGAAAACCCAGTGAGGCGCGTCGTCATCGCGACTCCATGATGTGTCCAAATGCATGCCATGATGTGAATGCCTTAGATACCGAGATTAAAACATGCTAAAAGTGTCAACACAAAGGTTGAGTGAGTTCATAGAGTTTGTATTGAAATGAAAAGTCTTTCAAAATCGTTTATGCCGCAAAGGCATTGTAAATCGTTGAAATGTAAAGACTTTCAAAATCGTTTATGCACAAAGGCATTGTAAATCCACTCGGTTCCAAGTCCGCCCATACAAAACTTGCAACCTGTGTGTTCACAATCCACTGCCAAAGTGTGTAAAGTTTATGTTCCAAACATATGATGTCAAATGAATTCACAATAGTACCTAACACGACCTAGAACAATAGCACTTAATCAATAGGACCATAGCACATAATCAATAGCACCTAACTCAATGTATATCAGTAGTCAACTGATTTAGAACGTTATACGACGAAGTACCGTAGCACGCAAACAAGAACAATTTATATAGTATAACCTTTGATTTAGAAACAATTGTACTCATGATAAATTTAAAGTACTTATGAACGCAAATGAAAACAGTTTGAGCATGTATCTCCCCCAAAACAGTTATGAAAACAAGTAAAAGCAGGGGCTACGAAACTCACTTGGTAAACTGACGAGATGACAAGAGTGAGTACACCGAGGTATAATGAGATCGTAATCGCGACCTATGACGAATGATATGATATGTCATGAGTTGCAATGTAATGTTATGCATGCATTCCATATGTTATTTATACCATTTACGAGTTTTTGAAAATATTACTCGTCATCGAAAAATACTCCTTTGACGTCTTGACCCTTCAAAAATGACTTTACATGTTTTTACGTCAAAATGTCATCCTACAATGGTTTTATAATGATTTTTGGTGAAATTACCACTTTTCGTCGCAAAACAATGTCGTCGGAAAAATCATTAAATCAACAAAAATGACTCCGGAAAAGTAGTCGTAAAATGGTGTACGTCGATCGTTAGAGAACGAACTCGACGGTTTTGGAAAGTTTGTATCGATATCTAAAAGTTTCAGTTCAGGAGTTTTCGTCCAAAAGGTCTCGATCATAAAGATATCAAAGGCTAAAGTTGGTGGTTTTGGCTAATGTTGTGCAGAAAATGAGTTTCGGCCAATGTTTGAACCTCCGTACATAATTTACTATGACTCCGCTTGACAAACGGCTTTTTGTTTTGAAAAATATGGCCGGTGAACTTGATTTTACTAGAAGACACTTTGTTATAAAAAGTTTTGCATCATAGTTAAAAACTGCCGCAAACATGGACGATATAGCTAATGAAAAACTTGAATCGTAGAAATAATATAATTTTTCAGAAAATAATATTTACGGCAACTTTATAAAAACGGCCATATATTTGTCGTTTTAACTCCGTTTTCTACGTAAAATATGTCCTTAACCCGTATCAAGTAAACTAATATATTTTTGAGAAGTCGAAATAATTTGTGAAGCTTAAGGCTCGTTTTTGACCGAAATATGTAAAACTGCATGCTGTCTTTTCGGAAAAATATACTTTTAATCGCCAAACTTTAAAATTCACCACGGCTTCGTTATAACTCCGTTTTATCCGTTCAAGCGTACGGATTCGTTTTAAAGTATATTTTCTAATTATCAAAGCCAAAGGTCGTACCATCAGTGGGTTTTTCCAGAAATTCATTTTAAGGACAGAACGTAAAATATAGTTTACGAAAATAGTTTTTCTCGGACAAAACCTATTCTAATCCCTTCAAATCAACTCCAAAGCTAATCTAATCCTACCATACACCTTCTTAGGGTGTCATGGGTTCCTAATCACCATCAAGACCAAAGAATAACTTGGGAATAATTATAGGATGACTATAAGTATATAAAACCTCTAAAATCATGAAATAATTGGTATAAATTACATAACATGCATATAAGCTCCAAAAATGAAAAGAAACTTATGAAAATGAAGAGGAAACATAAAAATGATAAAAACATGCTTACAAGTGATAGTGATGAGGTGTAGGTAACAAGGATTAACTTAAATATCCTTGGTTTTATTTCAAAACCATGAAAAGGATATAAACTAGGTTGAAAACACACTTGATCTTTGAAAAATCTTGATCCCTTGATCACTTGGATGTATGGCGGTTCTTGAGAGCCAAATGAAGAGAAAAAGTTTATTTTACACTTTGAAGAATATGAAATGTGTGTGAAATAATTTTGAGTGGAAGTCTTTAGTAAATGAAGTGAATTATTGAGAAACATGAAACCATACACAATTTATGACATACCTTGACTTTCCCCCCTCAAACCGGATTTGGGGATCTTGTACCTCAAGATATTTTTTTTTTTTCAAAATGTTTACTTGTATATTTGTTGTATAATTTGTAGAATTTGTAAAGAAAAGATAAGTGAATTGTAGGTAATTGGGACTTTTTGGTAAAAGTAAATTTTTAATAATTCAAACTAGAATGTATTGAGGTGATAAAAATTGTAAAAATATTTTCCGTGTGAAAATCGGGTGATAAAATAATTATCGTAAAATTTTTAAGAAAACGACGTAATAATTAAACTTTAACGATTAAAGTACCAATTAAATTTGAAACACTAGGAAAACTAAAAATATAGTTTTTATAAACTAAATGTAAATATAAAAATACATCGGGATCCTTTTGAAAGTAACGGGTTAAATAATCAAAATAAAAACTCACGCGATAAAAATTATTAAATATAAAAATTACGCGTTGAAGTGAAATGAAATGTCGTGAATGAATCAATGAGATGCACATGATGTCAATGAAATGTAGACTAATCATAGTCCATATGAAATGTACGTGAATGTCATGATCATGAATTAGCCGCTAAACCTCCAAGGTTACGCAATTTGAAACAAGTAAACCAAGTTTACTAAAATGTTGAAATAATGAGACATGAGCGGTGTCGAAATGACCGAAAGTACGGGTTGTCACATTCGCCCATCCAAAAGGAATTCAGTCCCTGAATTCAATCGTTATTAGGTCTAACGGGTTTAGGGTTTGATGTAGCAAACTTTCCCATTCCCGAGCAAAACCCTCAAAAGACTTTTGGTAACCGATTTTACTTAATCTCACAACTCATCAAACAAGAACTGTCATGAGATTAGGCTAAATCGGTTTAGTAACAACTTGTTTCTAGCTCGATCTTTGCAACTCATCAAACAAGAACTCACACGGATCAAACTGGAAACAAGTGGTTTTGAAGAAAATCTTTTGAAAATTTGGCTCGATTCTGAATTGCTTACTCATATAAGACTACTACTCCCTTCATTGCATGATTCTTCCTGAATTAGACATAGGTGATCAGGCTATGTATAATTTAGGAGTAACTATGCAATGCTTGGACTAATCAACTCATATGTTTGTTTGGTGTTGGGTCAACTGTTGTTAAAATTGTGATGAACATAGAGGAGAAAAGACATGGAGAAGTGTCGTTAAAATGATAACTAAAGTAAAAAGAATTAAAATCCTCGTAAATAATAACAAATCGGAATGAAAATGAAGTACGATAGATGAGAATATTTTACAACGAGTGATTCAGCAAAAGTAGTACATCTTAGGTCATAAAGTTTCGAATACGATGAAAGACATAAACTTAGTACGACATAATACATAAGGAGAAATAAGACTATTAGTTTCCGAACTTCTTCAGTCTTCCGCGTCGTTGATACCTTGACGAACTCCTTCTAACATATATACATTCCCATGAGCACCTTCGACTTGTTGACCTTGATTTTGAGGACATTGATTCCGATAGTGTCCTTGTTCCCACATCCGAAACACGTAACTATGGTCTTGCCCTTACAGGTCCTTAGCAAGGTGTCCTACTTTGTGACTAAAACATATACCACATGGACCATTATGATGTAGCGTGCATTGGTGGCATCATGTAAGTTTCTGCATAAGCTCTTCCCCGGTTGGTGCAAAGAACATAGACCTGGCGACTTCTTGTCTTCTATTATGTTGTTGGTGATGGTTAGTGTTATGGTTTTGGTTGTCGTTATCATAACCTTCTTGGTCATTTTCCCATTTTCTTTTGTTGTTGTTGATTTGGTTATCGTCGTTGTTGTTGTTGTTTTGGTCATTGTTGTAGTTGGTGCGGTTGTTGGGGTTGTTGTTGTTTCGGTTGGTGTTGGTGTACTTACCTCGCTTCACCACTTGTGCCATCAACTTCGAGTAACTCGAATAGCTTCCTCGATTGTTTGTGGATCAAAAGATGTCACATCTCCTTGAATGACCTCGGAAGTCCTCCAATAAAAGCCTCTAGCAACTTTTCATTATCGAAACCATCGACGGGCATAACGGCTAATTCACGAATCTCCGAATGTATGTGTCAATGTCGTACCCAATCGTGACCAATTCATAGAACTCCGTCTCCAACTTTTTGATTTACATTAGAGGACAAAACTTCTTAGTCACCAAACTCTTGAATTGCTCCCAGTAAGCTTGAAAGCATTCTCCATTCCAATCGGTTGAGTATGAATTCCACCATGACAACGCTCCATCGAGTAAAGTACTTGTAGCATATTTGACCTTACTATCATCCGGACGGTTACAAAGCAAAACATCGACTCCAACTTTTCAAACCATCGCACCATAGCGGTGGCTCCTTGATCCCTCGAAACTTAGTGGGTTCGCCACTTTTGAAATCTTTGTACGAGCATTTCTTAACCCCGATCCTCCTGCATTTCGATGCTTGATGAAAGCCTTGCGATTCTGATGAAGATCATGACCTCGGCGTGACGGCAGCACCACCGCTTCCACTACGCTTCTTAAAGCATCCGCTATGCTATCATTCACCAACTTTTGAATTCTCGCTTGGTTCATTTCAACTGTTGCTTTCTTGATGCCATATCTTCTTCAAAACAAGAGGAAGGGTGAGACGTAGCAAAATCCGATGTTAATAATAAGCGCTCAAAGAATTTTGATAAGTAATGATAAATTTGAGATTATGTTTCAAAATGAGCGACGTGTTCCAAAAGATGGGTTATGAGGTGTTGTAAGTGCTTCAATGTATGATGGTTTAGAGACTTAATGTGTGAATAAAGTGTAACTCGACATGTTAGCGGTGAAACAAAGGAGTGAGAATGACTTCGCCCTATTTAAAGGTTTATCTCGGTATTCGACGTTATCGGTGATGAGTCAATTGATATAAAAATTGTGATAGGGAATGACAAGGAATTCTCCACGTTAGAGTATGGGGAAAAAATAATGGGATGGGCATTTAAGGGCATCCATGTGACAATCGTTGTGAAATGAAAGTAAATAACTCGAAAAATGTACGTAATGACCGCATGTGAAGTGAACATGTACTTGTGATGAAATGATGAGATGCTATGATAATGTAGTTATAGTCTAGGGTCAATGATGCAACCTAGTTCTCTATAATCGAAGCTCGATGCCAATCTGTCACACCCCAAATTACATTTTGCGCGAATGGAATTCACGGGATTGACATCATAGCATCACAAGCACGATTATATTGAGCGACCTAAAGTGTCGTTTGGAAAATACATCGTTTGATTTATTAAAATAATCGAGTTTACAAAGTAGGTCCCAAATGTAAATCAACTTGTGTGGAAATAAGTTTGTTACAATTCAAACGATGTTTTAAAGCACGCGAAACCCAAGTGAGAGCGTCGTCATCGCGACTCCATGATGTGTCCAAATGCATGCCATGATGTGAATGCCTTAGATACCTGAGATTAAAACATGCTAAAAGTGTCAACACAAAGGTTGAGTGAGTTCATAGAGTTTGTATTGAAATGAAAAGTCTTTCAAAATCGTTTATGCCGCAAAGGCATTGTAAATCGTTGAAATGTAAAGACTTTCAAAATCGTTTATGCAGCAAAGGCATTGTAAATCCACTCAGTTCCAAGTCCCGCCCATACAAAACTTGCAACCTGTGTGTTCACAATCCACTGCCAAAGTGTGTAAAGTTTATGTTCCAAACATATGATGTCAAATGAATTCACAATAGTACCTAACACGACCTAGAACAATAGCACTTAATCAATAGGACCATAGCACATAATCAATAGCACCTAACTCAATGTATATCGGTGAGTCAATCGATTTAGAACGTTATCTGACGAAGCACCGTAGCACGCAAACAAGAACAATTTATATAGTATAACCTTTGATTTAGAAACAATTGTACTCATGATAAATTTAAAGTACTTATGAACGCAAATGAAAACAGTTTGAGCATGTATCTCCCCAAGCAGTTATGAAAACAAGTAAAGCGGGGCTACGAAACTCACTTGGCAAGCGACGAGATGACAAGAGTGAGTACACCGAGGTATAATGAGATGCGTAATCCGCGACCTATGACGAATGATATGATATGTCATGAGTTGCAATGTAATGTTATGCATGCATTCCATATGTTATTTATACCATTTACGAGTTTTTGAAAATATTACTAAATGTCGAAAAATACTCCTTTGACGTCTTGACCCTTCAAAATGACTTTACATGTTTTACGTCAAAATGTCATCCTACAATGGTTTTATAATGATTTTGGTGAAATTACCACTTTTATCGCAAAACAATGTCGTCGGAAAAATCATTAAATCAACAAAATGACTCCGAAAAGTAGTCGTAAAATGGTGTACGTCGATCGTTAGAGAACGAACTCGACGGTTTTGGAAAGTTTGTATCGATATCTAAAAGTTTCGATTCGGAGTTTTCGTCCAAAAGATCTCGATCATAAAGATATCAAAGGCTAAAGTTGGTGGTTTTGGCTAATGTTGTGCGAAAAATGAGTTTGACCAATGTTTGAACCTCCGTACATAATTTACTATGACTCGCTTGACAAACGGCTTTTGTTTTGAAAAATATGGCGGTGAACTTGATTTTACTAGAAGACACTTTGTTATAAAAGTTTTGCATCATAGTTAAAAGCGCCGCAAACATGGACGATATAGCTAATGAAAAACTTGAATCGTAGAAATAATATAATTTTTCGTAAAATAATATTTACGGCAACTTTATAAAACGCCATATATTTGTCGTTTTAACTCCGTTTTCACGTAAAATATGTCCTTAGCCGTATCAAGTAAACTAATATATTTTTGAGAAGTCGAAATAATTTGTGAAGCTTAAGGCTCGTTTTGACCGAAATATGTAAAACGCATGCTGTCTTTTTCGAAAAATATACTTTTCGTCGCCAAACTTTAAAAATTCACCACGGCTTCGTTATAACTCCGTTTTATCCGTTCAAGCGGCCACGGATTCGCTTTTAAAGTATATTTTCTAATTATCAAAGCCAAAAGGTCGTACCATCAGTGGGTTTTCCAGAAATTCATTTTAAGGACAGAACGTAAAATATAGTTTACGAAAATAGTTTTCTCGGACAAAACCTATTCTAATCCCTTCAAATCAACTCCAAAGCTAATCTAATCCTACCATACACCTTCTTAGGGTGTCATGGGTTCCTAATCACCATCAAGACCAAAGAATAACTTGGGAATAATTATAGGATGACTATAAGTATATAAAACCTCTAAAATCATGAAATAATTGGTATAAATTACATAACATGCATATAAGCTCCAAAAATGAAAAGAAACTTATGAAAATGAAGAGGAAACATAAAAATGATAAAAACATGCTTACAAGTGATAGTGATGAGGTGTAGGTAACAAGGATTAACTTAAATATCCTTGGTTTTTATTTCAAAACCATGAAAAGGATATAAACTAGGTTGAAAAACACACTTGATCTTTGAAAAAATCTTGATCCCTTGATCACTTGGATGTATGGCCGGTTCTTGAGAGCCAAATGAAGAGAGAAAAAGTTTATTTTACACTTTGAAGAATATGAAATGTGTGTGAAATAATTTTGAGTGGAAGTCTTTAGTAAATGAAGTGAATTATTGAGAAACATGAAACCATACACAATTTATGACATACCTTGACTTTCCCCCCCCTCCAAACCGGATTTGGGGGATCTTGTACCTCAAGATATTTTTTTTTTTTTTTCAAAATGTTTACTTGTATATTTGTTGTATAATTTGTAGAATTTGTAAAGAAAAGATAAGTGAATTGTAGGTAATTGGGACTTTTTGGTAAAAGTAAATTTTTAATAATTCAAACTAGAATGTATTGAGGTGATAAAAATTGTAAAAATATTTTCCTTGTGAAAATCGGGTGATAAAATAATTATCGTAAAATTTTTAAGAAAACGACGTAATAATTAAACTTTAACGATTAAAGTACCAATTAAATTTGAAACACTAGGAAAACTAAAAATATAGTTTTTATAAACTAAATGTAAATATAAAAATACATCGGGATTCCTTTTTGAAAGTAACGGGTTAAATAATCAAAATAAAAACTCACGCGATAAAAATTATTAAATATAAATGAGATGCACATGATGTCAATGAAATGTAGACTATGTGAAAATAAAGTTTTAAACCGGGATATTCGTCATAGATGAGCTCTTTGTTGAAAATGTTATTCGATAAAAGGATCCTCCGATGGATGCCTTGATGTTGAGCTTTCAAGTTTTATCCTTTACCATGAGCTCTCGTCTTCTTTGGAGTATTCTCTTATCTACCCATCATCCCTTCGTCCACCCGCAAAACCGCCGGATGATGGATCATTCTTTCTTGATATACCTCATATGATTTTGGGAGGAGTTATCCCGTATGTGCTGATGCCCAACATTTTCTTCTCCACCCATCCCACCCAGTCTCATTCCTTTAGGAATGAGGATACCGTATTTGACCCTGGTATCTCTACCATTTTCTTCCCCAAGGACAAATGAATTCGAGGATGAGTCAGGCTAGCGACTCGGTGAACAAAAACTGTAGTGCTTCGTGGGAGGCACCCCATGCTTATCTTTATCTTCTTTCTATTTTCTCTAATAAGTGACGTGAAGGGGTTAGCCTATTCGATTTCTCGTGTTTGATTGTTTGTGATGTTTTTGTCCAGGATTTTATCGATTTGAAGACTCTCGTGCTTGAAGTTTGTCTTTTCTCCACTCGAGTTTCATGATCGATGATGTTGGCAATCCGATATCCTAAATCTTATCGACTAATGTTTATCTTTAAGCATACTTAATAAACGGCTTTTAGATTTTCGTTGATACCCTTGCCTTTAAACATTTAGGACAATGTTTCGTTTTAGTCTGGGGTGGGTAATCTTCGATTTGATTTGACCGCACTTGCTTATTTTTGTCGTGTACTCTCGCTACCCGTTTTCCTTAGAAAATGAAAAAATTACGCAAAATGAGAAAATTTAAAAATTTTGTAAGCTTTTGCTAGTTTTATGATTGAAAAGTCTTTGCGAGTTTCTTAGAAGTTACTTTAAATATCGTTTTCTTGAAAAGTCTTTACTAATTGCTTAGACAAGAGGCTATAAAATGCGATTCTAGCTCACAAGGCCAAGAATTTGCAAGCTTCCTAAGTGATTTTAATATCGAAGCTTTGAAAAGAATCGCTAGTTTCTAATAAGTGACTTTAAAAATGCGAGACTTGAGATTATTTGACTGAAGCATTTGCTAAGTTAATATATGTTTGACACCTTGTTGACTTTCATTTGGTGAGAGTAGGAATAGAATTACGATTTGACCGGGCGTGTTGAGCTCTAGCTTGTTCCCTTAACCATAGATAATTTAATTATCGGCTAAGCATCCGTTGATCTCATTGTTTGGGATTTTAAATTTGGAGATCGAGGAATGATAGAGTTACTTATGAGTTTAGATGCTAGCGTGGAGTAGATGGTTCTCTTTAGAGCCCATCAAGGTACTTATGGCTTTTTGCTCCTACAAAATTGTCTCACCCCATATCTGTGAAAAAATAATTAAAGATGTTAAGTTTTTGGCGATAGTTAGTTCTTTATCTTTTTTAGAGAATCCTTGCCCATGAGAGTTGGGTACACATCGAGGTACTGTCAGTGTTGCGGTATAAAAGCCGTAGGATTCGGAGTTTGGCACAAAAATTAACATGAAATAAAGCCCAAATGTGTTAAAGTGAAAAATCCAAAGCCATAAAATTTTTCTATGTCCGACGGTACCCCCGTTGTCATGGACTTCAAAAAGGTGGAGGAAAATCCAAAGTCATAATAAGACTTCTGATAAAACGGTAATCCCGTAGAGTTAATGGTTGAAAAGACCAAGGGCCTAAATTGCAAAAATGCAAATGTGCTGAAATAAGTGTTAAGCCAAACTTTGAATCCGGGAGATATCTAAATAAAGCTTCTGTCTCTGGACTCGTAGATGAGTTGTTTCGGTCGCCATAAAAAGGATATCTTCCTAAATCGTGTTAAATTAGGACCTTGATGTGGACCTCATTCTTGTGTGCAATGGTTTTCGAGGAAAATGGATAACTAATTATCGACTTAGCTTCATATCTTTATCGAATAAAAATTATCGAAACGAGAAATTTGAAGAAATTCATTTCTCAAAAATAAAATAAATAGAGGAAAATAGGAAAATGGGAGCAAAAGGTAATTACACAAGTAACTTGCATGGGTAGTGTTAGCATCATTTCGATTTTACGCTTAGTTTGGGGACTTGTGAAAAATCAGGGACGATGTATTCTATCAGTATGGTCACTTTGCGCTGAGTTGTGTTTCCTACTCCGTGATCCTAAAATGTCGTTTGAAAAATGTTGGAGTTATTGATCGACATGAAAGTTCAACAAACCGTCACTCATAATCAGAATGTGCTTAATCGTAATATCTATATGTGAAATAAAAGGTAAACGGGGCGTTTTTAAAATTAAGGGTTTCTTAATCTCTTTTGAGGAATCTTTGCTACTTTCCATAGGTTTAGTAGAAATAGATTGAAATCCTTAGTTTTAGAAGCGTGAGTTGATTGTATTGCGTGGGGACACGACAATCGTTTAGTCTGGGTATTTTGGTATGTGCTAAAACACATACCATTTGTTTACCAAAGTAGACCCAAAATAACCATAAAAGAGCCGTTTATTTCTAATATTTGTTCGTTTCTTGAGTTTATGCATGTGCAGGTACGAATATGACAAAACACGCAAAAGAAAGCCAAATCAGACAAAAACCCGAGCACGAGAGAGAAAGAGTGCTAAAGCTGAGCCGGAAGGTCAGAAATGAGCAATTGTAAAGACTTTGATGCTGAGAGGATGATTTGTGAAAGATTTGTTCAACTTTAAAGAAATGGCAGAATCAGTCCCTCAAGTTTGAAAGAATTGCGAAATTACCCTTGGTTTCGTGATTTGGCAATTATAGTCCTTGGAATATTTGGAATTAACAAGAATGGCCCTTGGATTACTCTTCAGAAATTACACAATTGGTCCCTTGAATTTCAAAACTTACAAGGTTAGTCCTTATGTTAATTTTCGAATTTCACAATAAGTCCAAGTCCAAACTTTATCCTTAGCCCAACATCAAGCCCAAGTCAACCCCTCTCTATACCCGGTAAAACCCCATACCCGTTAATACTAAACCAGGTCAAACATTACTACCCGGTCAAAGGGTCAACCTAGTCAAACAATAATAATAAAAATATTTTACCCATCCCGCGCGTTTTTTTACCCCCAATCTTACCCAGGCCCCAAGAACCCTAAATTGCCCTCTCCTTAATTCGTTCAAATCAGCCTAATTAAAGGGTAAATTAGTACTTGTACTCTCACACACTGACACACGGAATGCCACGTTGGCAATCCGTGTGTCTTACTGCCTTGTGATTAGCCAATGCAACGTGGTGATATTGATCCAAGGGTCATGATGAATTGGATGATGATGGGTTATGATCTGACGGATGCTAGAGGCTCAAAAGAAGCACAAAATTGGAATTCCAGATCCTTCCAAGCTCAAGACCTCACCTATATAAACCCCCTTATTCACAGTTGTAATTCCATTTAGTTTTCTGAGTATTAGTTTTAGTTTTCAATTGTTCTTAATGTTTCTTTTAATTCTCTGTATCTGAATTTCATCTTGTACTCAATTTTCATTAATAATGTAAATTTTTAGTTTAAATTCTAATTTCTCTTTTAATTACTATTTTACTGTTTTATTAGCCTAATATCATCTTAGCTTGATCAATCTAGTTTGTTACTAATTGTTTTCAGCTTAATTGTCTCTCAAAACAAAAAACACAAAAAAATAGAAAATCCTTAAAAATAAAAAAATATAGCAATTCTGTTTTAAAGTTAAACTCAGTTTATGCTAGTGTTACTATAAGCTCTAGTAAGCTAATTGATAGCTTATTTAGTGTGAATCTAAAGCTATACTCAGATTTACATTCAATTTCCACATCACTCAATATTAGTCAACCGAGGTTAATGATAAGAAGGAATGGGTGAATTCTTGATATGGAGTTGGATCCAGGTTGATTTGGTGTTGATAAGTTTAGGATAATAGTAATTGGAGCCTAAATTGCATGCCATAGTGGCAGGACATCTTGTAAGTTCCAAAAATCTGTTTTCACTTTTGATTCAGTAAGAGTAGAGTGATCAGCATAGTGTTAATTTTGTTCAATATAGCTTAGTTTGTCATTAATTTGCATGTTAGATTAATCAGTGTTCTGTTTTAATTTTAGTAGATCATTTGCTATAGTTCTAATATAGTCTGCATCATTTCTGCTTGTTTCTGCACAATTTGATCATATCCATTTCTGTGTGATTTAGCTGTTAAGTTTGATACATATAGGTGTAATTTAGTTAGTTGAATTTGTATTTAGACTTGTGGAAGAAAGAATCTATGTTCTGAGTTGATAAGTTGTGCATCAGTTAGTGTAACTAGTGTTTGGATTAGGCTTGAATCTGAGATTGAGGTTTGTTAAGTGGCTAAATATCGTTGCTATAGGTTCACTTAGGCTTGATATTGTCATATTAGTCTTCATTTTGCATCTGCATTTCACTTAAGTAAAAATTACACTAAATCTTTTCTCTTATGCATATCAGATAGTAGGAATTTGATAGAACTTGCATTTTAGGTTTAAAATCATATAGGTTATCATAAATAGGTCATAACTCATCTAAAACATATTTTAGAATATGTGATTGAGGATCAAAATCCATAAGAGTCAAAATTCAAATCGATAAAAAGTCAAAATAGTGGTTTTCGATTATGTCCATTGATCTTTGGTGATTTTAATTCTTTCATTTTGGGTCATAATTAAAACTTTGGAATCTAAAACTTTTGTTGGTATTTTATATGAAGTTATTTTTGGAAATATTTTGAGAATTTTCTAAACCGGTTTAAATTGTGCTTTAATTGGTTCATTATACCACCTTTCACACTTCGAGATTCACCGAGTGTGTAATGTGGATTTGCAAGGCTACTAAAGAGCTTGTCATAGCTTACCTCAGGCTCATAATTGGCTTATTAGAACTTTGCTAGGTCTAGTTTAGGATTCCACTCCTAGTTTGGAAAGTCAAGCTTATTCATTAGCTTATTTCTGATCTGCAATTTAGGGGTTCATTCCTTGTTCGGTTTTTGGTTATTAAGATATAAATTGTGTTATTCTGCTTTAGGTTGTGATTTGTTGATAGAAATTAGTTGCAGTAGGTTATTGTAAGTTAGTTTAGTCCTATATCAGTTTCTTATAACTTTTGGTTGCTTTTATTTGCATCCTAGCTTATTTGCATAGCTTATTCTTCATCAATTTCATTGCAACTAGTTAAATCAATGTTCACAGCTAGATTCTGTTAATTTTCATTGCATCATAATCACGTTTTAGATTTTTCTAGAAATTTTCAGATTTTTCTGTCACTGTTTACTATTTTTCTGATTTTAAATTAGTTTTTAATACATTTTAATTAGCTTTTATTGAAAATAAATCAGAAAAATCTCAAAAAAAATATATTTTCAATTTTCCTAGATTAAGAAAAATAAGAAAAACTCAAAAAGTATTTTTCTATAAATTTTCTAGTTTAAATAATAATTTTTAGCCATTTAATTAGTTTAAAATAGTTTTTAAATCATAGAAATTAGAAAAAAGTTCATAAATACACAAAATCAGTTTTGAAAATTCTCTTTAGTTAATTTAGATTTTTGAAAAATAGTTTTGTAATATTCTCATAAGTTTTCATAAATTTTAGCATTTTAATCTATTTTAAAAGTTAAAAATTAGTTTTTAATTCAAAGAAATTCAAGAAAAATCATAAAAATTAGTTTTAAATTTTAAATAACTTTTGATATGCATTTTGCATTTTAGAATAATTTTAGATCATTTTTACGAGTTATTTTGAATTAGTTTCTTATTTTATTTAATCCTAAATTATATCTTTCTAATAATAAAACAAAAACACAAATATAAAAATTCCTCCTTCCCCATAAAAACTCCCACCGTCATCCACTCCATCAAATCCCCACTTTTTCAAATCTTCTAATTTCAAAAATTTACTCATTCAAAACTTCATCTTCTTCTCTATTTCATCTCATCCGAATCAAGGAAGGTTCATCATCAACATTGTTTACATCGTGTTAGGAATTAGAAATTCCCGGTATTAAAGAGTCGGTCACCTCAAGTATATGTAATCGTTAGAAAGCTCGTAGTCGTAGTTCTTTTTAGTTAAGTAGTATTTAGTTAAGTAACACCGTGGAGGACTGACGGTCTTTACCCATGTATGCACGATCCATGCACCCGATGTGTGGCGTTTATGTAAGACTATAAATACTCTCTACCTTCCAAGGTAAGAGTTGGAGCTCATAATAATATCTTTCACTTTCTCTCACTAAGTTCCCTAAACCTCTAACTTTCTCTCTAGAATTCCACTTATACGCCATCTTGTTGTTATGGTTTGATGTGTATGTGAAAACTAATATCCTACAATTGGTATCAAGAGCCATGGTTAGATCATATCTTGCACATCTTTGGATTTCTAGTGGTTTTAGGTGGTTTTGAGTTTGAAAAAGTTTAGTGGTTTTGCATCATTTGGTTGATTTCTCGGGTTAAAGTTTAGATTTTGTTAGTACTTTTATGTTTAGAATCATCACAAGTGTGTAGGTTTTCATTTGGTAAGCTTAAATCATCTTGGTTGGGTTGTTTTGGATTGAAAAGTGATGTTTATGTGGTTTTTCATGCTAGCGACTTAACTCACGGATTAGTTTCTTCGTAGCGACTTGCTTTACAAATTTGTAGCGAGTTACGCTTTAAACCTAGCGACTTAGATCTAGCGATTTACTGATGACAAGTAGTGGACTCTCCACTACTGGTGTGACAGTGATAGCGACTTGGTGCAGTAGCGAGTTGCTCTTTAGCGACTTGTATCTTTAGCGACTTGAGTAGCAATTCTTGCCAAAATTTTGCTAGCAACTTGAGGCTTAGCGAGTTACTACTAGCGACTTGCATTTGTCTAGCGACTTGGGACTCTAGCGACTTAGTGGTGTAGCGAATTAAGTGTTAGCGACTTAGTGCATTATCTTCTAGCGACTTAGTGCATTATCTTCTAGCGACTTGAGTGATTGTTTACGGTTTTCTCTTGATTTAGTAAAATCCCGTGAAAGAATCTATTTCCGGTTTAATCATAGAGTTATAAAATCCCGTATAATCTATTAACATGTCTACCAACGTTCCTACTATCATCTCCACTTTGTTTAGAGGATGTTCAAGCGGTGGCTCGGATACTCGTCCACCCATGCTTGACAGAATCGACTACGATTCTTGGGCTCAACGAATCGATTGTATTGCCTTGGAAAGGAAAATGGTGTCAACATTCTCAAATCCATTGATGAAGGACCATATCGAGTTGAGGCGACTAGAGACATACTTGATACTAATGAAGATGGTACTCTGTTTTACGGAATGGACATACCTAAGATGTATGATGAGCTTGATGATAAGGATAAAAGAGATTCGATGCGATATCGGGGCTTCAAACATTGTTCTTCAAGGTCTTCCTAAAGACATCTACAAGTGATCAATCATAACACCGATGCAAAGGCGGTTTGGGATAATGTTAAGATGCTTCTCTCGGGTTTAGAATTAACTATGGAAGAGAGAATCCCAACTCTATGACGAATTTGAGCACTTCAAGATGAAACCAGATGAGAATGTCTATGAGTACTATGTGAGATTTCATAAGTTAGTGAATGACATGAGGAACATCGAATGACTATGCCTAACATTCAATTGAACTCAAAATTTGTGAACAACATGAATCCCGAATGGCACAAGTTTGTCACCGCTGTGAAGCTCACTAAAGGATTGAAGAATACAAACTATGAGCAACTCTATGCCTTCCTCCTTCGAATGAGAGACATGCTATGTTTGAAAAATTGATTCTCAATCGGTTCAAAACCAACCGAGGGAGAGACAAGCTCGTCTAATGACTCAACGACTTTCTACTCAAACATCGGAATCACAACCAAAGCATCACAAGTCATACCCTTGGGTAATGGTAATCACAAACTCATTCCCGATCCTATGTTCAAACAAGGCGATCTTTGATGCACACGTGGGTAACTTCATTAATCAACTAGCTCTTCTCATTAGTCAAAACATGAATTCTCTCCCACAAACCAACAACAACCTCGAGCAACATCTAACCCACACAATCAAGCCATTTGTTAAAGATGGAAGGATCGGTGGTGCAACCGATTCGGGAAAGACAGTATGATCGGGGAAGAGGTGGAGTGGGAGAGGTTATTTTGGCAACCGTAATCGAGGAAGGAATGGTAACCAAGGTCAAGCTAAGCCAATCAAATGTTATAACTGTGGTGGTGAGGACACATTGCAAGGCGCACATCTCCAAAGCGTCCACGAATCTTTGATTACTTCAGAGATAAGATCTTGGCACAAGCTCGTGACAATGGTGCCGCTTTGGATGAAGAGGAATTGCTTTGTTTCTTCTTGAGGGCTATGCCAAGACCTATGATGCGAGATGTGGATGAGCACCTATTCAAGAGATAGGCCACAATCATCGAATGCCTTTCAAGTCGCCGACGTGATGCATACGACTACGATGTGGATGATGGACCTCTGGCACACAATTTTATGGCTAGCATTTCTCCAATGGTTTCTCCCAAGGTCTCTTCTTCACCACTAGCTGGCCCATCCATGACAAGCTCATCTCGGAGGTATTAAAACTATACGATGATGTTGATGTGCAACAGATGCATGACAAAGTACAATCAATCGAAACTATTGAATCAAATATTGAAAATATGGGTAATATCGATATTGTCCCATATGATCAATATGTGAAACAAAGTGAAAGTGAAGTTGTACCAAGTGATGCATCTTCTGCGATCAACAATGACTATGTTTTGATGAATACACCGCATGTGCCCTCGATGATTCTCGTAATTTACGAACTAAATGCCTATAAAGAGCGTGTTGCTATTTATGAGCAACGTGCTAAATTTGAGTTGACCACTCGTGAGCATGAAATGGATGACCAAGTGAGTACATTAATTAGAAAAAGTAAGTTTAGAGAAGAAGTATTGAAACAAGAATTAAATTCCTTGCAAGAAAAACTTTCTAAAACAATTAAGCAAAAACAAGAACTTCAAGAAAATGTGAAAATGCTTAAGCAAGAATTTAATGCAAAGGAATCAAAACTCTTGAGAGATTTTCTAATCGAAAACTTTGAAAAACAAACTTGAAAACAAGTTGTACATACAAGGAAACACCATTCGATTTGCTCACATGGTTACTAAACATCGAGTCTTAAGCGATAAGCATAGCATTCCCTTGTTGAGGAACCAAATCCGAGGTAATTAAAAGGCTAGAAATGCTCATAAGGTGCTTTATGATGGTAATGAAATCCTTAAGCCTAAGCGAAAACCTAGGCTGCGTTGAGTGCACCGAGGAAGATAAGAAATCAAATGAAATCACTAGGAAAAGATGAATAAGAAACAAAATGATCCCAAATGCAAAGAGAAAAAATAATTATCACTCCTCATGACTACAAGAAGGAAAAGCTGGATTTCCTTGAACAAGTTTAAGCCTCGAGACATTGTTGACTCCGAACAAGTCTTACGGAAAAAGGATTTAGATAAGCGAAAGCGGAAAATATTGTTGAAACAAACCCTCCCTTTGGAAAATGCCTAGAGCGTTGTGTATCCTCCTAATACACCAATGCATCTTGTACCTAGAACAATTGCCACTAAAAGCAAGACATTAATTAGCCAATACGTTATATTTCAACTATTTGTTGATTTTGAGAAAACTTGCAAGAAAAGATCACACCCATCGGTATAATTGAAGGAGAAAGGGTTTTGAACAAATGAAAGAATGTTATTTAATCGAGGTCATGCCCTTCTTTAAACTTCTAAAAGATCACTTTGAGAGTCTTAAAAGGGATATAAAGCGATATTAAGGGAATGGAAAAGGAATTTGATGCAATGGTTGTTGAAGTTAGTGACTATGAGCGTGCCTTTGAAATATAATGAGATTGAGAGAAAGAACTTGCATACATTAAATGAGAATCTTATTCTTGAATGTGTTGCTCAAGATGTGTTTTCATCGCTTCAAATTGCTCTATTAATGCTTCCAAATTTCATGAACTATCTGTGGCCTCGAAAGTCTCCCATGATCGTGTCATTGAGCTTGAAAAACTAATTCTAAACTAAGCGAGAAAATTGAACGGATGATCACGACAATTTCGTTAAACATTTTTCTAAACTAGAAGTTGAGCATTTTAATTTACAACTAAAATATCAACATCTCAAAGAAAATGTCAAAACTTCAAATGTCAAGACATCTTCGGATGCTCGAGTTTGATGCGCTTTTCAAATTAACAAACGTGATGAATGTATTCAAGCTCGGTGCAACACGATCGAAAGTTGAAAGCCCAAATCTCTCAATTAAAGGGTCGAACGAACAATATGACAGGCTCCCAAATGCCTCCTTCTTTAGATTCTCAGAATTCTCAAATGTTTCATCTTCAAAACTTAGTAAATGCTTTACAAAAGGAAAACGAAAGTTTTCTAGAAGAAAATGAAAAGGTTAAACGTCATTTCAATGAGTTATTTGAATCAATTAAGGTCACTCGTAACAAGAATAACGAACAAATAGCTTCATTGCAAAAGGAAATTGAGAATATAAAGAGTCAGGTAAAAGGGAAAATGCCAATGACCAATGGGGAGAATGGTGTATCAAAGGTTCAATCTTGTAATAAATATGCTTTATGCGTAACATATGTCCCTCCTCATCTAAGGAACAACAAACTAGCTATTCAAACATACTTCTCATCTCTTAAGGATTGCTTAGAATGCTGCGTGAGATTGTTGAAGAGGATAAGCTAGAGAAACCTCATGATAATGCAATTGGACATGCATGCTTATATGCCAAACGATCTCAAGAAATCTTAG
Source organism: Chrysanthemum lavandulifolium (assembly GCA_022545495.1). NCBI lineage: Eukaryota > Viridiplantae > Streptophyta > Magnoliopsida > Asterales > Asteraceae > Chrysanthemum > Chrysanthemum lavandulifolium. The sequence goes on from CM040246.1 coordinate 182,509,708, forward strand.
AATGCTTGATCACAATATGCCCAAAGACATTAGGTGAGAGAGTTAACCCTTTGATTCCATGTTCGATGCCTAATGCCAAGTATGATATGCACTCGATTCCCAATGTTTTGAATGTGAACCGTAGTGTGCCTTTGAGTAGTTCAGATTATAGATCTGTCAATGCTAAGAAAGAGAACTCAAGTGTGCCTTCTAGGAGTACAAATCTCAGTACCTCTAGTTTTAAGAATGTGAACCATAGTGCACCTGCATGTAGTTCAGATCCCAGCACATCTAAACAGGTGATGCAAAGAGTAGTTAAACCAACTAATGTTCCCATTCCCTCTACAGGAGTAATCAGTGACATTAAAAGGAGAAGGTCAAAGTCTCAAGACAATACAAGGAATGATAGGACCTCTCAAGCTAAGAATGTGCCTTTGGAAGAGAGAAGAACAATCTAGGAACTTTAAGCTTGAATTGAATAAAGCGAATCGTGTTGATTCTAGTATTAGCCATAGGCGTCTTGTAATTAATTCAATTCGATACTATTTGCAAACCTTGTGCGATGTCGCTTGAATTACTTTTCTAATCATGAATGTGGTGTTAATGTTCCGCTTAATGATGTTAATTGTCCGATTAATATTGTTAATGCAAAATTCATGCTAAAAAGGCTAAAAGGCATAAGCGAAAGAAAGTTAAAAAACAATGGAAACCCACAGAAGAACATTCATTAAGATAGGCTTTTATTGGGTACTGTTGGTCATAAGACTAATCGATAATGCCCACTAGTAAATGGATGCATCTTGGTAGAACTATTCCTTAAGAAGTGATCACACTGTATGCGGGGCTAATCTTGACACTAGCATCAGATCTATTCACAATGATTCCATTGCCTCACTTTCGATATGAATGCTTCTATTTACGATGTGGGTGTTCCAAACATTGTAACTAACCAAATGGAACCCATTCTTGCATGGGATCCCAATTATCGATTATCCATTCTTATGCGTGTTCAACTGCGAGATCGTTCAAATCGATTACGTGGTACCGGACTCAGTTGTTCCAAGCATATATTTGGAGACGGTCGCGCTCATGAACCGTGAGCAAATTCATCGGGATGTTAGATTTGGTAATGATCATTTCGGTGCTATTATGGGTTATGGAGATTATATTGTTGGTAATAGTGTCATCTCTAGAGTTTACTATGTGGAAGGTTTGGGTCATAATCATTCTCTGTTGGTCAATTCGTGATTACGATCTAGAAGTAGCCTTGAAAACATACACCTTTGTTAGAGATCTTAATGGTAAGGAACTGTTAAAAGGAACTCGTGGCTCAAATCTTTACACCATCTCTATCGATGACATGATGAGGGCCTCTCAATCACTTGTTATCAACGGCTTCAAAACAAAGTCATGGTTATGGCATCGTCGTCTCAATCACGTGAACTTGGCACCATCAACGATCTTTCCGAAAGGACTTAGTTGTAGGTTTACCTAGACTAAAGTATGAAAAGGATCATCTTTGTTCACATGTCAATTGGGAAAAAGCAAGAAGTATGCCCATAAACCCAAACCTACTAACTCATCACGAAGTTCTTCATATGATTCATATGTATCTATGTGGACCAATGAGGGTGCAAAATATCTTTGGGAAGAAATATGTGTTAGTTGTGGTTGATGATTACTCTAGATTCACCGGTTCAAGTTCTTAAGGACAAAGGATGAAACTCGATATCATCATCAAACTCATCAAACATTTGCAGTTCGACTAAACAAAAGCGTCGTAATTATCGAGCAGACAATGGGCCGAGTTTGTCAACAAACAACTTAGTGAATTCTATGAAAGCATTGGAATCACCATCAAAGAAGTGTTCCACGAACCCCTCAGCGAGCGGTGTAGTTGAAAGATGAAATCGTACTCTTGTTGAAGCCGCTAGAACAATCTTGATCTACTCAAAGGTTCCAATGTTTCTCGGGTCAAGCAATTGCCACCGCATGCTACACACAAAATCGTTCCTCGATTCACACTTTGCTCATGGAAAAACTCCATATGAACTTGTCCACAACAGAAAACCTAATCTATCTTTCCTTCGTGTGTTTGGTGCATTGTGCTATCCAACTAATGAGGTCAAGACTTAGGCAAACTTAGGGCTAAAGGCGACATTGGAGTATTTGTAGGATATGCACCAAACAAAAGGGATACCGAATCTACAACAAAAGAACCCGAAATATCATGGAAACAATTCATATTACGTTTGATGAGTCGACCGGTCAAATGGCTCTGGACACTCCATTTCAGGGACCGCACTTCAAAAGCAGTCCCATTGGTTCATCCCTTGTTCCAAACTCTTCTCAAGAAACTCCATATGTACCTCCATTTGAAGATGATTTAAAGAAATTGTTTGATCCTATGTTTGATGAATGTATGATTCAATTACTAATGAGGTGTTGATCCCTACAATAGAGGATGCTCATATTCACATGAATGAAGTCAATCCTCGGTCTCAATATCTTTAAGTCAAGAAGCACTGCTGCGATCCTTGATCTCATCAACAAATCATCATTCTTCAAATGTACATCATGGAAATGTTTACGCATCAATGATGAAGTTAATCCCTTTGCTACTCCGAAGATGCTCCATTTGAAAACATATTTGCTACTCCCGAATCATCATCGAACCATCTTCTTTAGGAGACATCGACTCGGCTACCTCGGTTCCTCAACAAGCGCCACATGAACACCTCGGAAAATGGACTCACGATCATCCATTAGACAACATCATTGGAAATCCTCTCGTCTCAGTATCAACCGGAAACAACTTGCAACCGATGCCTTATGGTGTTTCTTCAACTCCATACTATCTAAGATCGAACCAAAAGATGTTAAAACCGCCATGAATGAAGATAGGCGGTTCAATGCCATGCAAGATGAAATTCATGAGTTTGATCGACTTGATGTATGGGAGTTAGTACCGCTCGAGCGTGCTATGATTATTGCTCTTAAATGGATCTTCAAAGTGAAACTTGATGAGCATGGTGATGTGTTGAAGAACAAGGCTCGATTAGTTGCTAAAGGATATCGTCAAGAGGAGGGTATAGACTTTGAAGAATCTTTTGCTCCAGTTGCTCGAATCGAGGCAATCGAGAATCTTTCAAGCTAATCTTGCTAGTAAGAACATGGTAGTCTATCGATGGATGTGAAGACGGCATTTCGAATGGAGATCTTAAAGAAGTCGTCTCGTCGACCAACCCGAAGGATTTGTAAATCAAGAGCATCCTACTCACGTTTATCGTTTGAAGAAGGCTCTTTACGGTTTAAAGCAAGCTCCAAGGGCTTGGTATGATACATCATCAAAGTTTCTTCTATCAACGGATTCATCAAAGGAGCGATTGATCCTACATTGTTCACCGTGAAGTCGAAAAACATTTAATTCATGTTCAAATTTATGTTGATGATATTATTTTTGCCTCGGCAGACCCAATGGAATGTGATCGTTTTCTAATGAAATGAGTTCAAAATTTCAAATGTCAATGATGGGACAAATGTCATTTTCTTAGGATTACAAATTTCACAAAGTCCCGGAGGCATTTTCATAAATCAATCTAAATATGCAATGAGATTTTAAAGAAATTTGGATTTGATTCAAGTGACCTGTTGACACCCCTATGATTGACCGAACCAAACTAGATGAGGACCACTCGGGGATCATGATTGACCAAACGAAATATCGTAGTATGATTGGATCCCGATGTACCTCACGACTAGTAGACCGAGACATCTTGTTCATTGTTTGCATGTGTGCTAGATACCGTGCTAAGCCTACTAAAAAGCACCTTGAAGCGATTAAGCGGGTCTTCGGTATCTCCAAGGAACCATCAATATGGGACTATGGTACCAAGGACACCGGTATGTCACTAACGGCCTATGCTGATCCGATCATGCAGTTGTCAAGATACACGTCGAAGTACATCCGGAGGTGCTCGGTTTTGGGTGATAAGCTTGTGAGTGGTCTTCAAAGAAGCAAATGAGTACTTCTATTTCCTCTGAGAGGTGAATACATTGCCATGTCATCTTGTTGTGCTCAAATCTTATGGAGGAGATCTCAATTATCGACTATGGCTTTGAATTCAACAAAATCCTCTGTCTTGTGATAATAAAGTGCTATTGCTCTCTCATGCAACAACGTTCAACACTCAAGAGCAAAGCATATCGACATTCGACATCATTTCATCGAGAACAAGTGGAAAAAGGTGTGGTGGAACTATATTTTGTGAGGTCCGAATATCGCTTAGCGACATCTTCACCAAAGCTCTTCCAAGAGAACGTTTTGAGTTTATTCTTCCACGTCTTGGTTTGAAAAGCCTTCAACCGAAACTCTCAAACGTCTTCGGGAGGAAGACGAGGAGTAAAGGTCTATCTTCATCTATCTCTTGTAAATATTTATTCGAAAAACAAAATACAAAATTATAAAACCCTCAAAATCAAATAGAAAAATATAAAACCTTCAAAATCCATAAAAATTTGAAAAATTGAAAAATTTTCAAAAAAAAAAAAAAAAAAATTGTCAATTTGTCATGTTTTTTCTCTCGGTTCGATAATATCTACGGTCTTTGTCTTTGTCATTCAAAGAATGACACGGGACTTTAGATGTTGTTCAATTCTTAAAAAAAAAAAAAAAAAAAAATCAAAAATATTTTTGGGAGAAAGAAATGGTTTATTGTCATTTTACTGAGCAATAACCGGTTTTAAAAGAAAGAACAGAGCCATGTTTTACCATGTTTTCAAATTCCATGCTCGATTCTATAAACATTTATCTCTTGAAAACTAACGCTTTGAAAATAACTCGGTCTCTATTTTTGATAATCATCGGGACTTATTTGTCAAAATCTCTATCTCAATCAACAATCTATGTCATTGATTGAGGGGAGAATGATTTCAATTAAATTAAAAGTTATTTGGCATTAAATTGTTTTCAAAAGATATACATGCATGTTTTATCAATGGAGTTTAAAGTCTTTAAATCCGATCCTTATCGCTTAAAACACTTTCATAATCAAGTCACAATTCCCTTAAAAGCTTTCAAAATCAATTTAAATCAATAAAAGATCACAAATCTCAAATGATTTGATAATTGTGATCGGGGAGAATGTGTGATTTAAATTGGATTTAAACCGATAATTAGGTAAATGGTTTTATAAGGATGTACATGCTATCACGCCCACATGTGACAAACGATTTCAAATTTTCCATGCACATGTTGAGGGGAGCATCTATCTTAAAACCTATGATTTGAAATGTGATCAACTTATCTCAATGTGCAAGTTCCTCTAGTATGTGCAAAACTCTTTTCAAACCTCGAGGCACATATTGAGGGGAGCATATTTATGGAAACCTCATCCTTCCGGAAATGCTATATCTACTTGATTTGATGTGGGAAGTGATGTTGATATCTTTAGAAAATGGTAATCAAAGAAGTTAATTCTTTCTCTTGCCTCCGTGCAAAACATTTTCAAATACTTGATGCACATGTTGAGGGGAGTTCTCGTTCTAAAAATATCAAAAACAATTCAGTACAAAATGCTTTGATAATATATCACAAGTATCTGAATTGATTTTCAAATGGTTTTCAATTGGTTCCAATGGCGGATGAACAATACCAAATTGACCGACCAACTTTACTTTATATACGGTGATATAAGGATGATAAGGTTGGGTATTAGTTCCCATGATCCGCCGAAACGGAGGGATCTACCGAGGACAATCCACTAGTTAGTGTAGAAGTCCTTAGGTATGATGATAAAAGGAGAAAATGAGATATGGGAAGTGTGGGACTAAGACCGAGCTAATCTTGGAATAAACCCAACAAGGTTCTAGCTATGAAGTCTCGGTAAGCAATGAAGGGTTGAAGAATTAAAAAGAATTGAAAGAGAAAGGGTGAAAACAAATAGCCTCAATTTATTCAACCTTAGGGCGAAACCGGGTTCAATTCATATGCTCTTGATGGTAACATCGGTATTGAAGACAAGGCGTCATGGACCTAGTGGACGCATGCACTTCAACTTTCAAACCACTCAAGTTCCTCTTAAAAGGACTTGTTTCATTCTCACGGGAACCGACATTATCTATCGACTTTCTCTTGAGATGGTTGATATTGAAGAAGGAGACCCTCTCCTAGTCTCCCACAGGATCCAAATATGCACAAATTGAGTCTAGAGCCACGAGATCATCAATAAATCTCATTAGGACACTTTCAATGAAGACTCTCTGTTTCACACAATGTGGAAAGAGATTATATCTTGAGTCCCACGCATTATCCTTGTGGTATTGCCGAACATCCGAGTAATGTGTTTACATATTCACAATGAAGATGGAAAGCTTTACGAGCCAACATCAAACAAGCTCACGGTAGGTGGCATGTGAGATCTATTATATAGATCAACCATGTGACAACCGAATGAAACAATGGGGCGATTCAATCTCTTGAATCAATCACAGTTCGAGTTATGGATTGACGGATACCTTTGAAAACCGGTCTTTGTGCCTAACAACTCTTTTATTCAAAGACATCGACCGTGTACTCATTTTCAAACCAAAAGGTGTTTTATGATTGATAATTGATTTTCAATAAAACCTTCGTTGTATTGCAAAACAATTTTCTATTGAGCAACACGATTGTTTTCAAATCTCTTTTCATCAATCGCTGGACTTAAAATTATTTGGTTCACTCACTCCGTGTTGTCTTCTTTGAGATGTTCGGTTTGAGAACAGTAGAGCATTGCGAAACCTGTCAAGGAAATTCTTGAATTATACCGATCACGAGCGGTACATGTATCGATCAACGGGGAACCGTGGGTCGTGTACCTCAATTCAACGAAGTGATCAAAGACACTTTAGCGATTTATTGCTAATGTTGTATGCGGTACACCCGACGTTTGCGGTGATCGAATGAAGCGGTCAATCCACACCGCATGCTCACTTAACACATTCAACTCAAAGAAATCATGATTAGTGCATCAATGACTCGATATTTTCACTCCAAGCTTCGCTACTGCTGCCAATATCATGATTCAACAAATGCTTCCGCTACTCGATGAGAAGATATCATGATCCGAAATGTGAGCATGTCGGTCCTAAAGTCACAACATCACATAATACCAACACCACAAAGGATGTGTCGAGATTGTTGATAGTGATGATCTCAAAAGATGGCTCAAAATTATTATCACGTGGATCAAGTAAAGACCTCCACTTGAAGTAACCAAACATGCAATGTGAAGAATCAATGACTACGAGCTTAGAGCAAAGGACTACATCAAGAATGCAAGATCAATTGTTAATGTATTATCCGGTTGTATTCAATGTATTTTGGTACATGATTGAGGTGACCTCCTTAGGGAGATTGTTAGAATTAGAAATTCCGGTATTAAAGAGTCGGTCACCTCAAGTATATGTAATCGTTAGAAAGCTCGTAGTCGTAGTTCTTTTTAGTTAATTAGTATTTAGTTAAGTAACACCGTGGAGGACTGACGGTCTTTACCCCGTGTATGCCCGATCCACACCCCGATGTGTGGCGTTTTATGTAAGACTATAAATATTCTCTACCTTCCAAGGTAGAGTTGGAGCTCATAATAATATCTTTCACTTTCTCTCACTAAGTTCCCTAAACCTCTAACTTTCTCTCCTAGAATTCCACTTATACGCCACCTTGTTGTTATGGTTTGATGTGTATGTGAAAACTAATATCCTACACATCGCCCTCGTGCTTATCGCCTTAACGCTCATCGCACTTGTGTTCCCTATGATGAAGTTCACATACGGAGACATATACTTTGTGTTGTTAATCTACATTGGGGTTATATACCCAATCCTTTGTATCATTCTTAGCATTGAAATGAAATATTACTAATAGTCTAGTTATCTAGGTTATTATTATCATAATGTGTTTGTCATTTCTTTTGATTTATATGTTTCGTATTTTCTCATGATACATTAGAAGTCATGTATGCATGCTAAAAGAATTTTTTTTGGGTAAAAGGGTTAATTCACCCCGGTAAAATTCATTACACCAAAAAGCGTTGAAGTACATAGGATGACGGTGACTTCCCTCATCTCAGTCCCTTAGGACACTTACAGACTCTCATATAAGAATGCCACGCCATTCTTATAACTTACATTGAACATAAACATACATTGAACATAAACTACAACGACTATAAAAATAACACAAATTAAATGCTATTCAATTAGACAAATCCTTGAATCTTCAAATCGTCATAGTAGTTCAAACTTCCTGCTTCAACCAATTGCGTCTTCTATTAGTATTATGCAACAAGCATAATCTAATAACCTAATAAGAGTGAATTCCATAGCAAATCGAACTTGAAGCATAAACATGGTCTAAACGACCCAACCTTCCAGCATATCAAGTAGATCGAATATACACAAAGCAAGACCAGATCCAAGTAACATGATAAACAAGAACGCGTGATAAGGTTTTAAAAGGTACCATTTTGAGGGGTCGTTTAAGTCCTTATTTGATCACTTTTGTATCCGTTATTGATTAATATCGTTCCTTTTCACTTTTTAGGTCTCGTGAAGGCAAAATGCTGGAATGGCACTTATTTGGACGAAAAGGCGCGAATATATGAAGAAAATGGCCAAAGTCAAAATCGAGACACTCACGATTCTTTGAAACTAGAAAGCGGCGGTCGGTGCTAATGGTGGCGCCGTCCCAAGATTTTGTGACGGTCCGAACCCAAAACTCGTATTTTCAAGCGGCGACGTCCGGTTGTAAAAGAGTAGGCCGTCGCTACTCGAGCGGCCTAGATGCAATCCGACGGCGCCGAAGTCGAAGAGGACGGCGTCACGGACATAAGGTGACGCCGTCGCAAGGTTAACGTGGCCAAGACGAAACCCTAATGATGGCGACACGGCGGCGTCACTAAACATAAGGTGGCGCCGTCGCAATTGTAATCTTATATATAGAATCCGAATTTTTCGGTCTTGAGTGGAGAGTCTTTGGGTGAAAACCTAAAACCGAACCTAAGGTGTCTTGTACAAGATTTTAGGGTTTTAAACCCTATCTTACATCAAGATAAGTCTTTACTTCATTAATTCAATTATGTCTTTGATTATTTGTGTGTATGCTTGCATGTTCTCCATGTCCGCTAATTTATTTGTGTGTTTGCTTAGAAAGTATGAAACTTAATTATTGAATATTGATTGGTTGTTTCTTATCTTAGTTGATTAATGATCTAGTAATGCGATAGGTCATTCGTTGTGTACTTAATGCTTGATTCATCTTTGTGAACCTTAGAATATAATTACCGAGTAGTTGTAGGCTAAACCATCCAAAGAGCGCTTAGAGTAGGAGTTTATCATCCCTAGTGGGTTTGTAGACGAGACCCTTTGGTAAGTTCAAAGAGTTAGGGAGAAACGATACCCTACAACTTTAGACACACAACGCAACTAGGAATAAGGACGTGACAACTCAACCATCAATAGGAGATAATTAAGGAGTAGTACAACCTAAGTAAACACATCTTTAACTTATCATACGAGCACACATTAATTAGACATAGACTCCCACAACCTTAGTTTAGATAATTAGATAATAGTAGAGTAATCGGTGAAATACCAACCCCCAAATCCAATACCGAGATTCGTACCTTTCCATTTCATAAAATATAAAAGATACAAAATAATCTTCCTCAACCTTAACCTTAGCGTAGTAACTCCTTACTAGCATTCCTATTCCCTAGAGAACGATATCAATACCGTGGCTTACCCTAATTACTACACTACAACGATTAGGTTCAACGCCTAGGGTGTTATAAAACTTGCTCGAAGAAAAGGAAGTTTCCTTGACCCCGAACGACGCGTGTAGCGTTATCAAGTTTTTGGCGCCGCCGGAATAGAATAGCTAGTTAGTAGTCCACCTCGTTTAGGTTCTTTGCTTGATTCCTATCAAGTAAACTTTTTTCTCATTTTTTAGCTTCCTCTTAGTCTATCCCCCTTCTTCGTGACCTTTTGTTCGTAATCTTATCACTTTTCATCATGGAAGGTGATAACCCACTACCATTCATCAACCCACCACCAAATGACCCGCCAAGAGCCCGTACTCTTGGTGAATACTCGAGACCAAGCCACCTAGGCTATAGGAACACCATTGAGCTTCCCTACCAAGCCCAAACTACGGCCCTGCGATCCGACACCATCCGGTTGGTGCAAAACGGATGTGCATTCCATGGACTTCGTTCAAGATCCAAATCGACATCCGAGGGATTTCTCAAAATTGTCGATTCCATCGACCTTGATGCTACTACTCGGGAGACCACGCGCTGCGTCTCTTCCAATTCTCTCACGGGACCAAGCTAGTAATTGGCTTGAGCGACTTCCCGCCGGCTCCATCTCAAGTTGGGATGATCTTACCTCTCGCTTCCTTGCTCAATTTTTCCCACCGGAGAACCACTAAGCTTAGGAATGACATCTTGATGTTCCAACAACGTCAAGGTGAATCTCTCACGAAGCATGGACCCGATTCAAGGACTTACTTCATAAAGTCCTCATCACGGCATTGATCTTTGGCTCCAAGTCCAAATCTTTTATGATCATGTCAACTTCCCACTAAGCGATCCATTGACCAAGCGGCCGGTGGAAAACTTAGTGATCTCACCGCGAAGAATCATGGGAAATAATAGAGGACCTCGCCTCTATGACAACGAAAGTTGGGATGACCCCGTGAGTGCCCAAAACCGTTAAGGCAATCTCCTTGCATCCTTCCGACCGTGGGATGATCGAACTTGAAGATCAAGTTAAATTCCTCATGAGTTCCTACGAAAATCCTAAGTCTTCACACCATGTGAACAAAGTTTCTTCCTCGTGCGAGCCGTTTTGTGATCCTCATAACATGCGCACTAGCACCCGATCCCCGAACACGCTTCGCTGACTACGCATCCTCGTATTACATGGAGCGGGAGGAAGATTCCTACAACACCCGGACCTAGGAATTTCAATGAAACCCGTGAAGCATGGAAAGGCAAGCCCGACTTCTACTGGGGACAAACCAAAGAATTCACTTCCAATGATTTCTCATGGCCCCCACCTAACGGTCCTAACCAACAAAACGTCGAAGGGATGTTGCAAAACCTAGTTGCATCCCAAGAAACCCAAATGGCTAAGCTCTCGGACCGCTTTAACCATCAACAAGCCGAGATGGATAGGAAAATAGACAACCTTTTGAAAGCCATAGCTAATAGTGATAAGAAGGTTAGTGCTATCTCAACTCCCGAGCCTTCAGGTATAGAGATTAAGGATCCAAGCAAGCTAACGAAGCATGTCCAATTCGTCAATACCATCGCCTTAGTTGAACCTAATGAAACAAATGACGAAGAGGACTATACACTTGTGGATGATGAAATACCCGAGGAAGTAGATGAAGTAGACATTGACTACTTCAACAAATTTCCTACGGAAGAAGAACTATCTCGCCACCTCACTTAGTGCGTGACCTCCGTCACATGTATGTTAGGAAAAGTCCTCGAATCAAGTTCGGGAACCCTTGGAATCTTAACATACCATGTGTCATAGGACACCTTTTGTGGCAAAGCCTACATGGATCGCAAGTCCCCAATCAACATAATGACTAGCACCTACTACAATTGGATATTGAAGAAGCCTATTCCAACTAGGCAAGACCCCAATGATCCTAATGTTAGTTGCAATTTTCTTGGTAGAGTTAAGGGATTGCCCGCTTATGTAGGTAGTTTCGCTTCCTACGGACTTCATAATTGTGGAAGATATTAGCACGGACATAGACCCTAGCTTGTCCCATGTTATTCTAGGAAAACCTTTCATAGAAAGCACCGGATGACCTATGACCCTCGTTAGGAGTAGTGCGATTCAAGAATGAGACCGATGACATAGCTTACCAAATGCCGTTTAAGATTGAGAAGTTTTCATCACTCTAATGATGAAAAGGAACTTAAACCGTCGGTCTATTATAGGAATGATGAGGATAGGGAAAAGGTGTTGATTATGTTATGGCTAAGATTTTCGGATTCTATAAGGATTGCTTGAGCCTAGGACCGGAATATAGGACCGATTGGGGAGAGGATGAACTCTTAGAGAAGCGCATGTTAGGGCACTTCTACAACATGGAATCCCCCATTAGAGACCGTCAAGAGGGCGGTAATGAGAAAACGTAGGAGTACGACTATGAGTCTACCTACAAGACTCTTAAATAAAGAAAAGCGCTTCGTGGGAGGCAACCCATGTTTAATTGTTTGCTTGTTAGTGTCATATATCTTTTATTAATTGTTTATCCTCATGTTTAAATTTGTAAAAATGCTTTATTTTTTTTTAACCTCGTCTTAATTGCATATAAAGGTATTTTACATAAGGGATAAGTGTAGGGAGGATTACACACGTTTTCAAAAGAAACGTAAACATGAGAATAACAATTAACTAAAAGATATTTATGTTTGTTTGTTCGAGTCAAATGCTTGTATCGAGTCATAATGGATGTTTTGCGATATTTTCTAGATTCTAAAGATGTAAATTTTCCGAATTTTTCCGTAAAATCGCACCGCTTTTTGTCGGGATAACAACTTGTGACGGCGTCAGAAGGACTAAAACATCGATTACTTTTCTCGTTTTCGAGCTATTTATAAATTTTTGGAATTTTCCGTGTCTTAATTTTCTTAGAAATTCAGTAAACATCCATTCCACAAGCATTATATCCTAGTTTAAATCGAGTCTTATATATATTATTACCGCCGATTTTACGCCAAGGTTTCGTTTGTTTTCTTCAAGTGTGCGAGTTTAGTTTGTCGGAAGAAGTTACATAAGATTGGAAGGAGCTTTTCACGCAATAATTCTTCTTGGGAAAAAGCTTAACCACCACTTTACACGGATCCTACCGAGCTAATCGGGGAGTATTAGTTTCTTTCGTTTTAATTACCTTCTTTTATCATAACTTTGATACTTTTGGGAACATTGGGGACAATGTTCGGTTTAAGTGTAGGGAGGGAAAATAAACGGAACTTTGAAACTATGCTTATCCTTAACTATTTGCTTTGTCCAATTGTGATTGTGTAATAAACCATGAGAAAATGTCGGTTAGGGTAATTTTGGCACCAAATTTAAATTTTTTATGACATATAGGAGTGGGCCATTAGTCTTAACAAAAGCGTCTCATGGATAGGAAGTTGCATGACTAGCACAAAACCCTTTACCACCCAAATTCCACCAAAATGTGAGGATCGCCTTAGATTAGTAGGAATTAAAGCATTCATCTTTAATGCTTAGAGTGTGAACCGTAGTATATTAGATTCTAGAACTTGTTTTGTGATGCATTCCAAGATCGCAGTGAGGCTACACTTGTGTAGTTAGGAATAACTAAATGATAAGAGGCATTAGGATAACCCTTGTTTGATACATGTAATATAATTACTTCTTCCACATCGGTTGAGTAATTCCCCACACCCTTTGCGTTGTACTCATCTTTAGTACACGATACCCTAGTTAACCCCTCGAGCCTATCCTTTTATGTTCTCGTGATATTTCGGTTTTCCGAATATCAATGAAAAGCATTGTTTACACCCCACCCCAAATATACACCCAAATCGCCTTAGCCTACCCTTATGCACTCACTTTTAGTGCAAATGTTTGTTATCACCCCAACCCCTTAGTTCAATTATCTAGTTGCTTGCATAAGTTGCTAAGTCGAATCATATCCTTTGTATACAGCTTTTGGGATGATTGGGATTCATGGGAAAAGTTAAAGTTTATGAAATGACGGGAAGGAACGTTAAAATTCAAATTCCTTTTTTGCATAATAATGTACCCCAAGTGTTTTGATCTTTTCAAATCGGGTCAAATTAGTGTTAGAGTAATAAAACTCAAGTGTAGGGATGTGCCTATAAATCCCTAGTATTTTGATGTTATCGTAGAGGATGGTAGAGTAAAAGTGTATGAAAAAAAAAAAAAAAAAAAAAAAAAAAAAATATAGGCTACCATCCTACATCTATCCTTTAAATTTTTGTTTGTTTATTTCGCTTATCTAGAGTTTAGAGTGTCGAGTCTTGGCTTAGCAACGCCATTCTTCGTATGCATTTAACATAGAGATTTTGACTTACCACCACTAAATAGCCTATCCCACCAAACCCTTATTTCCCTACCGTAAGCCTAACATTACAACCCTTTAAAGACCTCTTTGATAGTCTTTCCTAGGTGCTTACGCCAAAGCGATGGAGGTTTGATCTATTCTCAAGCCTATGGTAATCTATGTACTAGGACCGGTTAATGAGTGTTTATCTTCCATTTCCTATTTGTTATATTTCATATATACACCGAGAGAGATGTGAGTATCCAAACACCCCATGTGAGGTGCTAGTATGTAATTTCCGTGCTTGTTATGACTTTTATGGGGCTTATATGTGTTGTGGACCGCTTTGAATTAATGCTTTATGACCCCTAACTTATAAATTAATTGGCTAAAAGCACATTTGCTTGAGGACAAGCAAATAACAAGTGTAGGGATATTTGATAAGGTTTTAAAAGGTACCATTTTGAGGGTCGTTTAAGTCCTTATTTGATCACTTTGTATCCGTTATTGCTTAATATCGTTCCTTTTCACTTTTTAGGTCTCGTGAAGGCAAAATCTTTGGAATGGCACTTATTTGGACGAAAAGGCGCGAATATATGAAGAAAATGGCCAAAGTCAAAATCGAGACACTCATAGTTCTTTGAAACTAGAAGGCGACGGCGTCAGTGCTAATGGTGACGCCGTCCCAAGATTTTTGTGACGGTCCGAACCCAAAACTCTTATTTTCAAGCGACGGCGTCCGGTTGTAAAGAGTAGGCCGTCGCTACTCGGGCGACCTAGATGCAATCCAGACGACGTCGGAAGTCAAGAGGACGGCGTCACGGACATAAGGTGACGCGTTGCAAGGTTAACGTGGCCAAGACGAAACCCTAATGATGGCGACACGGCGGCGTCACTAAACATAAGGTGACGCCGTCGCAATTGTAATCTTATATATAGAATCCGAATTTTCGGTCTTGGTGGAGAGTCTTTGGGTGAAAACCTAAACCGAACCTAAGGTGTCTTGTACAAGATTTTAGGGTTTTAAACCCTATCTTACATCAAGATAAGTCTTTACTTCATTAATTCAATTATGTCTTTGATTATTTGTGTATATGCTTGCATGTTCTCCATGTCCGGCTAATTTATTTGTGTGTTTGCTTAGAAAGTATGAAACTTAATTATTGAATATTGATTGGTTGTTTCTTATCTTAGTTGATTAATGATCTAGTAATGCGATAGGTCATTCGTTGTGTACTTAATGCTTGATTCATCTTTGTGAACCTTAGAATATAATTACCTGAGTAGTTGTAGGCTAAACCATTCAAAGAGCGCCTTAGAGTAGGAGTTTATCATCCCTAGTGGGTTTGTAGACGAGACCCTTTGGTAAGTTCAAAGAGTTAGGGAGAAACGCATACCCTACAACTTTAGACACACAACGCAACTAGGAATAAGGACGTGACAACTCAACCATCAATAGGAGATAATTAAGGAGTAGTACAACCTAAGTAAACACATCTTTAACTTATCATACGAGCACACATTAATTAGACATAGACTCCCACAACCTTAGTTTAGATAATTAGATAATAGTAGAGTAATCGGTAGAAATACAACCCCCCCCCCAAATCCAATACCCGAGATTCGTACCTTTCCATTTCATAAAATATAAAAAGATACAAAAATAATCTTCCTCAACCTTAACCTTAGCGTAGTAACTCCTTACTAGCATTCCTATTCCCTGAGAACGATATCAATACCCGTGGCTTACCCTAATTACTACACTACAACGATTAGGTTCACCGCCTAGGTGTTATAAAACTTGCTCGAAGAAAGGAAGTTTCCTTGACCCCGAACGACGCGTGTAGCGTTATCAGCGCTGCTCGGGATCAAGTCACACCCAAACGATCACTAGAGTTTTGAACAAGAACACCCTTAAAAACTTAACCTCCAAAAGTGATCGTGACAAACCATGCAATCTAACCACGTAAACTTCATACCCATTCGATCATCAGATGTGGAAACCATTTAGAATCGACAATAGGATGAAAAGAACACCAAGGACACTTGGATAGGATGATAACACACCCTAACATGCAAACCAGAACGCTACAGAAAATTGAAAACCAAACCCTATACGGGTTTCATAATAATCAGCACCAACCTGCCATAAACGCAATAAGAACAACACGCTCTCTCCTTACCCACTTCCAGCAAACGAACCATAAACCAATCAGTTACGAACAATACTCCTACGACCAATCCAATAACACTTGGAAACGTCCCGCATTAGCATGAACAAAACCCTAATATAGGGTTTAATCACATTAAGTTTGTAAACAGAACCCTAGAGTTATGTTCTATCGTTTAGCCTCATAACACATACATGAATCTCTAAATCGACCACCACAAGAATGGTCAACTTAAAGAACACCAACAGATCTGATCAAAATAATCAAAACCCTAAATAAGGGTTTCGTAAATCATTCAAGAACAGCAGATCTATATCCCAACCACCTCAAAAAATATACAATAAGCACCATGAGGAACACAATCAAACCAACAAGCCTAAACCCTAATACAAATAACGACAACCATGAAAAAGGTGATCGTTAGGCATGAAGGAATTGTTAGGGTTTCGACTTAGGATAAAAAAAGGCAAGAAATCGACCCTTATGAATATATAATCGATTTGAATAACCGACCTATGCATCAAAGGTAAAAGGGATCGATTAAAAAAAGATAGGCGGTTTAAAACCCTAAAAAAAGGATAAATGAATGAATACGGGTTAAAACCACCAATAAATGGAGAGATCCGATTAGATAAGCATGATAATCGAAACCAACAACCCTCAAGAGAATAGTAACAACCCTAATCGTATTGCATACCCATCAAGATGAGTAGAGAGGACGAAATAGGGTTGAAAATTGGCCGAAAAAGTGATATAGGGTGGCGGCCAAAAATCCCCTAAGGGGAGAGTCTTGCATGCTAAAAGAAAATGTAGGCTAAAAAACATATCTTGGTATAAAACCTATGTTTTTATCAAATCTGTTTCTGATATTACAGACCCACGGATCCCAGAAAGTATACTAGCCGGATCCCTCACTTTATTTCTAAAAGTAATATTTATAAAACCACTTTATTTATAAAACCGTGGGAACCGTACTTCTGGATGACAGTTTTTCATGCAAAATAAAAACTACTTTATTTCTAAAAGTAATATTCCACTAGAATGTCAAAACCATAAGTGAGTTAAGTGTCATTATTGTTAAAAACCATTGTTAATAAAAATCTAGTAAAAACGTTAGATAATCATTAGATGACCACAAAACTTAACTTTCTATTTAACTCATCGTTTCTATAGGTTTAACTATGACGCATGAATATGAGTTTGATTTTTCACTCACTAGCGTCTACACTCCGAACATCTCCTTGAACCCAACACACCGCAATCATGTCCGGGTTCAATAATCTCGAAAACCGTCACTTCCACGAAGGACGTATTGTAGACACCTCTCTACAATTTGAAGAAGGTATCAATACCTTCTTCCGAGCCATAGGACTAGAAAGTCTTTTTGAAATCAACGAGAAGATATGTCCAAGGTTCATAATTGAATTCTTCCGTCAAGTTGAACTCGTTCATAACGAGGATCGCTCTCTATCTCTTTGGTTTTGGATCAAAAACCAAAAGTTTGTTTTAACTCTTGGGCAATTTGCTCACATCCTTCGGATTCCAAATCATGGACAATGTGCCTTCCCCGAAGATTGGTCTCTTGATTCTCTCTTCAACTTTCGTGAAGAAAATAGTCCATATTGCTCACATATACCTTCCCCGGAGGATTTAAATCGCATAATATGCAAACCTCGACCATATTACTCTGATCCAAACATTATCTTTACACGGGACATCCGAGAAGAGTACAAGCCCATTGCACTCATCCTACGTGAAAATGTTTGGAGTCTTAGGGGAAATTGAGAAATTCTTCCCGCTTGTTGTGCTCACATAATGTATTGTTTGCTAACACAACAACCATACAATCTCGCCTACTTCTTTGCAAGGCGAATTGTAAATCTTCAAGGCTCCAATAATAAACTCATCCCTTATGGAATGTTCTTGACGCGCCTCTACCATAACGTCATGCATTTTCATTCTCAATTTCAAAGTCCATTGTACGTACTTGTGAACAAGATGATGGAACCGCTAAACATATCTCTCATGAAGACTTTCTTCATTCTTGATTCCACCAACACTTATCAATGATTTGATGATCCTTCTAGCGAAAACGCTCAAGGAACTTAGTAGTCTTTCAAATAGGATCAATCCTTTTGTACTCATGCTTTATCAATGTAATCCAATTTCCTTCATGAAATAAAACATCTTACATTTGATATTTTAGTGTTAGAACCTCTTAAACTAACCTTGGAATATAATGCATTTTCAAGATCATTGCATACCTTTAGTAAAGGTTCTGCTTAGCAGATAGACGGATCCCAAAATTTGTGCTAGACGGATCCCTACACTTAGGGAACCGTGGGATCCGAAAAACAGAAAATGCAATTGCAAACACTGTATTTCAAACATGTCCTTAAAAAAAATATTATCAAAAACCCTAGTTCTCTCTCTCCCTAGGGGAGAATCCGGCCGCCACCTCCATAACCTTTTTCCGGCCATTATCTTCCTTCCAAATCGTTTCTCTACCTATGGTATGCAATTGATCTAGTAGGAGATATACTTTTAGAGGTGGTGTGCTGCTATTCGTACCCTAGGTTGTCCTTTTGGCATTTCTGAAACCCTAACCAATATATTAAATCGTAGTCCTATAAATTTGTCCATTGGTCATTCATTGATCTTGGTCGTTTTTGTGGATTCGTATGCTAAGTTAGGGTTTTGGATTTGGTACTCTTTAGATTTATTATCTAGCCGCGATTAGGGTTCTGTGGGTCGATCTTTCATGGATCTTGTGTATAGTCGGTTCTGACTCCTATATAACGATCGATCTCTTGTTCTCTGATTCTCCTCATGTTGCTTATTGATTATGTATGATAATCTGGTTGGATCTATACATAACGATTATAAAACCTATTTTGGTTTTTACATTCACCTTCACTTGTTTATGGCGCTTAATGGCTGAATGGAACCCTAAATTATTAGGGTTTTATTTTACCTGCTGGAAGTATACCCTCTTTAGGGTATTGATTACTGATGGTACTTTTTTTAGGCGTGTTTTGGACGTGGTCTGCTGTGCTAGTCCTTGTGTGCTGTTGCTTGTTCATGAATACATGTGATGCTGCTGTTAGTGGGTTAAGAGAGAGGGTATGTTTAACTTTTCACAGACCTGATGTTGAGTGTTTAATTATTTGGTCGTGTGACGGTGATTACTGGAAGTTAGGGTTTTTACCCTATTATCGTCCCTTAATAAGGTTATCATGTTGCTGTATGAATTGTGATTGGGGTGTACTATGGGCAGGAAGGGTTTGTTAACCCTCTAATCATATTATGATTCTGAATTTATGATGATTTGATGTTCCTGGGATCTATACGATGGTTGAATGGAAGTTGTGTTGTGGTGGGTCGTTCTCACTATCAACATATGTCATGTTGGCTTGTGATTATTTTGTTGATGACATGATTTGATATGCTGCTGGTGTGGGTTATTTGACGCAATTTTTAGGCAGGCTGATCATGTTTTATCATGTTTGTTTCATGTGATTGAATGTATGTTAGGCTTGGCATAAATCCTATTGGTTTTTCGTTGGCAGCTTGGTCGTCTTGATTACATTAATCGCTGTTGATGAGTGTGGAAGTTAAGTTTGGGGGCTCTTGTTCAAAACCCCAATCACACAATGGCTTGTAAGTTGCAGTTTGCTGCATTTGATCTTTCAAGTATGGTTGCTTGCGTTTGGTGATTACATATTCAGGTTGCTGCATGGTTTTCTATGATGCAACATTATGGCATGGCTTGGTTTCCTTCTTGAATGGTAGATATTGTTGTAATTCCATTGTATTTTCAGACTTGGTGCTGGTTGATTACTTTGAAAGTATAGTCTTTGATACGTTGGGAAGTGCAGTGATGTTGTTTGTGGTGCTTGATGTTACTACAAACATATTATAAGTTGATGATCGTATTGTGGAGAATTATGTGAATAATAGAAAAAAAAAACCCTAAAAGTTCTCTCTAGGTGGCGATTTTGTTCCCTTACCCTATTTAAATCATTTTTTCATCTTTTCTGGCCTACAACCTCTGATTCTTGGATAGAATTGATTATCCTAGTGTTTAAACACTGCGTTTAACATTGGTTTACTCAATTCCTTGCTTGTTTTTTAGGTTTTTTAGATCAGATCTGGTGTAAATCATTTTTTAGGGTTTCCAGCCACCATTAACTATCTTAATCGATCCTATATATTCTTTTATTGTTAAAGTCGGTTTGATTGTTGACTTATACATATTTAAGGTCGATAGATTGCTGGTCTTGTTTTAATCGTACTACCTCTATATGATCATGGGAGCAGGTTAGGTTCCTGGTTCGTTGCGTTTCAAAACCCTAACTTTTTAGTTAGGGTTTCGTTTAATATGTACGAAATTCTTCTTGCTGGTTAAATTCTGTTTGTTTGTGGCATTTATTTGGATTGTTTGTGGGGTTTTAGAGAGATGGAGAAAGGTTTTTTTGACAAAGATAGCTCGATGAAAGCTGCAAATGCAGCCACCAACTTGGCCGATCAAGTTGGCTTGAACTTGGACTCGAATCCGTATACTAGGGTGGATATTAATGCGTTGGAAGCTAGGTTGAATCGTCTTAAAGGTGATGGAATTGATGTTGTTGCTGCTCCCGAGTTACGTAAAGGTGCTAGGGCTGTTCGTAACCCTAGCGCACATGGGAATCAGTTTGGTGATTGTGAGTCTGAACCTGTTTAGAGTACTTTAAATATGGTGAAAACTAGCAGCCTTGACCCATGGATGGACCCTAAGGTGGGACTTGATAGTGATAAGGTAGGCACGTCAATGGGTAACCTGGATTCGGGCATTAATGTGACCTTTAACGCTAATGTTCCTAATTCTGGTTTGAACGTGAAATTGGTATCTCCGAGTGTAGATCCTTCACAGGTGGATAATTTCGTTGCACCTACTATTGTGGGTAAGAGTCTAATTCTGGTCATAATGTGCAATATAGTGACAAAGTGCATAATGAAGTAAGGTCGTTTGCTAATGTGTTAACCCCGGAACGTGTTACTAAGAAAGTTAACTTTCGGCCGTTGGTGAATGAGAATCGCATTGATAATCATGATACGGTGCTTCCAAAGGCTGCTATGGATGGTGTGTTTAATCGCTATGATAATACTCTTGTTGGCTTCTTTGTTGGCAAGAATATTGTGTTTCCTTTGGTCCAAAACTACGTCACTAATACGTGGGGTAAGTTTGGGTTAAAGAAACTTATGAAAAATGATGATGGTGTTTTCCTTTTTAAGTTTGATTCTAAAGAGGGTGTTGAGAATGTGCTTTAACGGGGACCTTGGATAATTCGTAATTCTCCTATCATTCTCACTAAATGGACTCCTGACGTGCTATTGTCCAAAAGTGAGGTTACCAAAGTGCCCGTGTGGATTAAATTGCATAATGTGCCGTTACTTGCATATTCGGAAGACGGGTTGAGCCTTATTGCTACTTAGGTGGGTAAGCCGATTATGTTAGATGCATCCACTAGCTCCATGTGCGTTGATTCATGGGGTCGTATTAGTTTTGCACGTGCTCTTGTTGAATTATCATCGGAAGCTGATCTTAAACATGTGGTGACTATGGCGATCCCTAAAAAGGACGATAGTGGTTTTACTACGGCAAGTATCAAGGTTGAATATGAATGGAAACCGACACGCTGCACGGAATGTAAAGTGTTTGGGCATGTTAATGCTTGTTGTCCTAAGAGTACTAAGGAGCATCATGATGCTGCACCCAACTCGTCGTTGGAAGAGCATGATGATGGGTTTAAGGTGGTGCAGAATCGTAAAGCCAAACCCAAAGGTACGAAGATGTCTAGTGGTATTAATATGGGTAAGGGTCTTAGATCTGCACCTAGGAAGCATGTATATGTTGCAAAGACGAAGACACCGGAAGCTGCTAGTGTTAATTCTACAAGTACACCTGTTACTACGTCTAACTCTTTTGGGACTCTTAAGGTGCAAGATGACACGGGCATCCAAAGTCCTGTGGTTGATTCTACTACTGATGAGGCGAAGATTGGGAATTCTTCTGGTTGTACTAAGGAAACATGTATGGATGGTTCTCGGGGGAAGGAATCTCGTGTTGATATAGGTGCGGCTAGTAAGCCTCTGGAGACCATAACTTCTTCACTAAGGTAAGTAATCCATTTTCTAAAGTCGGGAATGTGGCTTGTTCTGATAGTGAAGAGGATGAGTTTTTGGAGTCGAATAACCCTATGACGTCATTTTTGGCATCTGGGGGAGGTGGGGGATTTGAGCTAGAAGAGTTTGATGATTATGCTGCTCAGGTCTACGATTTACCAGGAAACTTGGAGGATCTTTGTGACATGTATGATGTCAATCTCCTAGGTCGTGGTAGGAAGTAATTTGATTTTTTTGGTATTCCATAAGATTGACATGTCTTTCTTATGGTATAGGTTTGGTTAAGTGCACTTTAAAGTGTGTGTCTGTTGCCCATGTAACGGGCCGAGATGAGAGATTCACTCTCATCCATTGTACTTAAAATGTTTTGGTTAATATATTTTACCAGGGTACAGGATTACTCCCCTTTACCCAAAAAAAGTTGATGATCGTTGGGAGGTTTATTGGAAGTTCTACGATGGCTATGTGTTTGGTGCTTCAATAGTGAAGCAAGCTTTTATTGTCATAATTTTTATTCACTTGTATAGTCATGGTAGGTTTGAAGTTTTATTTTGTAAGTTATGAGAATGGCGTGTCATTCTCATATTAGCATCTGTAAGTGTCCTAAGGGACTGAGGTGAGGGATATCACCCTCATCCTATGTACCTCAACGTTTTTTGGAGTAATGAATTTTACCGGAGTGAATTAACCCTTTTACCCAAAAAAACATGTCCTTAGAACACCTCACTCTAAGCTAGACATAGTGTCTTAAGGCAAATTAAGTCCTTATCAAGTTAAGTAGATCTTTCCTACTCACACATAACTCACCTAGACCACACTCAAGATGCTTGTAGATCTATCATTTTACTTAAACCCATTACTCTTCCGCTCTCAAGCTCACACATCATTTCTCATAAGATCCCTCACATCTAGCCTTGGAAATCTTTCAATTATGGCAAAATTGATCATAATCATCTTTACCTCAAAATTGGTCGAAATTGATCAAATTCTAGTTTTCCCATCTTAAGCCTTTAGGATATTCTCCAAAACATTATTCTAAGTCACTATCTGATCTCTAGGATCATTTAACTTCACTTGACACTCTCAAAATCTTTAGTGTCATCTTTGTTCTTTCATTGGTACTCATGAAAGTTCCAATTTCTTCCATAAAAGGCAATCATTAGCTACATCACTCATTACCCTCAAGTACTTAAGCACCCCTTCATTTAAGATACTTAGGAGGACTGAAACACTCAAGATGGTATAGATCTTAGACTTTAGAAACATCATTTTTATCCCTTCATAGCTGCTGAGAGCCGGATCCCTAGGATTAGCCTAGACGGATCCCTCATTGGAGGGAACCGTGGGATCTGGGTGACAGATTATGTCAACTCTAGCTAATACAATCATTTCAAGCTCATATTTCCAACTTAAACACTCCATCTCATCTTAAATGAGTTCCTAGATCAGTACAAACTCTAATGTTGACTCTTGTGCATGTTCATCATCATTCCAATGAACCTTAGTGGCTTAAGTCTTGAATGCACTTGCCAAAACCCTTGCCTTATAAACCACATTGTTAGGACTCCTAAAGTCATCATCTTCACTCTCATTTTCAAACACTTAGAAACCTTTACAAACCTCTTGAAATCATATCATCATGAGGAAAACTCCAAGTAGCAACTTATCCACCAAAGAACCACCCAAGAAAATTGCTCGTGTTGTACACGAAATCTCTTCAACCGAATCATCTCCGGTCAAGTCCACAAATGCATAGATTTCTTCTCAACCAATCAAACCAATTCCTAAACGGATAGTACCCACGAAACTACCTATGCCAAACACCACCATACCTCCTAGGCAAAACAATATCATCTCCACTAAACCATCACCATTGGTTCCTAGAGCTATCTCGTTTACAACTCCACTATCATCACCACACCTCTACAATTTAGAGGATTTTCCTCCTAGGCCGTCTCATCCTCCTCTGCCGGCAACATTCTCCTCATTAGGAGGAATAATGGTACATAATCAAGGTGTTGAGTCTACATTAGCTCCGGCCTCCTTTTCGCCGTCACCATCATATAATCCCATTTGGATTATGAGAAATTATAAAAGTCAACCACCCGACCATATGGAAGTTGACACTTCTCTACCACCACCATCATTCTTGGTCGAGCCATTTTCAAATGCGACTCCACCAATCCCTCCGTCGTTTGGGGCTCCGCAACCCGCTTCACTTGATCCTTTACATCAAGCAACTTCTTTTCTTCCACCACCACTACCTAGCTATGACAAAGATTGCTATCATTGTCAACATGTTGAAAGTTTAATACATGAAGTATGGGAAGATCAACGTTTCATGTTTTATCATCTCCTCGAACGTTTCGACGAGATTAAACCTAAACAAACTTGAGCTAGAGGATTTTAGTGGTGTCCAAGTATCAAGCGTTACTTAGATAAGTCTAGTAATTCTAAGTCATATATTGATCATTTTCTTAGTTTTTAAAGTCATGTATATCATATCTCTAGTTTTATTAAATGAAAATACATGCTACCTGTTATATTTCTGAGTATATGATTATGTTGTATAATACATATCTCATTTTGATATTCATAATGTGTTATATCACCATTGCTGAAATTAATCATCAGCCAGACGGATCCCTTTAATTTACCTAGACGGATCCCTACAAGGAGGGAACCGTGGGATCCGTGAGACAGAAAACTAATTTTATACTAACTTGAGCATTATTTGCAGGAAATTATGCATTATACTTGTTTTCTACCCTTTGTTTTGTAGTTATTCAATTTACACATGAAGAGTTTTGACACCCTAAAGCTAAGGGAGCTTTGTGTCAAAGCAATACATTGCAAAATTACTTGCAATATAGGATTACATTTCATGACATCCAAAGGGGAGCACTTTCGTCACATAGACGAAATCTTTTGCAAACTTAGTTGCAAATGAACTAGCTTAGTATTATTTTCTTGACGCCCTCACATAGGGATGGACTCGTCAAGGGGGAGTAAAGACGAGATCCTTTCCCTTTACTTGCTCTCTACCTTTTCTTTCTTTCACATGTTTTTCCTAAAACAAGGTGTTAGTTTACTTTCGAAGCTCTTTTTGTTTCGACAAAAAGGGGGAGAAGAAAGTAAAAACTAAAAATTCAAACTTTCACGAATTTTAGTTTTTCCTTAAAATAACTTTCACGAATTTATATTTTACGATCTTCTAATGTTTTGTCGATAACAAACGTAAAATCATTTTAACGAAACAAATAAAATACGTAAACTGTTTGAGCCAATAGTTTTCTAACACACTTACGCTTTCACATAAAATACTAAAACAAGTATAAGTGATTTTATGATTTTGTAATACATATGTACAACAACTAGTGTTTACATATTTGGGTAAATATATACTTAACTAGTATATACTAAAATGGGTAAAAACTAACAAATGGTATTGACCCATAACCCATGGTATTATCCAAACCACTTGACTAGGAACATTGAACTCATGAGATACATTGTATCTAGTTAAAGACCCATGGATCAACCCATGACCCGTGATCAAAATACCCATGGGTAAAGAGGAGCGTCCCACGGATCCCTAGCTTTACGATAGACGGATCCCTTGTGGGAGGGATCCGTGGGATCCGGGGAACAGTAGAATTTTCCTCTATAAATAGTGAGCCATTTCTTCATTGTTTCTCACCCCTTTCTAACATACTTTCTCCCTGAGTTAAAAACTCTCTAACCTCAGATCCAAGTGATCTATGTTTGTAGTTTTGTGTTTGTGTGATTCTCTAGGTTTCCCTTAAAGGCGAGATCACCACCTTTGAGGTCAAGCAAGCTCAAGTCCATGAGTTGCCATGCTTCCTCATCATCAAGGCTACTGAAGTCTTCTTGTTGATGATTCTTTTCTTTCTTCTAAAAAGTGTAGTGATTGAAGACATTAGTGAAAGATGTCTCAAGTGTCAAGATGAAGACATTAGTGAAAGGTGTCGATCGTCCGTATTGTAGGCATTAGTGAAGGGTGCCTAGAAGCCAAGTCACAAGACATTAGTGAAGGGTGTCTTGAAGATCTAGTTAAAGGCATTAGTGAAAGGTGCCTTAGATGTACATTCGATATGGTGTGTTTCGATGTACAAGATAGATTAGCATTAGATCCAAGGATATTGATATCCATGATGATGTTGTAATAAGGAGTTGGTCTGCTTTGGGATTATTCGTTGGTGTAGTGTTGGGTAGTAGTTCCTCCATTGTAATGGAATTCGGTACTTAGCCTAGTACCGGATAAAGGGTAGGCGACGTTGTGGTAGGTGTGGTTCACCTTGGTGTGAAAGAACCCGGTGGTTAGCCTAGTACCGGAAAAAGAGTAGGCAACGTTGTGAAGGTTTATCCACCATAAGGAGTTGGTGTCGTGTAGTGATTACGAACTCTCGAGTAGGTGACTCGGGGAATGGAGTAGGGCAAGGAAGGTGTCCTTGTAGCCGAACCACTATAAATACTCACGTTGTGGTTTTGTGCTTCTTACTCTTATCTTTTCATTACATACTTTTACATGTTTGTTTATCAACATCCAACACACATCCAAATAGATTGACATAAGTCGATCTAAAATAGTTTAAAACAAGTTTTAATTGGCAAAACTATTCGACCCCCCCTTCTAGTTTTCCACGGTTTTTTAAATCACAGCCCATGATCCTTAAGATTTGGGTTGCGAATACTAAGTTAGAAAATGAGGAAATCAAACAGGTACCGGTGTGGGTGCGGAGTTTGATTGCTTCTCAACTTGGGTGACTCATTAGATTGGATGCAGGTACTAGTGCCATGTGTGTCAATCCGTGGGGTCGTTATTCTTATGCACATGTTCTCATTGAACTATCTGCTACACGTGATATGTTGGAGTCAATCGATGTTGCGATACCATTGCCTAAGGGTAATGGTCATTATTTGGAAGTTCTTGATGTTGAATATGAATGGTGGCCTCCTAGATGCTCTAAATGCAATATCTTCAATCATGAAGATGGTTCTTGTCCTCGTAAGACTATGAAGGCCCCTGTTGTTGATGTTCACAAGTAGATGGAAGTAAAGAAAGGTGGAAAAAAGGCTGCTAAATTTAAGCAAGTTTTGCTCTATAAACCAAAAGGTTCTCTTCAATTCCGGCCTATTTCTAAACCTAGTACTTCAATGGAGAGTTTGGTTTCTAATGTTTCCATGAAGGGTGATCATCCCGTGAGCGCTTCTCCTTTGGATATGGTGGGTAACTCCTCTAATCAGACTAATGAATATGGCTATTTCTCGGATAACATTCATTTAGGTCATTTGAGGAGTTTTATTGATACGCGTATGGAGGAAAATAAGGTACTTGATTCTACTATTGACCCTGCTGAATTACCTTTGAAGGATAATGGTAAGGAAAAGGGATGTGTTGGTGATTCGTGTATGAGGGAATCGCATGGTTATTTACCTTCTAAAGGAGATTATGCCTCTTGTTCATACACTACTCCAACGGGTGTGGATCCTTGTTCTTTGAAGGGTAAGGAACCTAATGATTTTATTCTTTCTGAAAGTGATGATGAAGTCTTATAGAACTATTTTGAGGACTACGAGGACATCGGGCTTTATTCTTCCGCATCTAATATTCGTAGTGGTTCTTTTAAAGATTTTAAGGTGCAAGGACGCAAGAAGACTTAGTTTGTTTTTTATGTTTATCTTGTTAACTTGGTCTTTTGTTTTCTTGTTGTTAGGTAGCTTTTTTAGCTTGTGTTGATTGTAAGTTGCACATGTTTGTGCATTTTTGTCGCCCTGATTGGGCTTGAGATGAGGGCTTCACCCTCATCCTTTGTACTTCAACGTTTTTTGGTGTAATGAATTTTACCTGGCGGAAGGCCTTTTACCTAAAAAAAGAATCTCAGATAGAGAAAGGGGACCAAGGGGAGCTTCCCCTTCCGATTGGAGTTCCATTATGAAAAGAAAGTAAGGAGCTAGAGCTCAGAAGTGAGGACTAGCTCATATGAGCGAAGCCACTCTACCAGAGGGAGAGGAATGAGTACTCTCTCACCTCCTTAAAAGAAGATAGAGGGATTTTCTAGTGCTGCTATAACTATATGAGGAGAGACGATCAAGGTCGTTTGTACTTTCCATTTTACTGATTAGCGGGGGTGAATAGGTTGGGTAGGACTATCAACAACCACTCAGGTAACGGTGTGGGATCTACCTTCAAGGTTTCATCTACGGTGTAGCTTATCGTTGGTGAGAGGACCGAAAGGATAGCAGGTGTTTCTCGAAGGACGAGAGAATGATTAGGTGATTGTCCCAAGGAACGCGGTTCGGGTCACTCCTTAGGATTTCAAGATTTTTGTTAGGCGCGGAATCTCTACTGGACGAGAAGTCTAGGAAGTTCAGAGGACGACTCTGTTAGAAAGTGTTGATTGCTACTAGCAATCAGTCGGTTAACTTAGCACGATATCTAGGTTAGAGACGGAAAGTACTACTCTGATGGAGAGTATTGATTGCTAACGTCAATCAGCCAATTGAATCGATAGTGCACTTGATACCTAACGCAGAAAGGTGTCATATTCGGATCCAAAGTCCTAATTCCCAAAAGAAGTTCGACTACTAATCGATTTCAGATCAATTTCCTTAACACGAGTAAACGTCTACGGCTCTAGGTTCGCATTGATAGCGTATAAGGTACGACACTGATAGGAAAACATAGGTAGTACCACAATCGGTGGTACGACGTCAGCAGACTATCTTTGATAAAACAAAGTTGAGGGTTCAACATTGTTAGAGCAACGCTGACGGAACAATATCTACAAGATAACCTCGGTGAACAACTTCACTAAAACAGGTTGCTAGAACGTTATCGATAGGGGTACCTAACTAGAGGATAAGGTACAACACCAACATTACGTAAGGTACAACCTTAACTGTGAGTTATTGTATTATTACATGGTCTTGTGTTTGATTGCTGGAAGTTAGGGGTTATGCCCCTATTATCGTCCACTTACAGGCCCCTATGGAGGTTTGGTTGATGTGTTTGCGGTGGTCTTCATATGTCATGATTAACCTTAGTGCTCGATTTGAGCTGATTGATTATGTTAGGGTTGTTAACCCTATTTCTGGGCGATCATCCTGGTTCTGCTACTATTGTTTATGCGCCTACCTTTGTGTGATCATGGGAGCTATGTTTGTTGGTGGAACATTATGATTCTATTAGTTCATACCATGGATATCAGTTTGTTGTATTTGATGTGGTGTTTGTGTCTACAAACACATGTTCATGGTTTGGATGTCGTCAATGGATGCTCCTTTTGGAATTCACTCTA
The DNA here is from genome assembly GCA_022545495.1 of Chrysanthemum lavandulifolium. Classification (NCBI taxonomy): domain Eukaryota; kingdom Viridiplantae; phylum Streptophyta; class Magnoliopsida; order Asterales; family Asteraceae; genus Chrysanthemum; species Chrysanthemum lavandulifolium. The sequence continues at coordinate 182,539,449 of CM040246.1, forward strand.
ATCCACTTTCGCGAGTGGTAACGAATGCTAGGAATTGACCCATAGTATTACGTGTGCCTATTATTGATCGCATGGATGGTTAAGGTTGGTGTGATGATGATGATGTTTTGTTTCAGCCTTTGTGTGATCATGTGGGTGCTTTGTGCTGTTGTTGATCATCAGGGTTGTTTTTAGCACTCTATTAATGATTGTTGACGATGCTAATGTGGTTCTTCTTTTTGGTGTTCAATTTTGCATCTAAACATGAACCTTTGGAGCAAGTTTTTGCTTGCTGCTCTATCCGTTGTTTTAGAGTCTCTCACCAACCGTTGTGTGAAATTTTTGAACTGTAACTCAAGTTGATGACTATGTTACTCATGTTTGGACCTGTTATTGATTTGCGTATTCATGGTGAGGTCCTTTATTATTGTAAGTTAGGGTTGTTCACCCTATTTGAGACCGATCTACTTTGTTGGACATAATTTGATCATTAGGTCATCGTGGGCTAGTCACGTTCTGAAGTGTACAAGGTGATTCTATGGTGGTATGGTATGGACTTCTATGACGCCTTTTGAAGAATCAAGAGTGTCAACTTGATTTGTGTTTAAATTGTAATGTTTAATAGGCGTTCTAGTTTTCTGTTCTAGTATTAGTTAAGAGTGGTTTATCACTCTTATATTGTGGTTAGTTGTAAGTTATAAGAATGATTTGCATTCTTATATGTGAGTCTGTAAGTTTCCTAAGGAACTGAGATGAGGGAAGTCACCCTCATCCTTTGTACTTCACTATTTTTGGTGTAATGCATTTTACGAGGGTGAAAAATCCCTTTTACCAAAAAAAAACTATGAGTTATTGACGAAGCAATGTCAAGAAGACATTATCGGTTTAGAGAGGTGAACAATGTCGACCGGGTGACGTCATTTGAATCAACATCGAGTGAATGGTAAGGTTTCAGAAGTCTAACGAATAGCCGATTCGAGACGAGGCTTGAGGTAGAAGTGTCGGCAACAGGATTACCAATGACACGAGGCGAAATGATAATTCCGACGAGGTTACTAACGAAACGACGAGGAATGATAATTCCAACAAGATTACTAACGAAACGAGGTCGAATGTCGATTCAAGGCCAAATGATGACTCGAAGTCAAATGATGAGTTAACAACTCGGAACGAGGTCTAAAATCACAAAATCCAACAATCCCCAAAAACCAAAATCAAAACCGAATCCAAAATAGTCTAGACCAAATCCAAAAGTAGCCCAAAACGATTCCAAACGCTCTAGTGAGATCGGCGAGGCTTATGACGATAAGCAACTCGGATGTGAACAGTGCCAATCGGGTCTGACCCGACTTAAGGCGAACTATGCATGACGTCGTCAAACAGGAATTCTGCATAAGCAGAGATGTATAGTGATGTCAGAAGTGTTATAGTTCGAGAGGTGTTGCGATACCAGTGTGTCGTGTGTGAGTGCGGGCTTTCGTGATGTTCGGTGAGTGTGTGGGTAAAGGGTTTTACCCCGGTAAATATATAACCAAAAAATAATGTTAAGTACAAATGGAATGTGGCTGAAGTACCACATTAACCTCAAGCGAAGAGCTTGATAAACTAGAGTTTATGACATGCCATAAACACAAATAACCTAGCTATATAACATCACCTAACTAGGCATAAACGAGTACAAAAAAACTTGTAACAAGTGAGCATCCCGCATCCAGCCAATCCACGAAGGGAGGAAGTTGACCCAGGAAGTCTGCCTCCTTAAAAACCATTTCCAAGAAAAACCCAAAGGGAAAAACCTTGGAGTAGGGAAAAAGAGTACAACCCTTACCCGGCACTCCCTTTGTGCGAAATACAAATACTTAGAATCTTCCATTTATCCAGAATCAACCGAGACCGCGAGGTTAGCTTCTTGAACTTGAAGGTAACCAGCTTCAACCGAATAGTAGAGACAATGATGCTAACCACTTCAGCAACAGTAGACTTCTTACGCTTGAAAATACTAGCATGGCGCTCCATCCAAACGAAGTATGTAGTAGCAGCAAGCAGTAATAGAGAAATGATGCTACTAACCGACCGCCCCTTAGATATAGGAATAAGGACAGTAACAACACTCTCCAATGAAGCTGGGACCGCATCCATTCCAGATAAGACCCGGACCTGAAACCAAACTTGCATAGAAAATTGGCACTCAAAAAATAAGTGAGAATGAGAATCCGGAACCAATTCACAAAGCGGGCATCTAAGCAAGTCCAAGTCAACGTCAGGACCAACATCCCATTGTCGCATCCTATCCTGAGATACAGTGAGAGAACCAAGGAACATTACACAATTCAACCAAATCAGCCCTTAGACGCAATGATTCCCATGCACCCGAAACTGAAAAACTACTAAAGTTACCATCCAGCTTGCGCCATAATAATCCATCGTCAGTATCGTTAAGAATAGGAACCGGGAGAGCAGCTAAAAATGGAAATCTAGATAACCAGTCCAACGGCCATCGCCAAACACCATTAGCAATCAGATCACAAACCGAGTCAGATAAGTTAAACCCCGCTCGGGCAATATCTCTAGCAGTAAGGAAATCACGAATCGGGCTTAACTCACACCACGTATCAAACCAAACCGATGTGTCCTTCTCATTGTTGATCTTATGCCAGATAAAGGGACGAACCTTGGGTCTAATTGCAAGAAGCTTGCGCCATCCCCAGCTAACATCCCCCAAACAAGGGACATCCCAAAAGCTTCTCCCACGAAGTTTATAAGAATGGATCCATTGAACCCATAACGACTCTTTATGTGTCAAAAAACTCCAAATGTGTGTAGTCATGAGAGCAATGTTAAATTCCTCCAAACGACGAATTCCAAGACCACCTTCTTTCTTTGGCTTACAAACAGATTCCCAAGAAATCTTAGCCTTTCCCCTTTTCATTTCTCCTTGACACCAAAGGAAACACCTCATAAGCTGCTCTAACTCATGGATAATACGAGTAGGAAGGATAAAGACTGAAGCCCAATATAAATGCATCGAATATAAAACAGACCTCACCAACTGAAGCCTACCCGCAAGAGATAAGAACTTATTACGCCAATCATTCACACGACCTTCCAATTTTTCAACAAGCACCTTACAATCCCTATAAAGAAGTCTCGATGATATAAGGGGGACCCCAAGATACCTGACAGGGAGAGAACCTTCTGTAAACGTCATAGACTTGAGAATAGCAGCTTTAATAGCGTTAGGAACATTACAAAAGAAAGCTGTACTTTTAGGGATACTTGGGACAAGTCCCGAAAAGTTCTTGAAATCCTCCAAACCCTGCATAATGACATTAATAGAATCCGGATGGCCTCTAGTGAACAAGAAGAGGTCATCTGCAAAACAAAGGTTAATAATTCTCATTGTTCACACAAATGATGAAACCGAAAATCCATCAGATAGAAACCTTTTTCTGCAATATAAGAGTTAGCACTTCCATAACCAGTATAAACAAGTAAGGAGATAACGGGTCACCTTGTCTAAGGCCCCGCTTACCTTTAAACCAGCCATGAAGATCCCCATTAACACATATAGAATAAGATGTAGATGAGATACACACCATGATCTAGTCGACCATTTTGGAGTGAAAACCAAAACCAATCAAAATAGCCTTAAGAAAAGCCCAATCAACCGTATCATATGCCTTCTGAATATCAACCTTAAATGCACATCAAGGTGGACCTCTCCCTCTATGATAATTTTTTTTGGGTAAAAGGCCTTCCGCTCGGTAAAATTCATTACACCAACAAACGTTGAGGTACAAAGGATGGGTGAACCCCCCATCTCTGCCCGATCAGGGCGACAAAAATGCACATACAAGTGCAACAAACTATCATAACAAGCTAAACAAAGCTACATACCATTACATTAAATAACTATCTAAATGTAATTAAACAAGGTTCCAAGAACCACATCCATAGTCAGCGACTCTATCTTCAAAAATCTTCTATGCATAACCTTCGAGTGCACCACCAACTTCCAAATAATAACATCACAATAAGGTTGCAACAATGGAAAAAATCAGCCCCAAACTGCAATATAAACCGCATAAAAGCTGCTATTATCAAAACCATAATAGCCTAGGTAGGCATAGAATGCAACGCGTTATGGATCGTGCAACCTAAACAATAGGGTATCAAAAACCTAACTTCCAAAACGCTACCAGTAACCGACCACTAAAGATAACGAATTTCAATAATACTAGTCGACTATGGCAGCAAGAACGAAGAACACAAGCAGAATCATAACTAATCCAAGAATAGGGTCAATGACTGCACCTCACACTTGAATCACTGTAAAACTTCACTTAAAGATAACGCATCATAGGGACATCAAATCAGCCCTAAAGAACCAGAAAAACACTTCTCAGATGCACCAAATTAGCATGAAACCATGAATAGAGATCTGAGAATAAATAGTCAATGGTTTTGAACAAAACCCAAAGAACTTGACTTACGCCCTCCCAACCCATGAACACATCTAATGAGACGACACACATCAGTTTAATGAGCAGATCCACTGCACAACCTCAAAAAAATAGACAATGCATACCAGAGGAAAGAAGATCGAACATATAATAGGGCAGTTATACCAAAACGAAACGATCCCCAACAAACCGATAGAACCCTAAAAAATGATCCTCTAATCAAATAAAGAAATCGTTTAGGGTTTAAGATAATAAAAACGATTTCCACAGTGAATAAGGAAAAGAAAAAACAGCACGCCACACCCAAATGGTACTAGCCATCATCCCGATTGCATAGTATTCGAAAGAATAAAAGAGAGGCGGGAAGATGGCCGGATTTTTTATCAGAAAAAAGGAGGGGGGAGGCGGCTGGAAATCGCCCCCTAGGGGAGAGAGAATTAGGGTTTTTTACATTTGGGCTATAAATGATATACGACGACCAGGAACAAATGCAGATTGGTTAATACTAACCAACTGACCAAGGCCCTCTTTAATACGATTAGCAAGGATTTTGCTAATGCATTTATACATGACATTACAACAAGAAATAGGCCTATAGTCATTAATCTTAGACGGGGTAGACACTTTAGGAATCAAAGATACAATGGTATGATTAATCTCCTTAAGAAGCTTACCATTCATGAAGAAGTCACGAACAATAGACAGAACCTCAGCACCCACAATATCCCATGCTTTCTTAAAGAAAACAGCCGTGTAACCATCTGGACCAGGAGCTTTATCATCCCCCATTGAAAATATAGCATCCTTTATCTCCGCATCGGTAACATGACGAACCATCGAATCAGCCAATTGGTGTGGAAGAACATTAGAGAATATACCATGATCATCAAAAGAATTACAATTTCCTTCGATACCAAAAAACTGTTCATAGTGAGCAACAAAAGCACCTGCAACCTGATTACCCTCGTACAAGACATCGTTTGCATCTCTAACCAATTCAATTCGATTACGGGCACATTTGCTTTTAACAATATTGAGAAAATAAGCCGTATTAGAATCACCTGCATGAAGCCACTGAACTTTAGATTTCTACTTTGAAAACCGTTCTTCATCTAATGTAGCCTCCTTATATGCAAGAAGATAGTGCGCATGTTCATCCCGTATGTCAGAATTAGACGGATCTTTATCAATGGCCTTTTGGACCTCATCTAACTCCTTACGAATCCTAACCATCCACTCATGCAGATTACCATGACTGTGCAAAAGCTTACGAAAAGGTGATTTCAGCCTCTTTAAACGTTGAACAACATGATACATAGCACATCCATGGACATTAAGACTCCATCCCGCAGTAACCTTATCAAGAAACCCATCTTTATGAACCAGGAAGTTAGAGAACTTGAAAGGTTTAGGCTTAAACTTAGTTACTTGAGGTATACGAAGAATACACGGAGAATGATCTGAAATACGATAAGGTTGAAAAATAGCAAAAGAACCTGAAACGAGTCAGAAAACTTCAGATTACCCATCACCCTATCAATTTTCTTGAATATACCAGATGAGCCTTTTGGTTTCTGATTCCAAGTAAAGTGAAGACTGGTACTATTAATATCCTCAACCTCCATTCTCTGAACACAATCTTTAAATTCACGCATAGCAATGTCAGGAGTATAACTACCACATGAATGATCTTCCAATTTAAGTGCCGTGTTAAAATCCCCCAACAAGACCTAAGGCCTACTACGCATAAAACCAGCATGGCAAACAAGGTTGGACCAAAGGGCACGCCGATTAACATAATAATTATCTGCATACACAAAGGAACAAAAATGTTTTGTCAGTCCGCACGAATATTAACTCGTATATGCATAACCCGTTAGTTTGAGACATAATCATAACATCAACAATATCATCATTCCAACCAAGAATAATACGGACACCTTATCATTAAAGACTACCATTTGACGTCCACTTCCACCGACGACAAACATTACGACATGTATCATACACCACGATGCATCAACATGAGATTCCAAAATAGCACACACACTAAGATTATTATCATTAACCACCTGTTTAACCTCTTTTTGTTTAGGGGAATGGTTCAAACCCCTTATATTCCAAGAGGCGATACTAAACATCAGGAACATTCAGAATAGGAGTGCTTGCCCCCGATTTATCAAACAAATTACCAGATTCATCAAATACATTTTGAACCTCATCATCATCCGCCAAATCATTAGTCTCATCAACATCATCATAAGTAGCCAAAGAACCAAATGGGTTATATGTAGATATATTAGGAGCCATAATTGGGTTACTTACCCTAGGTGAGGTATGAGTAGGTTGACTACCCTTATTAGACACAACAGTAGGGTCAGTAGGTGTAGAATTATTAGGAGAAACAGAGTTACCTACCTGGTTGGGGGATTGACCCGCACTAGTACTAGCAACTCTATGAGGAGGTTTGCTAGTAGAAGGAGTGTTAGCAACTTTGGGTCTATACTGCATATTTTTACCAACTGGGACCCCATTAAAAACACTACCACTTTTATTTTCATTTGCATTCCTCTTAGCTTTACCCTTTTTCCCAACAAGTTGAAACCCATCATTCCTATCCTCCACGACCGGTGCAGTCATAATTTTCTTAGGACAAGAATCAATAGAGTGGCCAAAAATCAAACAAACTTCGCATCTAGGAGGTTTTCACTCAAATTCCACCCTAATAGTTTCAGAAGAAAACCCAGGTCGATCCATATATGGTACCCCAATAGTAATAGATTCCTTAAGGGGAGCATGAGAGTCAATTTCAATTAAGCAACGGGCAAAACTACTCCTACCCCAAGAGTCAATACACATAGAGCTAGTATAAGAATCAAGCATGATAGGCGTACCAATATGTGTTGCAATAATACTAATACCATCTTCAGAAAATACCTGTAACGGAACATCATGAAGTTTAACCCATACCGGGATACGGGTTAACTCCTCTTTCGTCAAACTAGTACTCATTGTCCACTTTTTAAGAATAATAGGACTATTCTTAATCATCTACGGACCTCCTTCTAGAACAGCCTCCAAGGCAACCTGGGAGTCAAACTTAAAGAAAAAGAAGCCTTTTGCATTCATCATAATCCGTTTTAAACCATACTTAGCCCAGTTGTTACGTGCAAACTACTCAACCACGGGAAATGCAATACGCTTACCAATGAAGTATCCATACAAGGTGTTATCAAATTTAGTGCTAATATTTTGTAACACCTTAAGAGGAATGGAAACGTCAACACCATTAAAAATATTATCAACTTTCAGTGAACGAAAGTTAGACTTACCTTTAGCAGGACTAGACTGAGTACCTTGGGAATGAGCCTGTTGAGAGCCACTAGCAACCCCAACGTAAGTTTATGGCTGTAAAACTTCAGACGATTAGACAATAGGGGTCTCTTTAATAGAAGAATCATGCGTGACTATACCTTTGAATTTACCAGCTTGACTAGCCACCTTAATCCCATCACCTTTAGGCAAACTAAACTCATCCTCCCCAGCAGCCCCATTGACAATATTGTCTTGATTACCCACCTGATTACCACATTTAGCAACACCAAGAACCTCCTCCAGAGATGGGAAATCAGATTGAGAATACTGATTAGTAACAATACCTTCCTCACCCCAAAACAACGAGTCTTGTTCCCCAGCTTGTACGTTAGGATTACCACACGCATCAATGTTTACCTCACGATAATTCAAACCACTCTCTTGAGACAGACTAGCAGAAGAAGTACCAACTGAAGCCAAGGTCGAGATATCATTAGATGTACCAAGGTTAGGGTTGCGCAAAATCCTCATAGGCATTCTAGGTTTAGGCGCACCATCAATGGCAGAATCATTCCCTTTCAACCGTTGCATACGAGCATCCAAGGCTTCCAAATCAACATTAACATTACCACTCTTATCCATAATGTAAAAGAAAACAACAGCGAACAAAGAACAAACCAGAAACTAACTAGCGAACCTTCGAAACCCTAAAAAAACGATTAACACCAAAAACAGGAAAACCACGGCAATTTCCCGAGCGAGGGCCTTATTGCATCTAAGGCATGAATTAACACGCAAATCTACTAACCAAAACCAGCCATGAAGCACAAAAGATTATAGAAAATGATTTAGATATAGTGAAACCCTAAAAAGAAAAAATCGACAAAAAACTAAACCCTAACTCCCAACGATTACTAAAATATGGAACAATTACGTAACACACGAATGGAATCACATAACTGAAACAAATTAGAGCAAGAGAAAAGAGAATAGAGATTGCATGATGTCGAGTTATAGAGTTTTAAGGGATTCGGATTTTTCTCCAGAGCAAAATCGTTTTTAGGGTTTTGTCTTTTTTTTCGACTCGGTGAGTGTGTGTGTTCACCTAAAGCTCATCATTCCCAAAACCAAACTCTATCCCGGACATAATTCTGTTATAACTACTCCGAGTATCGCAAAATTCACCTCTGAGTCGGACATAGGTGATCAGTCCATGTCCCACTGTCCTTGGCTGAATATAGGTGATCAGTCTATATTCACCCGAGGTTCAATGAATTTTGATATAACCGACTTAGTTATACTAGCACCATGTCCTCTACATCCCAAATCATTCCCAAGGCTAATATTAGTGCAAGCTCTAAGCTGGCTAATGAGATTACGCAAAGGAGTTGCGTAACTCTGTGAAAGGCATAGTGCGTGCGTAAGCATGAGGACATACTTACTGGGCGTGCTTAAGCATGAGGACATGCTTTCTATGCGTGTATAAGCATGAGGGCATGCTTATAGTGTGTGCATAAGCATGAGGACATGCTTATGGTGAATTACTAAGATAGGCAGACTTAAATCGTCTACTGACAAGGCACACATTCGACAAGTGTCGCATCAAACAAATCATCGAATAAGCCACAAACATCTCATCAATCAATTCGTCTAATGTGTTCTCAATTATCTACATCCTTAAACTAGTCATACGCGAGGCTTCAGCTTGGCAGGCAGGCACGTGGCGGTCATAGGGCTAAGTTTTCGAAAAAGTGGTTATAGTCTAGGTTTTGAAAATACCCAGTTCTCTATAACCTGGGCTCTGATACCAATCTGTATCACCCCGTTATTTGGGTCCAGCGAAAGCATACGAACCTTTGGCTGCTACAATCTTGGTATCACAACATAAGGTACAAAGAATGGTTTTTATCCCATTTATTTAGAATAAAATTCATTAATTGAAAACCATAAGTTTACATTAATGAAAGTAGTACGGAAATAGGCCCAAAAGATAATTAAAGCGGTCCCGGTTATTCATCAGAGTCGCCTATGACCATGCCCCTTGCAAAGCATCTTCCAATAGTGAGCTATCGCCTTAAACCTGAGAACACATGCTAAAAGGGTCAGCTTACGGTGGTGAGTTCATAGAGTTTAGTTACAAAAGTAATAGTGGACCTGATAGAGTTTAATTGTTATGTGCGACTAAGGCAGTTATAATACACATTCCAATCAACAATCAATTAATCCATAATCAACCCTAACATATCGTTTTTCCATTATCTTCGTTAGTGGGTATATCGACTTTTAGGGTTTCCTATCACCTGTTTATAATCGTTTGCCTTATTATGCATGTTATTCGGATTGATTTATGGATTTTCTATAAATCGTTTACTATCTTTTGGCTGCGATTGTTATGGTTCCTAAGATTTATTGTTATATCTATCTTGGGATATTTCTTGTTCTTTCTAGCCATAATCGTTTCACTTGTTCTTGGCAAGATTTGGGGGTTGCTCGTGTGTTTGTATCTTTGATCCGTGCGTTAACGAAGTTTGGGTTTACTTGTCACTTGGATGTTGTCCTATTAGGGTATTCGAGTTATTGTAGTAGGTAGCGATGGGTAATCTGGGCGTGAGTGGTTATGATCTTCATATGCTGTAAGTTGTTTGTTAGTGGGTTTTTGGAGAGTCGGAAGTCAAGTTTTTATGGATCTTGTTCAAAACCATTGGCTGCTAGATCCTATTCCTTGTGATATATACGGATGTTATTCAGATTGGTCATGTGTAATAGGATCTTGGGTAAGTTAGGGTTGTGTTTACACCCTAGGTTCATTTCAATTGGTTCCATTGATTCATTGGCTGTTCATATGATGTTGTATGGGGCTGTTTTGAAGTTCTTATTTTTGTTATGACTTGGTGTGATGAAGACGATCAATTTGAGGTCGTATGGGTTTTTCTTTTATGGTTGCTATGCGACTATTATTGGTGTTCACCTTGTGTGATGCATGAGATGTTTGGATGTCATGTAGCGGATGTAAGGGTTTCTTGATATTTTGTCCGTATACATATTGTGCTTAAGCGACCTATTTTGTTTATGATGTTGCATTCATTGGTTGTGGTCGTATTGATATGATGGGCTTGCTAGGGTGATTTTATGGGATCACTCCTAGTATTTCTTCGTCTTGTTGTTGGAAGTTAGTGTTTTTCAACCCTATTCATTGGTCCTTCTTTGCTTCATTTAATTTTAGGTCCTTTGGGAATTTTTTAGAGCGCATATTATGGGAAAATGGACATTAGGGTTACTACATATTTCAATACTATATGGTGGATATTATATTACCTTGTGCAATAACTCTAGTTTGTATTGGATCTGTGGTGTTTGTTTGGTACTTAGTGGCGTGGTCCTCTACCATGTTTATCGTACCAATGGGTTTGATAGTGGTTGAAGATGCTCGTGTGCCTTTTTTAGGGCTTCTTCATGTGGTTCAAGCTTCAATGTGATGTCAGACGTGCCTCATGTTATTTTATGACCTTTCTGGATCGCATGGAAGTTGATTGGAAGTACTATAATGACTATGGCTTAGATGTTAGCATTTAATTCACATTTTTTGTATCTCTTTGTATAGTCGTTGTAGTTATAAGTTATAAGAATGGTATGTCATTCTTATATAGCGGTTAAATGTAAGTTGCACGTGTTGTGCTTGTTTTGTCGCCCTGATCGGGCTGAGGGCATGGGATTCATCCATGTCATTTGTACTTCAATTCTTTTTGGTGTAATTGAATTTTACCGGGGTGAATTAACCCTTTTACCTAAAAAAACAATACGTTTGAGATCTCAATGCAGGGCCCCGAGCGACTCTAGCCAGCACGGTCGTAGCAAGGCCTAGAACACAAGCTACCCTGGTCTAGGTTGGATACACTTAGCTAGGCATCGCGTTATAGCATAGAGATGCTACCCTAGTCTAAGTCGACAAATGTCGCATGTCTAACCTTTCCTAGTCAACGCATTAGCAATTCAAAAGAATAGTGGTAGGTCCAAGAAATAGTTTGTATTCACATAAAACACATAAGTTCACAATTTACAAATCAATTATACCAAACAACAGTCATTCCCAAATGATATTCACATATTCAGTTATGGTTTGTTAAAAGCAGCATGTATTCTCCCCCAAAATAGTTATGAAAACTTTAGAAAAGAGGGGCTATGAAACTCACCTTAGCCACAGAAATGCACAATTCACTATTGACACGACTGGCATCTAAAGCTAATCTCCATGGCATCAGAAGAATGTACGACAAGTACTATAGAATAGAAGTGACGCAACCTAATGCGTATACGATAATCTTAAAATACATCTCATATGATAAAGAAGTTGATAAAAGTATTGTGTCATAGTTTTCGTGGATCATTCATGTCGTTACTTTCAAAAGTCCATTTTCGTTCCCAAAAGTTTATAATTAATATCTCAAAAGTTTAGCTTTAACATTTCGTTTGGTGGTAAGAAACATAGACGCGACGCACAACTCACGAGAAAAGGGAAAAGACGTCGACACAGTCGAGACATACTTAGCTAAAACTCACGCCAAAAGGAGAAGATATTGACAAAGTCAAGAAATACAGACAATACTCAAGCTAGTCAAAGACTAGGTAAGGATGACAACTATTTATGACACATAAATAGATTAACTTTCGGTAATGCCCCATAATCCCAAATGTACATGTTGATAATAAAGATAGGTTTCCATTTATCACTTGATTACTAAAGGTGTCACCTTCGTTACTCGTAATTTATACAAGTTTATAATAAAATACTTCATATAAGTTTTACCACAAAGTATTTTATAAATGACATGCTTGTTTATTCAACGTTCTCAAATCCTTGCGACTCTAATAAATTTTCTTGTCAAAATAATCTTTCCAAACAAGTTTCTAAAGGCTAACACGTATTTATAACACGGGTTATTATCGTAGTAGATAAAAGTTTATGATAAAATCATATTCATCGACCATATATAACTAGATATCTCGTTTATTAGTTAAAAGGTAAAAGGGAATACTTGGGCATAATGCGAAGCAAATATATCAAACTCGTTTCCGAGTTTAATATATAATACTCGTTTAAGCCAAAACGTTTAATAATGTCCGAATTATAAATCAATATAACTTTGTTATCAATGGTTATTCCAAGTTTATAAACCGTTTTTACACTTATAATGTATACGTAGTATTTGATATAGATTATAAATCACACATCTAGTTTTAGTATTTACCATTCCGTTTTATAAATAACTTGCTCATTGACCATTTGAATCCAAAATTAACGATTAAATATGCCCGATTCGTTCAATATATACCAATTTAGTCCAAATAAATTTATACACAATATCATTTAATCCGTAGTTTTTAGTCCGATACCATTACATAATTAGTCCATGGCTGTATTACAAGTTAAACTTACTATTTAACAAGTTACAACTTAACACACCTACAAATTAAACCTGTGGTGACTATGGCGATCCCTAAAAAGGACGATAGTGGTTTTACTACGGCAAGTATCAAGGTTGAATATGAATGGAAACCTCCACATTGTGCGGAATGTAAAGTGTTTGGGCATGTTAATGCTTGTTGTCATAAGAGTACTAAGGAGCATCATGATGTAGCTCCCACCTCGTCTTTGGAAGAGCCTGATGATGGGTTTAAGGTGGTGCAGAATTGGAAAGCCAAACCCAAAGGTACGAAGATGTCTAGTGGTATTAATATGGGTAAGGGACCTAGATTTGCACCTAGGAAGCAGGTATATGTTGCAAAAACGAAGACACCGGAAGCTGCTAGTGTTAGTGCTAAAGGTACACCTATTACTACGTCTAACTCTTTTTTTTTTTTTTTTTGTTTGGGTAAAGGGGTTTACCCCGGTAAATATATAACCAAAAAAGTTAAGTACAAATGGAATGTGGCTGATGTACCACATTAACCTCAAGCAAAAAGCTTGATAAACTAGTGCTTATGACATGCCATAAACACAACAAACCTAGTTGAATTAGAAATAACCTAACTAGGTATAAAAACAAGAAAAATCTTTGTAAACGGATTGTAGAACTAGCTTTATGAATGTATTATTTCAGCTTGATTAGTTATTATAGTTTTTATGTTTGTGGTAGTTATAAGAATGACTCGTCATTCTTATAAAGTGGGTATGTTTGTTTGCACTGTGGTGCATGTAAGTGTCCTACGGGATTGGGATGAGGGAAGTCACCCTTATCCTTTGTACTTCAATGTTTTTTGGTGTAATATATTTTACCGGGGTGAAAAATCCCTTTTACCCAAAAAAATTTTTTTTTTGGGTAAAGGGTTTTACCCCGGTAAATATATAACCAAAAAATGTTAAGTACAAATGGAATGTGGCAGAAGTGCCACATTAACCTCAAGCGAAAAGCTTGATAAACTAGTGTTTATGACAGGCCATAAACACAATAAACCTAGCTATATTACATCACCTAACCAGGCATGAAACAAGAAAAAACTTGTAACACGCGAGCATCCCGCATCCAGCCATTGCACGAAGGGGGCAAGTAGACCCATGAAGTCTTCCTCCTTAAAAACCCTTTCCAAGAAAAACCCAAAGGGAAAAAGAGTACAACCCTTACCTGGCACCCCCTTCGTGTAGAATACAAACACTTGGAATCTTCCATTTATCAAGTATCAGACGAGCACGCGAGGTTAACTTCTTGAACTTGAAGGTAACCAGCTTCAACCGAACGGTAGATACAATAAGTTGGATGACTTCAGCAACAGTAGACTTATTTTGCTTGAAGATTCTTGAATTGGGCTCCATCAAAATGTAATACGTAGTAGCAGCAAGCAATAACCGAAAAATGATGCTACTAACCGAACGCCCCTTTGATATAGGAATAAGGAAATTAATAGCATTATCCAAAGAAGGTGGGACCGTATCCATTCCAGATAAAACCCGAACCTGCAACCAAACCTGCATAGAAAACTGGCACTCAAAAAATAAGTGAGAGTGAGAGTCCGGAACCAAGTCACACACCGGGCATCTAAGCAAGTCCAGATCAACATTAGGACCAACATCCCATTGCCGCATCCTATCCTGAGTCTTCAACTTCTGCTTGATAACAAGCCACAAATGTATAGCGTGCCTTGGGATACAATGAGAAAACCAAAGAACATGATACCACTCCACCAAGTCAGCCCTTAGGCGTAAAGTGTCCCAAGCACCTGAAACAGAGAAACGACTAAGATAGAATTGTGCCATAATACTCTTTTTTTGGGTAAAGGAATTGCGCCATAATACTCCATCTTCATTATTGTTGAGATTAGGAACCGGAATCGCAGCCAACAATGGAAACCTAGATAACCAATCAGGAGGCCATCTCCAAACACCATTATCAATCACATCATAAACCGAATCTGATAAATGTAACCCAGCTCGAGTAATATCCCTAGTAGTAAGCGAATCACGAATAGGGCTTAACTCACACCACATATCAAACCAAACAGAGGTAGCCTTTCCATTATTAATCTTATGCAAGATGAAAGGACGAACCTTGGCTCGAATTGCAAGAAGCTTGCGCCATCCCCAGCTAACATCATCCAAGCAAGGGACATCCCAAAAGATTCTCCCAAGAAGTTTATACGAGTGAATACATTGAACTCATAAGGACTCTGTATGAGTCAAAACACTCCAAATATGCGTAGTCATAAGACCAATGTTAAAATCATCCAATCTACGAATACCAAGACCTCCTTCTTGCTTAGGCTTACAGACAGACTCCCAAGCAACTTTGGACTTACCCTGTTTCATTTTGCCTTGGCACCAAAGGAAACCCCTCATAAGTTGCTCTAACTCATGAATAATACGGGTAGGAAGAATAAAAACAGAAGCCTAATATAAATGCATCGACGATAACATAGACCTGACCAACTGAAGCCTACCCGCAAGAGATAAAAACATACTACGCCAATCATTCACACGGCCTTCCAACTTTTCCACAAGAATCTTACAATCCCTATAAAGTAGTCTAGATGATATAAGAGGGACCCCAAGATACCTGACAGGGAGAGAACCTTCTGCAAACGGCATGGACTGGAGAATAGCAGCTTTCAGAGCACTTGGGACAAGACCCGAAACATTCTTGAAATCCTCCAAAGCATGCATAATGACATTAACAGAGTCAGGATGGCCTCTAGAAAACAAGAAGAGGTCATCAGCAAAACAAAGGTTAATAATTCTCTGTTGTTCACACAAATGATGAAACTGAAATTCCGCTGCATTAGAAACCTTTTTCTGCAAAATAAGAGTTAGCACCTCCATAACCAACGTAAAAAAGTATGGAAATAACGGATCACCTTGCCTAAGAGCCCGCTTACCTTGAAACCAGCCATGAAGATCTCCATTAACACATATAGAATAGGATGTAGATGAGATACATACCATGATCCAGTCAACCATTGTGGAGTGAAACCCAAACCCAATCAGAATAGCCTTAAGAAACGCCCAATCAACAGTATCATATGCCTTATGAATATCAACTTTAAACGCACACCTAGGCGGACCTCTCCCTTGATGATAATTCCGCATAAGCTCTTGGGTAAGCAATATATTATTCGATATACGACGGCCAGGAACAATGCATATTGATTAATGCTAACCAACACACCAAGGCCCTCCTTAATACGATTAGTAATAATTTTGCTAATGCATTTATAAAGGACATTACAACAAGAAATAGGCCTATAATCATTAATCTTAGAAGGGGTAGACACTTTAGGAATCAAGGAAATAATGGTATGATTGATTTCCTTAAGGAGCTTACAATTAATAAAGAAATCCCTGACAGCACACGTAACCTCAGCACCCACAACATCCTAGGCATTCTTAAAGAAAGCAGCAGTGTAGCCATCAGGGCAAGGAGCTTTATCATCCCCCATAGAAAACAAAGCCTCCCTAATATCAGCGTCCGTAACAGGACGAACCATCAAATCAGCCAATTGGTTTGGAAGAACATTAGAGAATATATCATAATCACTGAAATCTCTGCAATCCCCTTCAATACCAGGAAACTGTTCATAATGTGCAACAAAAGCACCTACGACCTGATTAACTTCATACAAGACATTGTTCGAGTCTCGAACCAATTCGATTCGATTTTGGGCACATTTGCTTTTAACAATATTATGGAAATAAGCCGTACTAGAGTCACCTTAAATGCAAGAAGATAGTGAGCATGCTCATCCCGAATCGCTGAATTAGATGGATCCTTATCAATGGCCTTTTGGACCTCATCTAACTCCTTACGAATCCTATCAACCCGCTCATGAAGATTACCTTGATTGTGCAAAGCTTACGAAACGGGGATCTCAGCCCCTTTAAATGTTTAACAACGCGAAACATAGCACAACAATGAACATTAAGATTCCACCCCGCATCAACCGTATCGAGAAACCCATCTTTATGAACCAAAAAGTTAGCGAACTTGAAAGGTTTAGGCTTAAGCTTTGTTACCTAAGGGATACGAAGAACACACGGAGAATGATTCAAAATACGATAAGGTTGGAAGATAGCAAAAGAACCTGGAAAAGAATCAGAAAACTGCAAATTACCCATCACCCTATCAGTTTTCTTCAATGTACCATATGAGCCTTTAGGTTTTTGATTCCAAGTAAAGTGAAGACTGGTGCTGTTAACATCCTCAACTTCCATCCTTTGAACACAATCTTTAAATTCGCGCATAGCAATGTCAGGAGTGTAACTACCACATGAATGATCTTCTAAATTAAGCGCCGCATTAAAATCCCCCAACAATACCCAAGGCCTACTACGCATAAAACCAGCATGGCACACAAGGTTAGTCCAAAGTGCATGACGATTCCTATAATAGTTATCTGCATACACAAAGGAACAAAAAATGGTTTTGCTGTCCGCACGAATATTAACCTGAACATGCATAACTTGGTTAGTTTGAGACATAATCATAACATCAACAATTTCATCATTCCAACCAAGAATAATACGAGACCCCTTATCACAAAGACTACCATTAGACGTCCACTTCCATCGATGACACACCTTACGACATGTATCATACACCACAGAAGCATCCACATGAGATTCCAAAACCGCACACACACTAAGATTATTTTCATTAACTACCTGTCTAACCTCTCTTCGTTTAGGGGAGTGGTTCAAACCCCTTATATTCCAAGAGGCGATACTAAACATCAGGAACATTCGAGCAGAGTGCTTGCCCCCGGTTTATCAAAAAAATTACCTGACTCATCAAATACATTCTCAACCTCATCATCATCAGCCAATTCTTTATTCATATCAACATCATCATCAGTATCCAAAGAACCAAACGGGTTACATGTAGGCACTTTAGCAGCCAAAGTTGGGTTACTTACCTTAAGTTTGGGATAGCTATTACTATGAGTTACATTCCGAGAAGATTGGCTATCCTTGTTAGGTTTAGTCGAATTTACCACACCCACCGGATTAGGGGGATGACCAGAACTAGTACTAGGTTCCCCCTGAGAGGGTGTGCTAGTAGAAGGATTAGTGACAGCTTTAGGCCTATATTGCATATTCCTACCAACAGGCACCCCGTTAAACAGATTCCCTTATCTTTACTTTTATTTTTACCCTTTTTACCCACTTGTTGAAACCCGTCATTATTAACCTCCACAATAGGTGGAACAACTTTCTTAGGACATGTATCAGCAGAATGGCCAAAAATCAAACACATATCACACATCGGAGGTTTCCATTCATATTCTACCCTAATATTTTCAGAAGAAAAGCCAAGACTATCCATATAAGGGACTCCTACAGTGGTAGATTCCTTAAGGGGAACACAAGAATCAATCTCAATTAAGCAACGAGCAAAACTACTTCTACCCAAGAATCAATACACATAGAGCTAGTCTAGGAATCAAGCATAATAGGCTTACCAATGTGCGTAGCAATAATACTAATACCATCCTCATTGAACACATGTAATGGAACATCATGCAATTTAACCCAAACCGAATTCGGGTTAGCTCATCTTTCATCAAGTTAGTACTCATAGTCCATTTTTTAAGTATAATGGGGCTATTTTTAATCATCCACGACCCTCCCTCTAAAATAGCTTCCAAACCAACTTGAGAGTCAAACTTAAAGAAAAAGAAACCATTTGCATTCATCATAATACGTTTTAATCCATACTTGGCCCAATTGTTACGAACAAAGTATTCGACTACCGGAAAAGCAATACGCTTTCCAATAAAATACCCGTAAAGAGTGTGTTCAAATTTAGTACTAATCATTTCAACAACTTTACGTGGTATGGACACATCAACACCTGTAAACACATTATCAACCTTTAGTGCACGAAAGTTAGATTTACCTTTAACATTTGCCGAATTCGCACCACTAGTCGCACCAACATACGACTTAGGTGTTGCATTAACCTCCGCAGTTTGGATAATAGGCATAGCACCCTTTGATTTATCCAAAGATGACAAAGGAACACTCGTTTGTAACCCATGCATCCGTCCAGCTTGACTACCAACACAAACGTTATCTCCAAGAGGTAAATTAGCTTCCTTAGTGTCCGCAACACCATGCTCACTAGACGACCCCGACACAGGAATAGTAGTATGTTTAGACCCAAAATTATCATCAAGCGTTGGGTATTCCTGCATGTTTAAAGTGGTCGTGACACCAGCAGCACCCACGTCCCAAAACGATGTATCATCAGATTATTACCTTCGACACATGTTATACCAGCTTCCAATGTAGTTGAATCAATAGAGTCTTTAGGTTTAACATGTGTTGGTAGCCGATCATTATCAAAACCAGACCCAGAATCAACCATATTACCTGATTCGTCCATACCACTCAAAATAGGACTAGGGTTGCGCAAAACCCTAGTCGCTAATCTGGATTGATTCGTTGAACCCAAGTTACCTGCTTCCATATCCTTAAAACGCTGCATGAGAGCCTTTAACGCATCAAAATCCACAGTACCATCACCTTTATTCGCCATATTAATCAGCTAAAGAAGAAACCAAATAGAAAAAAAACCCAAAATGAACAAACAAACCCTAAACGATAAACCAGAAAAAAACACCAGAAAAGCACGAAGAAACTACGTCAATCTTCAATTCGATCATCTTAACAACATTAAGACATGCAATAATGACCAGAATATAGCCTCTAACCAACACCCCTCATGGTATCAAAAGATTTAATCATGTGTGATACTTGAAACCCTAAAAAAATGAAAAAAACAATCACCCTAGCTTCAAACTCCAATCGACCAAGCTGATAACTAACCAACCACGAGTGATAGGCTAACTATAACAGATTAAAGAAGACAAGAATTGATTTTAGGGCAGTAGTAACGATCGTATGGTTTTAGGGATAAAGGATCGGATTATATATAACAATAACTATTATATATAATAGTTATTGTTATTTATTTGATTGTAGAGTGCGAATTTATAAGCACTATGATATGAGCTTACTATAGATTAGTATCGAGGAGGCCACCTCGGTCACATTTGAAGAATGGAGTTGGAAATGTGCCCTTCATGACGTCCTCTAATGGCACATCTACCTGGTATTATCATGATCGGTTTCTTGACTTATAAATTTGAACTTTGGACGAACGGTAAGTAGTGATGACTTGGTTGTAGATTTAGACTATTTGCTTGATTTTATTTTACACCAATTTTATCCCATGTCTTTTCCTACCCTTAGTCATGAAGCGTGTCTAGGTGATGCAACGAGCAGTCTTTGGTGTCTTGGCCATGGATTTGGTCATGTATCATTGATTTTGTCCACTTCACCGTGACATGTTAGTAATGACAAATCACCCTTAACTTTTGTCGTGTCTACCCATATTGCCTTCGAGAATTGTTTTGTCCTTAACTCTAGTGGTGGAGATTTGTGTAACCGCCAAGCTTATGATAGAATACATGCTATGACTGTGCGATGAGTGATCACCCCAAAATTGACACTTAGAATAGTTGAGAGATTTGAGTGTTTTGTTCCTATTTCGTGAGGTGTTCGGCTTTGTTTTATTCTAGCATAAGGGATTTGTAAACTTATATTTTCCAGGCAATGGGAGATATCTTTTTAGGAATCTATCTAATAAGGTCTACTTGAGGGCAAGTAGAGTTCAAGTGGGGCGGGATATTTGATAACATCATATAGTCCAGAATATTAACTGTCAATTTTCCCCGATAATGCTCGTATTTTATATTATTTATATGGATTTACGCTTATTTTCATCTATATTTCACTTTCAGGTAAATTACGAGCATTGGACCTAAAGAGATGTGGATTTGGGGAGCTTATTGAAGATATATGATAGTATGCTCATTTTGAAGATGTTACAGCGTAACTCTCCTCTCACATTACGCCGTAACAGAAGCGTGGCTCAGAAAACCAACTAAACAGAATATTACGGCGTAACTCCCTCCCAGGATTACGTCGTAACTAATTAGTTCAAATGAGGTTCCGCGCCGCTGCAAGCTATGACGTAACTAAATCCACAATTACGGCGTAACCACAATTTTACTGAAGATATGGCGTAACTCATTCCTGATGTTACGCTGCAACCAGCTTTTCCAGAGCAAATTACAAAGAAATGGATGTTACGGCGTAACTCTCAACTTAAGTTACGCCAGTAACGGATCCGCCTATAAATACCGCCCAAATTCCATCATTTCTAATCATTCACTTCACACACCAATTCAAAGAACGTGGATAGAAGGTTGAAGGCAGATCTTAGGGAGCATACGGAGCCATCTCCAAGGGATAAATCACTCCCCTACGATAAGCATAAGCATAAGCATTAGCAGTTAATATGAGCGGCTAAGCACCTCTGGTGCTAGCCTAGTTATGATTCCTTAATTGTTTTGTTTATGTTTACATTGCTTCCGTATAATTGCTTCTAGTGTATCCATGCATAGTTTGTTGGTAGCTACCCTTGTTTCGGTAGTTTTGAATGGCGGTAGTGGCGAGTTACTTAGGAGATATGACCAACTGACCCTAAGTAGTTAGACTGAGTGAGAAGGGTAATAATCGACCAACTGACGACCCTTCTTTGCTTGTGCGATTTGACCAACTGATCACCTACCGTTTGGATGAACTTAAGAAGTTAGGGATGAGTGTTTAAGATGCTAGCGCCCAGGCACTCATTGTTATAAATCTTGCATGTAGTGGAACTTAATGACTTGGCTTAGGGGACAAAAAACAACTGGACTTTCAAGGGGTCACCCAAGATCTCCTGTGGAAACCTTTGTTGATAGGTTAGGACGAATTGACTAAATGTTGTCCTAGCGACCTTTACCCCCACTTGAAGCAATTGGAAGTAATTAAACATGAACTTAACATGATAGGATGACTAACTAGGTTAGCACACTTCTCCTCTATTGATCACAACCCTCGCCTTTACTTTCTTTTCTTATTTTCTTGTTTTAGTAGTTAATTAATCATTTCAACCTTAAAATCTGTGACACCTAGACTTAGTTAAAATCCGCACACATAGCTCTTGGGACGACCTCGGTTTTACCGAATACTACATTACACACGATCGGGTACACTACCCGTTAGTGCATTAGGGTAGACCATAGGCATAACGAGACAATATAAATATTAAAACCTGGTTAGTAAAACCTGCATCATATGTATAGGAAGGAATGACTCACCGATGAGGCAGTTGATATCCCTCGGGAAACCCGAACCTTTGAGCGTTTAAACTTTGATTGATCTATCGAAATCATACACCATGAAATCGAGCGACTTTAGTAAAGTCGCATCCCTATCTTCGAAGTTCGTAGAAACTCGCAGTAAGATCCTGAATTTACGTAGGGAACGTGAAGATAAGTCCTCGTGCGTATGCACTCACCTCTCTTAGACTTTAACGCGTAACTTGATTTGAATCACAAGGACGCGATTCCTTTTAAGGAGGTGAGGCTGTGACAACTTCTACTTTCATCAATGCGTCGTAAATGGAGAAACGTCAATTAGAGTGATCGTTCCCTCTAATTGGAGATATGATACGTATTTATAGTCATTTTTATCGGAAATAATATTCTAGAACATTGGCGCAACTCCCGAGTCACGAGTCCCGAACCTAATATACCAAAAGTTTTAGAAAGTTACAACAATAGTCCCTGTGATAATTACATGCCCCCCTCCAAGTTATTCTATTTACAACTTTGGTCCCTCCAGGGGTATATATACCTCACACCCTCCCCACTTCCCTCATTTCTACCACTCACTTTCTCTCTCTATAAAAACATACATATCTCCTCTCCCTTCTCTCAAAAAATCTAGCCACCACCCTACTAAGGTTCTGGCGCCACTTCATTTCAACTTTCCAGCCACCGCCAATAATTACACCACCCCTCCTAGACGATAGATCGGGGTCTTGTGACCCCGTTTATGGAACGCACGAACCCTCAAACTAAATAACGCGCCCTAGGTCTACAAACTAAGATTCCTATATTAGGGTTTTGTAGTTATCGAGAAAATAAAAGGTTGTACGTGTTGGATTGGGTTGTTTTAGGGTTTATGGGACGTTTGTGATACACCACCGCCGCCACGGTGGTCACGGCCACCATGACTGTGGTCACCACCGCTCTCCTCCGTCTCAGGCATTCCTTCTCTCTCGTCTCTCATTTTATTTCTCGTCATTCGTTGGTAAGCCATCACCCACAAACACAACTCGTTTGATATTATCTTGTTTTTTATCTTTGTGACCGATTATGTATATGTTATGTTAGTGTGGTGGTTTTCGTGGAGTAAAACAAATGAAAAACGTTTATATATGAACTCGTGTGGTAATAATGATATATATTAATTTGGACAGATTCATGGGTAATAAAACGATTACAAAAACTGGAAAACGAGTTGTTGAGAGTTGTAATATAACCTATGAACAAACTGAAATGAAAACCAGCCTTGAAATCGTGTTAGTGGGTAAAGGGGAGTAATCTTGCACCCTGGTAAAGTATATTAACCAAAAAATTAAAGTACAACGGATGAGAGTGTGTCCCTCATCTCAGTCCCTTAGGACACTTACAAACATTAATATAAGAATGACACACCATTCTTATAACTTACAAAAATGAACCTATCAAAATGATAAAAGTAAATAAAACATTACAATGCTACTCAAGACAAGTACTTGAGTCTTCTAAATCACTTTGGCGGTCCACCTACTTCCATGAAGAATCCTCCAACTTGCCCACTCATGGATCATCAATCATGAGATGATGACCATTAACGGATGAACATAGGGTTTCCCAAACCCTAACTTCCATGGTAAACAATCACGAGACACCAGAATGAATGAGAATGCAACAGATCCGTGATTGTGTGATTGGGGTTTTGAACAAGAGCCCCCAAAACTTAACTTCCATCAACAACATGAATTTCACCAATCAAATTCAAATCTATTAGATATGAATTCGACACTAGATCATGATTGGTTAGCCATGCATACACCACCACAGCTCACATGATCATGAGGAAAACCAAGCAACGATACATGTTAGCCACACTTACAATCATAAGGTTTTTGAACAAACCCTAACTAACAATCAGGTAGCGATCATAGAAAGCCAATAACGTATGCAAAATAAAGCGGCTTACTGATCACACTACGAACATCCAATCATTACACCACATGGAGAAAACATCCACCAGCCTCGATTAGGCAAGAATTAGCATAATGAGACCGATCAAAAGATCGACATTCATCTCCCAAACCCACGCAATGAATGAATGTAATCACAAACACAACCGACATCAACATCGACTTACATTGGAAACAAGCAAACCCTATCATTAGGGTTATCTCCAGATCGATAAATAAAAACCAAGCCCTAAAAAATTAGGGTTTCATTTTTCATTGAGCATGTCAATCCGATTCACCAACAAAATATATGGCAATAACGCGCATAACAACCCAGCTCATACCAATCAGATTAGATCAAAATAGATCCCATTAAGGAACAGTACAAGCGAATACCAATAAACCAACAAACTACAAAACCCTAAAATAGGTTTTATAGATGTGATAAAAAAACCATCTGATCGAAACCCTAAAGAATCGATCAAACAGTAGTCATGGAGAAATCATAAAGATATATCAAGAAAAAGCATCAGCTGCCGTCTCATGAAAGAAAAAACACAGCCCCAAACAACGGATTGCATATCCACGTACAAAATAGGAATCATAATAGGGTAGAGAGGCCGTGAATGGGTGGTTTTATGGCCGGAAAGGGAAGGGAAAACGGCGGCCGGATTTCTCTATGGGGGAGAGAGTGAAATCGTGTTAGTGATGTTTCATGTGGGATGAAACATGGATCGGTATGTTGTTGGTTGATTATTACTGTGTTGAGTCAGGATTGACTCAGTGAGTCGGGTGACTCAGCGAGTCGGGTCAGTCGCGAGTTGGGTCTAATGACCCATGGTAGTTTAGTCTCGGGTCAGTGATAGAACACGTATGGGTTACGGGTCGAGACCCAGTTTGGTCTCTTATGATTTATGGAGTTCTAAAACTATTGTTGTTGTGGTCAAGTTCGGATATGGTTTTTGTTGAGTTGGATTTTGAAATGGGTTACGGGTTCAATACAAGTAAGACTTGATAATTGTCATAAGTCGTAAATTATTGTTAACGTGGAATTTCGAAACAAACAAAGAGATAACGTGATAATTATAATTGACTAATGAAATTAGATGTGAGACGTGAACGATTACTAATAAGAAAATGGTAAACAATATATGTCGGCGGATAAACTTGCGATATATATACTTAATGACATGATATGGTAACAAATCAATTATACAACTATAATGGTATAAAACTATCGTGATATATGATATAAGACTTGATTGGATAACGAATAAGTCATTTATAAAACGGGATGATAAACGTTAATAACTAATTATGTAGTTAATAATCGATATCAGATATGACATATACGTTGTAACTTATTGTAACACCCCCAATTTCGTGATACGCAGCGGAATTCAACTTGGGTGTTACATCATGGCACAACAGTCATAACAATAGAAAACGTACTCTAATGGAGTCGTTTTAAAAAGGATTTATCATTCGATTTATATAAATATCGAGTTTACAAAATGAGGTCCCGATGGTTCCAAGTTTACAAAATACATTAAATTGGTTTTCGAATGATAATAAAATTTATAGCCTTCTTCATATCCTTGCTCTTCCGTGCGACTTCGACATTATGGACACGAAATACATGCTTAAAGCTGTCAACACAAAGGTTGAGTGAAATTCATAGAGTTTTGGAAATCGATTGAACACATAATGTTTGTAGTGTGAGTTATAAATTCACACCAATGGTTTGAAAACCAAAGAGATATTATTGCACTAAGCTCATGATACCGAAAACGTTAACAAATTGTCATAAAATAGTAACCGATGCCCTAATAGGTAATTTGCCAATAAACCTATAGATGTTCAAATAGAGTGCGTTTGTTTGCCTACCCGGTCAACACAAACGGGATTTGTCATTCCCGATAGATCTATCCACATTATTCGCGTTCACTCGCAAGTGATTAATGGTTCATGATAATAGGGACTTAAGATTGGCAATAGTGGTACTTAGTGCAAGTAATACATTCAGATAAGCATACAGTTTGAAAGCAATGTGTTCGATTTAAAATAAAGCATGTATCTCCCCCAAGGGTTTGTAAAACAATTTAGTAATAGAAAGTGGGGCTATGAACTCATCGTAGAGTAAATGATATCAAATGTAAAATGAGAATGATGGATATGCCGTGAGAACTTCTACGAGCAACCTAAAATAGAATGTTGCGACTTAGGTTTGTAATAATGTTTAGGAAAACATAAACCATCCTATATACGTCTTTATGTTGATCATGATGTAGTACATGGTATTTGTGTATGTCATTTATAGAAATGGTCTAGTTGTGAAAACATGTTTAGATTATAGATATCGTACTACCGTTCGGGCCATCATAATTCGTGAGGTCATGCGATGAACGTTCGAGGAGCTAGGACACTTTAAATCGTAAATCCAAAGAACTCGTCGATACATTTTACTCAAATGAAACCCTCACATGAAGCTCCCTACTTTTGTAGCACTTAGTAGATACAACATATGTTTTGAGTGAAGATTTATAACATAAAGTTTATCATGTTTTTAATAAGTATCTAGTTTTACAAGTTCTCGCTGTTTTCATAAATAGGATCACCTTAGTTAACGGTCTTGGGTAAACAAGCCTTAAGGCTTTAGCCATGGCCTTGCCGTGACTTTGGTCTTGACTACCATGGTCTTGAGACTTAGCTTTGACATTAGCCGTAGCCGTGGTCTTGGCTTATGGCCATTAGGCCTCTTGGTTTGTCTTTAGTTGTGACAAAAGTATAGTTATGAGACTAAATATAGGGCGTTTACATTTATAAAATTAATGGCTGTTTATGCGTTTTCAAGGTCCGAGCTTCTTTACTATTGAAGGAAAACGGCGTTCGGACAACTTTCGTGTTTTAACTTTTGATGAATTGGACCGTAAGTACTACTTTTAAAATGGCGAGAACCAAAACAGTTACAAAATGGCGCTTTGGCGTTTATGTTTCGCTAACTTCTTTTGCCTATAACTTTTGACTCGTTTGTCCGTTTCGGGTTATTCAAATTGCTATGTTTTTGTTTTATTATTATCTACAAGAATATGAAAAGTATCAGATCTATATGTGGTCGATTTTGTGGAAAGATTTTTGTACATCATGATCCAACATAGTATGAATAATTTGTATTTGTATGGATTTCTTAGTTGTTTCGTGGGTGATTTTCTAAACACCTTAGTCCAGCAAATGGTTAACTAACACTTTCGTCTATATAGTGCCTCAAAATGGAATTGTTTTGTTGTTGTTGGGGTATCTGTCGTTAATCAAAGGTGTAAGATATTGTTGGTGTGAAATGGTTTGTAATGATGTGAAAACTGTCGTTGTAGGGAAAGTCTTGCTAGTGGCAAGTGGTTATCCAAACCATTTCCAAATTTGATCATATCTTAGGTGGTTTCGGGATGAAGGTCATATCTTATATTGTTTAGAAGAAACGTGGTACTGTGAAGTTTTACATACTGACTTATAATGGAGTTCAGATAATGATGTGATATGTTGACGATTAGAAGAGTGTAGCGTATGTTTACCGTTATTCTTAGGTAGAGATGTCAAGTTTGTTTTAAAATCAAAAGTGAAATTTAAAGGAATATGGCGGAATGATAGCCTTGAAACCTAATCAGGCTAGTACCTCTAAGAAATGACGAGAAGATTTGATGATTATCCCAAGATAGTAGTTCGGATTATCTCATGTATGAAAATTTCAAGAATGAAATTAGGTAGTATAAATGAGATGTTAAGATTTTGCTGAGTGGTAAGACACTATCGCGTCTCTAGATCTTTTCTGGTGGTTTATCGAGTTTAAGTAGGAAATTAACCTGAATATAACCCTTGTATAACTATTCTCGGTGTTTGAAAATTTTAAGTTGAACATAGTTAATCGACTATGATCCATTATCCTGTGGTTAAATATAGGTGATTAGGCTATATTTAGCGAGGTTCGATAAATTTTCAAATACCTAAATTAGGTATACTTGTGATATGTTCATAGCTTTTGAGAAATTGTCAACTAAGCAAAGGCGATATCAAACCATCCAGGTTGCAAGTCCCGCCATAAAGACTTGTAACCTATGTTTTCACATTCCATTGCATAGAAGATAACATGGGTAGATACGTGTGGAAAGGAAATCTTAAGTAATTCTAAAATAGTCTACACTTGGCTAGCATCACGGACTTTTAACAATGAAGGTTTCAGAAGAGAATTTTGATGAATGTAGGGAACGTTGCTGAACTTCAGCTTTTGTAGATGATGAGTCACTTTGTCCTTTAGAAATCCTATTTCTTGTATTTCCATTAGGGAAATTGATAGACTGTGACGGGTTTCATGTAAAACAATATCATATATTGTTTATAAGATAATTTTTAGAGACTATTGTATAACTTACAATATCTGAGGAGTAGTTGAGACCATTGTGCAACTCACAATGTCTAAGAAATGATGGAGAGATCATTGTGTACTCACAATGTCTTGAGAAATGATGGAGTGATCATTGTGTACTCACAATGTCTTGAGAAATAAATGAGACCACCGTGTAGATTTACGATTATGCGAGAATGTAATAGAGACCACTGTAGGATTTACAGTGTCTTGAAAAATGAATGAGACCATTGTATCTCACAATGTCTGGGAAGTAGGAAAGACCATTGTACTCAGTTATAGTGTCTTGGAGGAAGTTTCGTAATCCTAAAATGCATGAGTAGATGCATGATTGGGAGATTGAGAAAATATGATTGTGCCGTAATGCCTTAGAATAGGCATACGCAGATATGTTGAGTACTTTGTTTATGATTGAAATTATGTCAAGTGTATATGTCAATATACTAGTATGTTTGTATAGCTTAAAATGCCTAAAAGTCACATAATCGTCTGGAGGATGGAAGGCACGAAGAACGGAAGGCTATAAAATGTTTTTGTTTGTAAAAGTAGTTATAGTTTAATTCTCGATTAGACCCGTTTCTCTATAACTGTGGCTCTGATACCAATCTATAACACCCTCAATTTCGTGATACGCAGCGGAATTCAAACTGGGTGTTACTTCATGGCACAACAAATATAATAATAGAAAACGTACTCTAATGGAGTCGTTTTAAAAGGATTTATCATTCGATTTATATAAATATCGAGTTTACAAAATGAGCTCCCGGATGGTTCCAAGTTTACAAAATACATTAAATTGGTTTTCGAATGATAATAAAATTTATAGCCTTCTTGATATCCTTGCTCTTCCGTGCGACTTCGACATTATGGACACGAAATACATGCTTAAAATCACAACACAAAGGTTGAGTGAAATTCATAGAGTTTTGGAAATCGAGTTGAACACATAATGTTTGTAGTGTGAGTTATAAATTCACACCAATGGTTTGAAAACCAAAGAGATATTATTGCACTAAGCTCATGATACCGAAAACGTTAACAGTTGTCATAAAATAGTAACCGATGCCCTAATAGGTAATTTGCCAATAAACCTATAGATGTTCAAATAGAGTGCGTTTGTTTGTCTACCCGGTCAACACAAACGGGATTTGTCATTCCCGATAGATCTATCCACATTATTCGCGTTCACTCGCAAGTGATTAATGGTTCATGATAATAGGGACTTAAGATTGGCAATAGTGGTACTTAGTGCAAGTAATACATTCAGATAAGCATACAGTTTGAAAGCAATGTGTTTGATTTAAAATAAATCATGTATCTCCCCCAAGGGTTTGTAAAACAATTTAGTAATAGAAAGTGGGGCTATGAACTCACCGTAGAGTAAATGATATCAAATGTAAAATGAGAATGATGGATATGCCGTGAGAACTTCTACGAGCAACCTAAAATAGAATGTTGCGACTTAGGTTTGGAATAATGTTTAGGAAAACATAAACCATCCTATATACGTCTCTATGTTGATCATGATGTAGTACATGGTATTTGTGTATGTCATTTATAGAAATGGTCTAGTTGTGAAAACATGTTTAGTTTATAGATATCGTACTACCGCTCGGGCCATCATAATTCGAGAGGTCATGCGAAACGCTCGAGGAGCTAGGACACTTTAAATCGTAAATCCAAAGAACTCGTCGATACGTTTTACTCAAATGAAACCCTCACATGAAGCTCCCTACTTTTGTAGCACTTAGTAGATACAACATATGTTTTGAGTGAAGATTTATAACATAAAGTTTATCATGTTTTTAATAAGTATCTAGTTTTTACAAGTTCTCGTTGTTTTCATAAATATGATCATCTTAGTTAACGGTCTTGGGTAAACAAGCCTTAAGGCTTTAGCCATGGCCTTGCCGTGACTATGGTCTTGACTACCATGGTCTTGAGACTTAGCTTTAACATTAGCCGTAGCCGTGGTCTTGGCTTATGGCCATTAGGCCTCTTGGTTTGTTTTTAGTTGTGACAAAAGTATAGTTATGAGACTAAATATAGGCGCTTTACTTTATGAAAATTAATGGCTTTGTTTATGCGTTTTCAAGGTCCGAGCTTCTTTAACATTGAAGGAAAACGCGTTCGGACAACTTTCGTGTTTTAACTTTTGATGAATCGGACCGAAGTACTACTTTTAAAATGGCGAACCAAAACAGCACAAAATGGCGCTTTGGCGTTTATGTTTCGCTAACTTCTTTTGCCTATAACTTTTGACTCGTTTGTCCGCTTCGGTGATTCAAATTGCTATGTTTTTGTTTTAATATTATCTACAAGAATATGAAAAGTATCAGATCTATATGTGGTCGATTTTGTGGAAAATTTGTACAAAAGTTTATCATTTATACACTTACTAACCCAAGTTTAACATATAGGTTCATATAACTTGTTTTAAAGATTTTTGTACATCATGATCCAACATAGTAACTATATATATAGCATGAAGTAGTTAAGATTATGAATAATAAAGATGAGATGATGGTGGTGATAAGTTTCTTACAACTTTTGGCTTTCAATAAGAAAGGAGTAACTAGTAAGGATCGAACTTTGATTGATCGCTTAAGACTTTGGATTGAGCTAGCTTTCCACACCTTGGCACCCTTGCAAACTTGGAGTTTATAGATCAAATGATGGAAGATGTGAAGGATTTATGATATGAACGACCAAGAACAGATTGTGGAGGTCTTTAGGATGTATTTTACTTTCTATTTATAGGAGGGAAAGTTTGGTTAACCATATATTGGGTTAAATATTAACCATGGTTAAGTTAGGACACTTGTAAAGATCTAAATGTACCATGGTTAGGATGATGCCACCAAAATGATGACTCCCCCCCCTTAGGTCGGCCTAAACAAGATAAGATGACTTAGGTGGTTAGTTTTGGTATTATCTTGGTTACGGAGTGAGTTTTGGTTCCGTTAATCGCTAATCGTAAGCCGTTAAGCCATAAAGCGTAAAACCGGGTATCGTAAAAATACGAAACTTGTAGGAATGATGAAACTCGTCATTATACTCCATCTAAAAATATAAAATGGGTGATAAGTCTCATTGGGTGCAAAAGCGGTTAAAGCCGAAATACGGGTCAAAAACGCGTAATTGCAGTTTATCGAAAAGAACGAAATTTCGTGAAACGACCGTGAATTTATTTAGAGTAGACTAAAATTAGTCTAAAAGTGATATGAGATGTTAAAATGTGGTTTTCTTCATACGCGGGATAACTTTACGCTTATTCGTGAAATTTAAAACTTCGCGATTTAAGCAAAAATATAGAACGTACAAGGTTAATTCCTTTATGGTCAAAGGAGGAGGAAATATGTTCGACTTTTCCAAAAATGTAAAAGTGTCAAAAAATATTAGAAACACAAAGTCAGGAATCGTTAAGTCGGATGTAAGTAGAATTGTTTAAAACGTAAGTTTAGTTTTGTTCTGTATTGGGCTTATTTGGTAATATTAAAATAATAATTCTTAAAATTCTCAAATTAATCATGAATGATCTAAAATTTATCGATGCGAGGAAAATTGACAGGTTGATTTTCGTTAAGCGCGTGATGTTTAAACGGTGGACCGTCCAAAACGAAACTTTAAAACGATGTTTACTTAATAACTTTTGTGAAAATGATCTAACAATGGTCGAATTCTCAGGTCATTACTAAAATAATTTATCTTACGAGAATGTGAAATAAATGTTTTACGGGTGAATAGTGAAAGTGAATAGTAAATTTGAATAGTAAAAGTGAATAGTAAATTCTCGAAAATGAAAAGTAACCTAAAAATGCGGGTGGTTACACTTATGAGGTTCGATTAAGTTTTATAAATTAGAGTAACATTGGATATACAAGTCATATTGGTTATAAGTCGGACTTCATTAAACAATTGGGAATTAACAGAGTACAATATATTGGACACGAAAATGAGTTTAATATATTTATTTCGCGATATGCTTAAGTATTTTATTTTCACATTTTTACTAATAGCTAGATATTTATCTATATAATGGCGACAAATATGGTTTTATTTAATTATAAACCTTTATCAACTACGATAATAACTCGTGTTTTATAAATACTAGCTAACTTTTAGAAACTTGTTGGGAAATATTATTTTGATAAGATAACTTATTAAAGTCGTAATGGTTTGGGAACGTTAAATAAACGAACGTTTCGTTTATAATACACTGCATAATATACATTGTAAGAAGTATTTTATTATAAATTTGTATAAGTACAAGTAACGTTACGTCTCATTGGGTGCTAAAACGCTGCTTAAAGCTGGAAACGCGGGTCAGAACGCGTAATTCGCGTAAAACGCGGAAATGGAAAACGTAAAATTCCAAAACTTATAGAATTGTCGTAAAATGGTAGAAATACATATTTCTAATGTTTATATGGTTTACTGGACATATCGGGATGCCCGAATGACGTTTAAACCCTAAAGTAATTCTCGAACACGATTTTGTGAAATTGTTTCTGAATAGATTCAACGTACGCCGTCAGGATGACTTGTCGAGTATCAACTTTCTTGTCATGATGGTAAAATAACAATAAAAAATTTTACGAGATGAATAGTAAAAGTGAATAGTAACTTTTCAAAAATATGAAAAGTAACCCGAAAATGCGGGTTGTTACATTGAAATCAAGAGTTTGAAGAAAAGAGTAAGGTATTTAGAAGGCATACATAGGTCAAGAACTTATGCATTCAGGAGGTTAAAGAGGGCTGGTACTGCACATAGGGTTAGTTCCTCTGGTGAGTCAAGTTTAGGGAGGATGCTCCCAAACAGGGGAGGAAAAAGGATGTGACATGTATGCAATCCCTCCACTATTCCGGCCAAAATTACTCCTAAATCCGCCTCTCTATCATTATACGATCTTCGTGTCTTGGTATGAAATCGTGTTTAGGATTGGTTTTTATCTAGTGGTGGCGTGCTGATGAAACCCTAACCACTCAAATTCGTTTTTTCATCATATTCTGGTGAATACTTGCTTATTAGGGTTTTTGAATCGTCTATTGGGCCTGGAATCGCTCCTATTATCCTGCTTATTATATGTCGGTTTATTACTGATTTACATTTATAAGGGGCGATATATGTTATGCCCTTAACGACTATAAAACCATTTGGTTTTTATCTACAATTGATTCTGGTTTGTTTATCCTAATCGTTTTAAAGGAGACCTCTTTGGTTTTCATACTATCGAAGTGAAAGTAACCTTTTTTAGGGTTTTCGTTCCTGGTAAGTTCCTTGTGGATTCGTGTGCTGTATTCGTGGGTTTATGAGAGAGATCATTTTGTTGGTGTCGAGTAGGTTTTGTTTAATCCTATTGTTTCTTTCGTTGGCAGTTTGTTCGATTCATGAAACCCTAAATTTAGGGTAATGTTTTGTGACTGCTATAACATTATTGGAAGTTAGGGTTTGAGTCCATCGAGGATCAGTAACCTTACTTTTGGTTCGATTAGGTGATTGGTTGCATTGGCTGCTGCTGCTAATCGAGTTTGGGGGTTAAGTTTCAAGGGTTCTTTTCTAACAACTTTGTGTTCTTAACTGGAAGTTAGGGATGTAAACCCTATTGTCGGTATCCAACAGGTTGAATGAATTTTTAGGCTCGTACTTGGCTGTTTGTTGGTACGAAATTCTTTGTTTATGATCTGTTGGTGTTTATTGCGCATGGTTAAGTTTACGAGTCCTCGTATACGCAAGTTTGGTTCGTTCTTCGCATGTTCTGACTTGGTGGTAGGGATTCGATTACTGGTGCCATGGTTGATCTTGGAAGGGGTAATCGTGGCTTGGAAGTTGCAGGTTCACTGCATTGGTGTTACCACTCATTTTGGATCCTTGCCTTGGGTACATACATGTTCACGTTGGTTCTCTATGGTTCAACGTTAATGGTGAGGCTTGATTATCCTATATTTGACTGGTAGATATGTGCCTTATTTCCTTCGTATGTTTAGACTTGGTGGTGGTTGCTATATTTGAAACTATAGTCTTTTATACATTGGAATTATGGAGGTTTATGTATGTACGAGTCCTTTAAATTCACAAGTATGGTTCTAAATGATATAATTTTGCGCGTCGTCATACTTGGTGGTTGGGGACGTTATTGATTGTCTTTGGTAAGTGTGGTATTGCATGAAATGGCTCTTATTCATGGATTGGAGTACTACTTGGAAGGCAGGGAAACCTGGTATGGGTTTCTTCATGTGCAAGTTCTGGAACGCTATGATGACTAAGAAGACTCAAGTATTTACTTGAGTTACGATTTATTGCATTTTATTTTTAGTCATTTTTCGATGTATTTGGATATGTAAGTTATAAGAACGGCCTGTCGTTCTTATATAGTGGTTATGTAAGTGTCCTAAGGGACTGAGATAAGGGAATCACTCTCATCCGTTGTACTTCAATGTTTTTTGGATAATATATTTTACCAGGGTGCAGGATTACTCCCCTTTACCCAAAAAAAAGGATGTGACACATTCAGGGGAGGTTCCAGTGAATGAAGGTGCAGGGTTGGATGATTTGGATGTTGAAATGAATAATGAAAAGGAGCAGGATCAAGCAAATAAGAATATCAGAGTGACTGAAGAAAGTATTGCTGCAGGGGAGGAAACTACTGCTGAGCTTAAGGAACCTGCTGCTAGTACAATTGAACCTACTGCTGGATCTGCTACCAGTTTGAATGAATCTACTGCTGCTCCTACTGTTGTTACAGAAGAGGTATATGATGATACTATATTGGCTAAAGCTATGATGGACTTGAAGAAATCAAAGCCAACAACAAAGGACTCTTCAACTACAACAGCTACACATACTCAACCTACATTACAAGCAAAGGCACCAGTTAAAGGTGTGGTTATCAAGGAACCAATCTTCACACCCAAAGCAACTTCTTTTCAAGAACTTCAGTATGAAGGCAAAGGCAAGGGAGTATATGTAGAGCCTGAGCCTGAATCTAAAATATCCATTGAATTCTGGCCAAAAGAGAAGATTGTAGCTCATGATGAAAAATTTGCTGCTACATTGCAAGCTGAGTTTGATCCTGAGAATCAAGAGGTGTTGAGACAACAAAGGATTGCAGCAGAAAATGAGGCAAAGACTTTGGAGTTGTTAGCTAAATGAGATGAAGAAAGGGTGAAGGTTGATGCAGATGTTGAGCTAAATAGACTGCTAAAAGAAGAAGATCAGGAGCAACACACTATTGAAGACAAAACTCAATGGAGAAAGAAGTTCATGGAGGAGAAAAGAAAGGTGTATGCTGCTAAAAGAAAGAAGAAAAAGATGCTAAAACCACCAACAGTGAAACAGAGAAGAAAGGTTCATTGTTACTATCTGAAAAATATGAATGGCTTCAGATTGAATCAGTTGAAGGGCTTTACTGATAGTCAAATAGAGAACATGTATGAGCAGGCCAAGAAGGAAATTGAAAACTTTGTGCCTATGGAGACTGAAGAACCTACAAATGAAAAGGTGGTAGAGCAGGAGAAACTAGTGGTGGAAAAATTGAAAAAACCCTAAAACCGATTTGTGCTATGGTGCTTTTGCGAATCCCTTTTTCCCTCTAAAATCGATTACATGCCTACTCTAATATCTTCTTTATTGCTTTAATCTGTTTCAATTAAGTTAATACATTCGTGTGTTGCTTGATTGCTCCATTTCTTGCAATCGTTTGGATTTTAGGGTTTCCTGTGGTCGAAATTTTTAGGGTTTCGTAAATATGCTATTAATTCTGTTATCATTCATACTAAGCATGGGTGGAGTTGGTTAGTTTCTTTGTGCGTTAACTCATGCCTTAGCCCTTGTAAGGCTCTCATTTTGGAAGAAGTGATGTGGTGCTTCCTGTTTTCTTAGTTTAATCGTTTTAGGGTTTTGGATTTTTTCTGTTTTCTGGATTTCGTTTTCTTTTGGTTCGATGTTGTTTAATTCGTGTACTATGGATAAAAGTGGTGATGCTAAAGTTGATTTGGAGGCTTTGGATGCTCGTATGCAACGGTTGAAAGGTAATGATTTTGGAACTGAAGGTGTGACTAAGCCAATGATGGCTAGGAGGGTTTTGCGAAACCCTAAGCTAGATACGGGGTATACAACTGATGTAAATTCGAACCTGGCTTTTGGTGATGCTTCTTCTATTGGTCCGGTGCAAGATATTGGTATGTTCTCTTGTCATGTTGGTCCTCTTGAGGGTAAACTTGGGGCGTATGGTAATCCAAGTATGCAACATGTTGAGCAAGATTCTTTATTTTGGGGCGCTGATGGTGAGGTTACAAATCAGACTTTTAAATCTGATTTCCCAATTCTTGAGGAGATTAGTGGCGTAGCTAAAAGTGGTAATCAGCTGGGTAATCAAGAAAAGAATGTCAATATGGCTGTTGGTGCCTCGTTGGACGCTATACCTCAGTCAGGAAGTCATGATATTAACCTGGATGATATTAATTTGCCTAAAGGTGATGGGATTAGTGTGGTTAGTCAAGCTAGTAAGTTCAAGGGTATTGTGACGCATGATTCCTCTAATAAAGATTGCCCTATTGTTTAGTCGTCTGAAATTATGCAGCCATCAACCTACGTTGGAGTTGCAACTGGCGCACAACATGCTCATTCTAAAGGTACTCAGTCTATTCCTGTTAAAGGTAAGTCTAATTTCCGTGCACTTAAAGTTGATAATATTTTTAATGGTGTTGACGTATCCATTCCCCGTATGGTGGTAGAAACTAATAGCACTAAATTTGATAACACCTTGTATGGATATTTCATTGGCAAGCGTATTGCATTTCCTATGGTTGAGTACTTTGCACGCAACAACTGGGCTAAGTATGGTCTAAAACGTATCATGATGAATGCAAAAGGCTTCTTTTTCTTTAAGTCCCATCTATAGAAAGTGGGAAAGAAATTCTTAGAGAAAATGTCATTTGTTTGGTCGGGAACAAAGACCATCCCAATGCATGTCTTGTCCAAATGATCTATTGCCTCATTCACCAAAGACCATTTAACCTTGCCAAATGGTAAAAAAAATGGTAGGTATATTCGAAGTCAACACCATGGTACTTTTTTTTTGGTAAAGGGGAGTAATCATGCACCCTGGTAAAGTATATTAACCAAAAACATTGAAGTACAACGGATGAGAGTGAGTCCCTCATCTCAGTCCCTTAGGACACTTACAGACTCTCATATAAGAATGACACTCCATTCTTATAACTTACAAAATAAGACTAACAACTTATAATGACTATACAAGTGAATATAAATATGGAACAAAACAATACTCATCATAGAACTTCAAGCCAACTTCCATGCAATTCAGGAAAGCACCCATATCATAAAAGTGCAAACGACCATCCCACACTCATGGATCATCAAACTTGAATTCAGTTCACAAATATCACACAACGGTTGGTGAGAGACTCTAAAACCACGGATAGAGCATCAAGCAAAAACTCGCTCCAAAGGTGTATGTTTAGATGCAAAACCAAAATCAAGAAGAATAACCAAAGAATAAGAGAAAGCCAACGCACTTCCACAATGGCAACATCAATCCAGCATCACAACTTCCATAGTAGCAGCTTCTATCCATCAACACATGGCGATCATAATATAGCATATCATCAAAATCCAGCTCAATGGACAAGAACACCACTAACCATACAATATTCCTAAATCAATAGGAACCATGCAGCATATACCAAACAGCAGACTACGTAATAAAATATTCAGCAACAGATCTTCGTTGGTAATGATACACTAGGGTTTTTGAATAAGTTGCCCAAAAACTTAACTTACAATAGATTAGCAGCCGCACCCTTCCACAGCTGAATACCAAACCGATTTAGCAGCAGCAAAGAGCACCACAAACCCTAACGTCCCAATATGCAAGCAATCATCATCTTACAAAAGAAGCAGGTTTATATAGTATCAGTGAAGAAACAAACACCACGACTTCCAATGCAGCCCAACCAATCACAAGGGTTTCAACAAACCCTAACACACTATTACACACCAGACACGATCCACAACAACGTAGATAATTGTAATAAGGATCCTGTTTGGGACAATCATAGGGTTATCGAACCCTAACATCCAGCGATAACAATCACAAGACCAAATAATGTACAAGCAGCAACAGATCTGTGAAAGTGATTAGGGTTTTTCAATAAGTATACCCAAAACTTAACGTATATCTCAAAAGTAATCACGAATAATGATGGACGTATTGGATGACGATCGGATACACCAAACCCTCAAGAATATTCCTTTAGCAACAAACCCGCCCTTAAAAATACAAACCATTAATCGGGCTATTAACAAGGTTGATTTGGCCGGAATTAGAAGAAGAGGAGGCGGCTGGATTCGCCCATAGAGAGAGAGAGAGTTTAGGGTTTGGTTTTTTGGGTATAAACACCATGGTACTTCCCTATGGTATGCTCCTAACACGACTCCGTGAGTATGTTAGTGGAATGGAACCTTCTCCTAGCAACGATGATCATTTTCTTGCCAATCACGTTATGGTACCACTCACCAAACAACCCTCTAGACGATAAGAAGGGGTTCCGGAAAGGCAAAGACGACAAGAAAGCAAGGGATGAACGAGCATGTTTTAAATGTGGGGACCCTAATCACTTCATTAGAGAGTGTCCCAAACGTGACGAACAAAAAGCGTTCGTGAGTGGTTCGTGGGGAATGAGCGAGGAAGAGGACGAAGAAATTTGTCTCATGGCAAATGTCTCAAACGAGGTATGTCCCGAATCTCTCTATTATAGTAGCTCATCATTAGATGATGATTCATTGCATCCTGAATATGATAAACTTTGCAAAATTAGTCTAAAAGTAATTAACAAAAATGAATGTTTAGAAAAGGAAGTCATTGAATTAAAAAGCAAATTAAAACGTTTAGAAAAAGGGAAGCTAGCAAGTGGGGAATGTGAGCTTTGTGTTCAAATTCAAACACTAGTTGATAATCTTGATTCCAAGATTGCTAGAATGAATACTAATACTCTAAATACAATACTAGATAGTGTTAAAATAGGAAACAATCAAAAGGGTTTAGGTTTTCAAGAACATAATGCATCAACTAGCGAAAATAAAGAAAAACAATTCATCAAAGCAACTGACAAACAAGCTACTGTAGTCACGGATCCCACGGATCCCTTGAAAAGGGAACCGTCTAGTGTAAAACCAAGGATCCGTGGGGTCTGCTGATGCAAACAGTAGAAATAGTGTAGCTACTTCATCTAGAACCGATTTTGTTATCGTTAATAAGAAGAAACCAACCCACGTTACTGTTAGACAACCACCACCACTAAAACAAAATCAAAGTTTTATGAGAAACAAAGGTTCATCATTTTCAAAACCAAACACATTTATAAGGTGACCTAATAATGTTTATCCGAGAAGTAACCACCATCAAATGGGATGGAATCCTAATGTACAAAACGGTTTTCCATTTCAAAACTTTACACCATGGAATGCATACTCACCTTTTTCATATATGCCTAATATGAATGAAATGTATAACACTAATGGACCCATGAACAAATGGGGACCAAACTTTTGAGTTAATTGTTTTCTTAGGTGTGCTTAAAGTTCGACCTAGATCCGGATGAATGGATCAAGGATAGCGGGTGCACGAGGCACATGACATGTAATAAAGACTTGTTTTCCAAATACGAATCCTTCAATGGAGGGAATGTGGTATTTGGTAATAGCAAGAGCAAAATCATCAGTAAAGGTACAATTTCTCACAAATCTTTAACCATTAACAATGTGTGTCACGCATAAAACCTAAACTTCAACCTTCTAAGTATAGGACAAATATGTGATAAAAAGTGTAACGTACTTTTTAGTGAAACATGTAGTAAAATATTAAAAAACGGTATTACTATAAGAAGAGGCATTAGAAAACATGGACTATATGTCATTAAAATCTGTAATGAACCTAAAGACAAACTTTCTCTTACTTCTATGGATGATACTTCGACCTTATGGCATCGAATATTGGGTCACGCCAATATGCGATTTCTTCAACCGCTATCATCTAAAGAACTAGTAAGAGATCTACCAAAACTAAAATACGAACATCATTTTTGTGATGCTTTAATGTAGGAAAACAAGTCCATGCTAGTCACAAAGCTAAAAATATGGTCTCTACTACTAAGTGTCTAGAACTACTTCACATGGATTTATTTGGTCCATCCGCTATTCAAAGTTATGGAGGTAACTACTATACTTTGGTCATAGTGGATGATTACTCTAGGTACACATGGACTAAATTTTTAAAGAATAAAACTGAAACGTTCGATTACTTTGAAATATTAAGTAAGAACCCAAAGACAATTAGAAAGTCCTATAGTGTCTATTAGAATGGATCATGGTAGGGAATTCGATAATGAAGTGCAATTTGGAGCTTTTTGTGACGCTAATGGTATTACTCAAAATTTCTTGACTCCTCGTACTCCACAATCGAATGGGGTAGTTGAAAGGAAAAATAGAACCCTACAAGAAATGAGTCGCACCATGTTAAAGGAGCAATCTATTCTTCAAAAAATTTGGTGCAATGTCATTGATACATCAACGTACATACTTAACCGAGTCTTAATTAGACCTTTTTTAGGTAAAACTCCATACGAGTTACTTCGAGGCAAAAAGCCTACGTTAGAACATTTTAGAATCTTTGGTAGTAAATGCTTTCTACTTAACACTAAAGATTACCTAACTAAATTGATCCTAAATCAACCGAAGGTATCTTTTTAGGTTACTCTCCTAATAACAAAGCTTATGTTATATTAAATAAAGAAACAATGAAGGTTGAAGAGTCATTAAATGTAAAATTTGATGAGAGTCCACCTAAACCTACCCAACCACTTGTCGATGACGAGATAATCGAAAGTGAAGCCATATAAATAAAGAAAAATACAAACAAAGAAGATTAAGCATTAAACAATGAAATCATCAATATTAAATAGTCTAAAGATCACCCTGTAGATTAGGTCATAGGAAAGTTAAATGAAAGAACCTTAAGGTCTCAAGTCCAAAACCAAAAGTAGTTTATTTTGTTTTGTCTCAACCATAGAACCTAAGAATACACAAGAAGCCATAAAAGATGAAAGTTGGGTAATGGCTATGCAAGAAGAGTTAAATCAATTTGTTTCTAACGATGTTTGGACAATTGTCCCTCCACCTATCAACAAGAAGGCATAGACTTTGATGAGACCTATGCTCCCGTGGCTATATTAGAGTCTATTAAGCTTTTTCAAATGGATGTTAAAAGTCCTTTTCTAAATGGCTTTATTAATGAAGAAGTTTATGTAGCTCAACCTCCGGGCTTTATCGATTTCGAAAACCTAAACATGTGTATAAATTAAAGAAAGCTCTTTACGGTCTTAAACAAGCCCCAAAAGCTTGGTATGATAGACTCAAATCATTTTTAATCAAAAACAACTACACCATGGGGTAGTTGATAATACACTTTTCACTAAGAAAAAAGAATCACATATAATTATTGTTCAAATATATGTGGATGATATTATATTCGGATCTACTTGTCAAGACATGTGTGATGATTTCTCAAAAATCATGCATGACGAGTTTGAAATGAGTATGATGGGAGAACTAAGTTTCTTTCTTGGTCTACAAATCAAACAACTAGAAGATGATATCTTCTTTAATCAATCTAAATACATAAAAGAGATGTTAAATAAATTTGGTTTGGAAGAGTCAAAAACCATAAGAATACCAATGTCATCCGACACTAAACTTACAAAAGATGAAGACGGTGAATCCATTGATAAGACAAAATACTGTGGCATGATTGGTAGTCTTCTCTATCTTACGGCTAGTCAGTCGGATATCATGTTTAGTGTTTGTCTATGTGCTAGGTTTCAATGATTTCTGGCCACCTTCCCCCCCCCCTCGTATGATCAAAAACCTACCATCTAATCTGCCTCTCTGTTATTCTTCTTGAATAATATGCAATCGGGGATAATGGTTGGTGTTTTCTTGTGTGAGGTGTGCGTTTATATTTATTCGTATTCTAGAGAAATCGTCCATCTCAATGGAAACCCTAAACTGATCTCTTCATTGTACACGGTTATTGTTAATCATTTTTTCTAGTGTTTGTCATTGATTTTGGGTATCTTCGTATGCTTTATCAAGAGATCTTTGGA
Source organism: Chrysanthemum lavandulifolium (assembly GCA_022545495.1). Lineage (NCBI taxonomy): Eukaryota > Viridiplantae > Streptophyta > Magnoliopsida > Asterales > Asteraceae > Chrysanthemum > Chrysanthemum lavandulifolium. The sequence continues at coordinate 182,582,435 of CM040246.1, forward strand.
TCTGATCTTCTTTTTACGTTATGCTCGTGTGTTTGGGGGCTATCATGGAATACCGATGCCCTATTTTTTAGGGTTCGTTCTTTATTATGGTTCGTGATGTTGGATTTGTACGTGGTCATGCTTGTTAACCCGGGTAGGGTTAGTTTTGTTGCGGTGTTCAATATCAGACGTGGGTTTGGAGAGTTCAAGTTAAGTTTTTTAGGGATCTTATTCAAAACCCTAAATCGATTGTTCCCAGATCCGTTCTTACATTCTATTTTAGTGGATCTGGTGTATTGGTTTTGTTGGGACCTTAGGCTTGTGTTATGAACCCTATTGTTCGGTTGCTATGATCCGATCCCTTTGTCTACATTCTCATATTATTGCAGATTGGATCGTGGGTTTCTGAATGTGTTAGTCGTCTTTGATGGCTGACAGGATATTTTTTTTGGGTAAAAGGGTTAATTCACCCCGGTAAAATATATTACGCCAAAAACATTGAAGTACAAAGGATGAGGGTGACTTCCCTCATCTCAGTCCCTTAGGACACTTACAGACTCTCCTATAAGAATGACACGCCATTCTTATAACTTTCATAATAAACTTACCACCTACAATGACTATACAAGTGAATAAAAATAGGAATTAAAACATGATTCACTAAAGTAGCACCAAGAACATAGTCATCGTAGAACTTCCATCAATCTTCCATGTGAACACATCCACATAAAGCTTGAACTTGCATAACCAACCAAAGAAATCCTTGAGCCATTCTCCAACGCAATCCGAGAGAAAATCATGGAGCTAATCAAGACTCAAAGTTTCACGAACCAGCAACCTTCATGCCATGATCCCTTCCAAAGACCAATAACGTCAATATCCCATGAATAGGGACACCACGATAATCAAATACAACAAGAACAAGGGCACCATGCGACAATCCAAGGGTAAATAAACCCAAACAAGCACTACAACTCGATCCAATACCTCATCTACTACAAGTTTCAATGTGGTGAAACTCAAGCTAAGAATGAAACCCAATTATCTTGATCAGTCATAGACGAAACTAGGGTTGTCAAACCCTAACTTACAACAATAATCGCAAACGTTTTTTTTTAATAAGAAACGAGTAAAACTTAACTTCCAATTAGCGAACAGCAGCAGCACTTCCATCTCTCTCAAAAACCCAATTGAACCACGAAGGACTTACAACACCAATAAAGATGCACCCAAAACCACGATAGACTTGTAGCACCAAATATCTGATCCACACGTAAAATCCAAAACCATAGGACGGTTACTTGCAACCATAAAAATCACCACACCCTTAACGAGTATAGTGTATGAGTTAAGGACCAGCAGACCAATGCACATAGAATGAAACGAAACCCTAATACAGGGAATCGAATGGAATGAAACCAAAGTGCAGCATCATAACGCAATCGACCTTATATAGGTAAAAGTCGATTAAAAAACCGACTGAAGATGTTAAGGGATAATAAGGTTCGATTAAACCACAACCGACTTTAGATAGGCAGTTTGAAAGTCGCTACAATGAATCAGATCCAAACAATGATAATCAAAACCCTAAAAAAATATAAAACCGATTAGAAACCTAAGTCGGTTTAATGGAAACAAGATGAAACCCTAACCAATTTAAACAATAACAACCTACAAACAACGATCTGGAGGAGTTCATTATGAAAATCGATTTAGGGATTTAGGGTTTCGGAAAAACGATAATAAAAACCCTAATAAAAAAATCAAAAGAACCAGATTTAGGATCGATTAGGGTTTAAAAATAGGCAGCGATTTTCAATATATGTGTGAAAAATAAGCGTGACACACCTCCCAGATACTAGCATCGATCAAACACCGATTGCATATTATATGAATAATAGAGAGACGGTTTTGATGATGGTTTAATCAGATCGGAGGAGGAGGAGGGGTGGCCGGAAATCGCCCCTAGGGGAGAGTTTTTTTTGGCTGACAGGATATTAGGGTGCATATTACCCTATTTATGTTCATGATGGTCCGTGCAGCAATGCGTTACCGATGATGGTTGGTTGCTTGTTATATCATGATTGTGACTTTGGTTATGGTACGTTTCGTCCGGTTTATGTTCCAATCTGTTGCATGATAAAGTCCTTCTTAGTACAGAGTTGGGACGTAAAGGGGAATGTGATGGCTGCTCTATAGTGGTTGATTTGATGTTAGGTTTGGTATAATCTTATCTTTGGTTTCCTCGATCTGAATTGTGAGTTGTGGGCATTGCATTTGTTATCTTGATGCAATTGATCGTGGTTTTTGGAGTTGTTGTGTCCTTCGGATTCTACACTCCATGTTTTTCCGTCTTTTTTGTTCATGAAGACGAATAACCCTTGCTGGATTTTACTGGTCTTGGATCGTTTATCCATTTCTCGGGGTTGATCTTGATGTACTTTGAGACTTTTGTCCTCGGTTTTGGCTGGGTCACTGTTCTTGATGCCTCATTGGAAGTTGTGTCCGTGGTCCCTTTACTACTGAAACATTACAGGTTGAAGATGATCCTTTCCTTGGTTATGGCTTATTCGTGTGTTTCAAGCTTCAATGCGGATGCCAGACGTGCCCCATGGTTCTACGAGCTTTTTGGATCGCATGGAAGTTGATTGGTAGTACTATAATGACTATGGTTGCGCGTTTAATTCATATTTTTATTTTCCTTTGCATACTTTTTAAAGTTGTAAGTTATAAGAATGGCTTGTCATTCTTATTTAGTGGTTACATGTTAGTTGCACTTTGATGAGTGTCTAAATACTCATCATTTTTGTACCATTTAAACTACAAAAACATCTGAAAACACTCAGAAATGCATCAAAATGATAAAAATATCACAAATAAGTGTTTTATGTGTTTTAAATGCAAAATATCAAAATCGGTGAAAAAGCGTATCAAGTTTGCATAATTGGCGCTTTAGTCCCCAAGTTTCAAAAGTTGTCAAAAGCAGGTCCTGGTAAATCAAAATAAAGAAAAATATCATTTTAAGTCCTTAGGATTCATGAGTTGTCACAATTGGTCCTTAAAATCAAAATTGCAAAATTACAACTTTAGTCCTCAAGTTTTGAAATTGTCACAAATAGTCCTTGGAAATTTGAAAATGTCAAAAGCGGTCCTTGTACTATTGGAACTTGTCGGTTTGGTCCTTGTGATAACTTTGATAAATTGGCACCTATGGTCCCTCTAGTTTGGCGAATTACAATTTTGGTCCTTATCATTAATATTAAACCAAGCCTTGTCAAAACCAATTGTGACCCCCTGCCATTTATACCATTGTGACCCCCTGTCATTTCCCTGTTTTGGACCCTTGGTCAAACCCGGTCAAACCTTTCCCTTTCCCTCCCACCTGCTTCTTCCCCACTGGACCAAGCCCTCTCCCATCACCTTATCTCCTTATCCCTCCCCCCTCATCATCACATCCACCAACCTTTCACACCACAATAAATGCCACCCCCCCTAGTTGCAGTTTCAGAGCCCTACAATAAAAAACTACTTTTCCCGCCAAAACTCATCCAATGGCTATAATGCACTCAAATAATCCAGTGGACAAGATATCAAGTGGTTATCATTCAAAAGACACGTGGAAGCCATATTGGTGTATAAAAGAGGAAAGAAGAAGCAAGAGACAGAAGTACTTAGTTTTAGTTTAAAAATGTATGTCGTTTTTTAATTTCTAAAATTTTCCAGTTTATGTTTAAGCTTTGAAAGACTTTGTAATTGTATTTCAGTATAATAAATACTTGTTTCCATTTTCAATTTCATTAAAAGTTTACGAATTCAGTTTATGAAGTTTTTGAGCCAAAAATCTCAAATTTAGCCAAGGTTGTTTGTGTTTGTTCTCTAGGACTCTAAAGCTCATATAAGCTCTTACAAAAGCTTTTCCAAGCTTTAGAATCCTTAAAACTAAGCTTATATTCAAAATAGAAAAATTCTCAAAAATACCAAAAAATTAGTCAAAATAAAAATTACGTGGAAATGGAGATCAGAAGCTGAAGCAGGGTAACATTTGGATTGATTATGGTTTAGAGCTTATTGGTAAGCTTATAGGTGTGGTCCTCAGTTCTCAGTTCTCTGTTCTTGGGTGAAAAGCAATTTGTAAGCAAATTCCTTGAAATTTGAAATTCTTAGTATAAGTATTATACCTTTGTTAATTTTAGCCTAATTCTGTTTTAATATAGTCAAAATCAGTTAATCAATAAGTCTCTTAATCTAAAAATTTGTTTTAGTATAAAAAGGCTCAAAACAGTTTATTAAAGTGGTGTTTGTTTTGTTGAGATAAGCGTGTTAGAGGGTGTTTGAGGTATTGTACCTATCGATATCTGTTACAATAGCATCTATTATCTCGATCAAATAAATAAAACCGATTACTTATTTTGTAAAAGTCAACTTTAGCTTTTAAATCTCTTAAATCCAGTATCTGTTAGGAATTTTGATTGCATGATCTTCATTCTAGCTTTAAAAGTTGTTAAGATTAGTTAAACAAGTCTTATTATAGCTTAAAACAACATAATCAGGTCCACAAATTAGGATCAAAGTTCAATAAAGTCAACTTTTCATAAGCGTGTCAAAGTCAAAATATTGAAAACCGGTTTTCAACCAACCCAAGATGATTTTCATTGATTCATCTCTGGGCCAAATCAAGTCAAACTTTGGGATTAATAACTTCTCCAGGTCTAGTTTCTTATTAGGATTTTTGTAGATTTTTAGAAATTTTTCTTAAGCTTCAAAAGGGCTTATTTGCCCTGTTCACAACTCAGTGAATACTGAGTTTTATCAGTATCTTGCAGAGCTTGTCAAAAGCTCATAAGAGCTTGTCTTGGTCTGTTCTTTGGTTTAGAAGTAGTTAGCCAGGTCTAGTTGAGGTTCCAATATCTGGTTTTTAGTTTCAACTTATTTGAGTGCTTAAATTCTAGCTTCAAAGTAGCACTCAAAATCTGTCTTGGCATAAGTGCTCAAATAATCAAATCATAAGCAGTTTGCAATTCAGAGGTTAAGGTCAGTTGTATTTAGTTGCATTTGAGTAGTTTCAACTTATCATAGCTTCTGTATCAGTTTGGTGCTCATAAGCACTTACAACTGCAGTTTCATATTCCACCACATAAGCCACTGTTTTTCTATTTTTCTTAGATTCAGTATATTAAATTAGACTTTTCCTGAATTTTTCATATTTTTCTAGTTCAGTTTGCTATTTTTCTTAATTTAAAACAGTTTTTAGGTAATTTTAATTAGCTTTTAATACAATTAATTTAGAAAAACTTTAAAAAATAAGTTTCTATTTTCTTAGGTTAAGATAAATATAAAAAGTAAAAAATTATTTTTCAGATTTTCATAGTTTAATTTGTAATTTTTAGCAATTTAATTAGTTAAAAATAGTTTTTAATTCATAGAAAATAGGAAAATAATCAGAAAAATATAAAAATAGTTTTGAAAATTCTCTTTAGTTATTTTAGATTTTTCCAAGTCATAATTTTATTTTTCTAGCTTTATTTCATATTTTCTTGTATTTTAGGGTATTATTAAATAAGTAAAAATAGTTTTAATTAATAATAATTAGATAAATAGTAATAAAAATAATTTTCTTTTCTATAAATTTTCTCATATCATTAGGTTTGTAAAATGTCATTTTCATATTTTTAGGATTAATATTGCTTGAGTTTCACATTTTCTTTTATGCGTCGCGTAGTTTTTAATTTAAAGTTTTATAAAGAAAAATCAAAAACATCGGTTTAAAAATAGTGATAGCGTTTATTTAATAAATTTATCTTTTTAATTTTCTTTAATTTGCATTTAAGCCCTGTAATTTACAAAACTTTTCTTTAGGTATAAATAACTCAAAATCCTTCTTGATCACTATCCTTAGTGATTATTCGACATCGATTGTGTTAAACACCATTCATCCTCCGTGGGACTTAACGACACAGGGATACACTATACTCTCGATCTTCATTGCATTTGGTTCCGCATGTTTTAAGTTTCTTACGGTTGGCCATTCACAGTGGCTAGCATGTGTTAGAAAACTTGACCGTCTGGGAGCGAATCAAATTTTGGCGCCATTGCCGGGGGTCAGTAAGCGTGTCCTAAGCATTTTCGGACCCGTGCTTGCACATATACCACCTTTTGTAAGCAGTTTTTTGTAAAGTTATAACAAAATCAAAAGTTCATTAACACTTTTCCTAAAGTGTTAACAACACCAAACAAAATATAAAACAACAAAACAATCGTAACGTTTTCTAGCTTGTGTTTCTTTTAAGGTGATTCTTAAAGAAATACGATTTGGTTAAACGAGACGATACCAAAAATATTGTCCAAAAGTTTTAAACCATCGACACATATCCATACCTCGTCTTTTCGGTGGTACTTAATAAATACATAAAATCAACCACCGCAAATCAAGGCGGTACACCTACTAACGGGGTGTGACCATAATAAGTTCCCGAACAATGATTTAAAACTTGCCTTTGTGTCCTTGTGATTTGGTGTACCTTTTTCAAAGAAGCCATTTCATTTGTGATTATTGGTTAAGTTCACTTGTCGTTTTGCCTCGCATTTGTTTTAAAAGCGATTTTTATACTTAGTGCATGCGCACTCGCTCTTCCAGTTCTACAAGTCCACTTTCGAGCTTGCAAATATTCCTCGTGAGCGTGGGGCGTTCGCTCCTTCACCGTGATGAGGCGTCTACCACCACCACCCCGCCGTAATGGCGAAGACAAGTTGATGAATGAGCTTCTCCAAGCACCCATCGAGGGTTACGGAGATGCTATTGTTGTCCCGACCATCGTGGTCGATACTTTTGAGCTCAAAACCGGGTTGCTTAATCTGTAACCCAAAGCCAATTCTATGGTTTTGAGCGGGATGATCCTCATGCACACATTCGATGGTTTAACAAGATTGCATCTACCATCAAATACAAGAATGTCCCACATGAAGCAATTAAGCTTCTTCCATTCCCATTTTCTCTAGAGGACAAGCCGGAATTGGCTTGAGAAACAACCCCTTGTTCCATTGAGACATGGGAAGATCTAGTCACAAAGTTTGTTAACAATTCTATCCTCCATCCCGAACTACAAGTCTTAAGAATGAGATAATGAAATTCTCTCAAAGATTTGATGAATCATTCGGGAGGCATGGGATCGTTACAAAGAATTGCTCGTAAGTGTCCGCATCATGGTTTTACCGAGTTAATGCAAATGGATACTTTCTACAATGGTCGAACCGGACTAATCAAGATTCTTTAAATGCCTCCGGAGGTAATTTCTTGAGCAAGACCACAAAAGAAGCCTTGCAAATCATTGAAAACAAGTCCCGTGTCCGTCCTTTCCGCACGAAGACATATCGGTCTCGATCTAATGTTGGACCTTCTACTTCATCTCCGTGAGTACATCTAGCACCGATGCTAAGATTGACAAACTCACGGATATTGTTCGAGCTTTGGTTCTTGCTAACCAAAAGAAAGTCACTTTCACTCGAGACACCATTACATGGTGAAGTAAAGAAAGTTGAAGTTTGTGTTACTTGTGGTGGTCCTCATGCATACTACAATCTGTCTCGCCACCGATGGTAGTCCGTTTGAAGCTAATGCTATAGCGGTACTTCAAATCAAGGAGGTAATCAATACCGTCCTCAAAATGAACCAAACTACCGTGCTAACACTTATCGAGCACCACCGGTTTTAACGAATGCTAACCGAATCGAAACCAACCTAGAATGAACCAAGGTTATCAAAACCAAGGTAATTTCTATTCGGACCCAATCAAGGTTTCCAACATCAAGGAAAACTTAATCACAACAATTTCAATCGAGGAATCAATTTCGTGAAATGTGAATCCTAATCAAGGAATTTTCAACAACAAGGTCATAATCAAAACATACGACCTCAAAATTTTCCTCCACCGCTCCAGTACCATCATCGATGAGTTATTAAAGCAATTCATGAAATCCCAAGATGAAATGAGCAGTTCTTGGTCATTCGGATCGGCGATCTCAAGAAGTCTTTAAATGATCAACCCTCGGGCTCGGGAAAACTTCCGAGCAACACGATCGCTAACCCGAGGGAAGATGCAAAGCGATCACAACCATAAGTGGTGTTTCGGACAATGGACCCGCTATTCCTACTACCTCTTCTTCTTCTATCCGAAGGTAGTGGAAAGTGAACACGAGGCTACAAAGGACAAGGAACTTCCTAATAACGGAGGTACCAACGATGTCCATCCTCAAGTTGTCCGAAACCCAAATCCAATCCAGAGTTGTTTTGAACCTCCTGTAGCTCCGTTGAAAACCACAAATCCAAATCTTCTATTCCTTACCCATCACGTTTGAATGAGCAAAGCTCCGAAAAAGCCGGTCATCAAATGGACAAATTTTTCAAATTTTCCAAGAACTACATTTTGACATAAGCTTTGCGGATGCTATCATCTTGATGCCCAAGTTTGCATCAACTCTCAAACACATGTTAAGCAACAAGGAAAAGTTGTTTGAAATGGCTAAAACTCCTCGAATCGAGAACGCTCTGCGAGCTATCTTGAAGAAGCTTCCCGAAAGCTTGGAGATCCTAGAAAATTTCTCTTACCTTGTGTATTTCCGGGAATGGTTGAATGCTTTGCCTTAGCCGATCTTGGTGCAAGCATAAACACGATGCCTCATTCGAGATGGAAGAAACTTTCTCTTAGGAACTTACTCCTACATGCATGACTCTCGAGCTTGCGGATCGTACAATATCCCGTCCTCTTGGAATTGCCGAGGGCGTATTTGTGAAAGTAGGAAAGTTCCATTTTCGGTGACTTTGTAGTTGTTGATTTCGATCTTGATCCACGGGTCCCTCTCATTGTTGGAAGAGGATTCACGAGAACGGCCGTGCTCTCATTGATGTATTTGAGCAAGAAATCACATTACGTGTTGGTAATGAAGTCGTCACCTTTAACCTTGATCAAACTTGAGGTACTCCGCAAACTATGATTACGAGTCGGTTAACCGAATAGATATCATTGATGTTGCTACGAAGAGTACTCTCAAGAAGTTCTTGGTTATTCTCATAATTACGTGAGTGGGAATCCCACCACATCTTCTCAACCTATCATAGCCAATTCTACTCCTTCTCTCTCCGTTTGAGGCGACTTCATCTTGGAAGAGATTGAAGCATACTTGGCTAGTGATTACATTCCATGGGAAATTGATCACGCTCCAATTGACATCGAGGGGACATACTTCTCATTGAGAAATTGCTTAAAGATGATCACTCATCAACCCCTCACACTAGTGATGCAATTCGGAAGAGATTAATCACCATGAGATTAATCCGGAGGAGATATTCTTATTCTTGAGAAGTTGTTAAATCGGACACTTCTCCTCCACTCCCTCCCATCGAGCTTCATAACAAGGAAGTCAAGTCGGTTGAGAAAATCGAAGAATTTCAAGTCGAACTTAAGGACTTACCACCTCATCTTGAGTATGCATTTCTTGAAGGTGATGATAAATTGCTGTCATTATTTCTCGAGATTTGAGTAAAGATGAAAAAGTCGCTCTCATAAAGATCTTGAAGTCACACAAGCAAGTAATTGTTTGGAAACTCTCCGACATTAAGGGTATCAACCACGAATTTTGTACTCACAAAATCTTGATGGAGGATGACTTCAAACCAATGATTCAACATCGAGAAGAGTAAATCCAAAAATCCATGATGTTATCAAGCAGGAGGTTATCAAACTTCTTGATGCGAGATTGATTTACCCAATCTCGAGATAGTCCTTGGGTTAGCCCAATTCATTGTGTTCCTAAAAGGGTGGCATAACTGTTGTCACAAATGAAGATAACGAGTTAATTCCAACTCGGTTGGTTACGGATGGCGTGTGTGTATTGACTATCGTAAGTTGAATGACGCCACCGTAAAGACCATTTTCCTCTACCCTTCATGGACCAAATGCTTGAGAGATTAGCGGGGAATGAGTACTATTGTTTCCTTGATGGTTTCTCGGGTTACTTTCAGATCCCCATTGATCCACGGGATCAAGAGAAGACCACATTCACCGCCCATACGGAACTTTTGCCTACGACGTATGCCTTTTGGCTTATGTAACGCTCACGCACGTTCCAACGATGTATGATGGCCATATTCCACGACATGATCGGAAACAATGGAGGTGTTTATGGATGACTTCTCGGTCATTGGGGACTCGTTTCAAACATGTCTCTCCCATCTAGATAAAATGCTAAACGGTGTGAAGACACCAATCTTTGTCTAAATTGGGAGAAGAGCCACTTTATGGTCAAAGAAGGCATAGTCCTTGGCCATAAGATTTCAAAAAGCGGATTGAGGTCGATAGAGCAAAAGTCGATGTTATTGCTAAACCGCCTCATCCTACTACCGTCAAAGGTATTAGGAGTTTTCTAGGTCATGCCGGGTTTTATCGTAGATTCATACAAGATTTTTCTAAAATCGCCGGCCTATGACCCATCTTCTTGAAAAGATGCTCCTTTTATCTTCTCACCGAGTGCATCGAAGCTTTTGAAACATTAAAGAAAAAGCTTCTTCAAGCACCCATTCTCGTTGCTCCGATGGGATTTACCTTTTGAGCTCATGTGCGATGCAAGTGATTTTGCTATCGGTGCAGTCTTAGGGCAACGTAGAGCTAAGCATTTTCAGCCTATCCACTACGCAAGTAAGACTATGACTGAAGCTCAAACTCATTACACCACCACAGAAAAAGAGCTATTAGTTGTGGTGTATGCGTTTGAGAAATTTCGGCCATACCTTATCTTGACCAAATGCGTGGTGTATACGGATCACTCGGCTCTCAAATATCTCTTGGCAAAACAAGATGCAAAGCCGAGATTGCTCCGTTGGGTTCTCCTCCTGCAAGAATTTGATATCATTATACGTGATAAAAAGGAGCCGAGAACACGGGCTGCGATCATCTATCCCGATTAGAGAACCCTCACCAAGATGTTTTCGAGAAAAGGAAAAAATGAAACATTTCCTCTCGAGACACTCAATGCGGTTTCTTTTAGTGGAGACTCTTCTACCCCATGGTTTGCGACTTTCCAAATTACCATGCGGGTAACTTCATAGTGAAAGGGATGTCAACCCACAGAAGAACAAATTCTTCAAAGATGTTAAACATTACTCGGGGCGACCCTACTTATTCAAAATCATGCGGATCAAGTCATCCGACGGTGTGTTTATGGACGAGAAGCTCTTGACATTCTCAAAGCTTGTCATCTTTGGACCCACTGGGGCCATCATAGTCCAAACTACACCGCCAAAAAGGTGTTTGATTCGGATTCTATTATTGCGATTTACAAGGATGCCCATGAATTTGTCAAAACACGTGACGCTTGTCAACGTCACGGAATATCTCATAAAGAAATGAAATGCCGTAAACGCCATTCAAGTGTGTGAGATTTTTGACATCCGGGCATTGACTTTATGGGCCATTTCCTTCTTCTCGCGGTAATAAATACATACTCGTGGCGGTTGACTATTTGTCAAAATGGGTTGAAGCTAAGGCTTTGCCTACCAACGATGCCCGAGTTGTTGTGAAATTCTTAAAATCTCTTTTGCTAGGTTTGGAACTCCACGAGCTATAATCGGTGATCGTAGTGCGCATTTTGCAATGACCGGTTTGATAGAGTCATGCAAAAGTATGGTATAACTCACCGTCTCTCTGCGTACCACCCCGAACAAGTGGGCAAGTGGAAGTTTCCAACCGAGGATTAAAAGAATTACGGAGAGGACGGTGGGTGAAAACCGTGCCTCTTGGTCGGATAAGCTAGATGACACACTCGGGCCTTCCGTGCGACTTATAAAACACCCATCGGTGTACTCCATACAAGCTTGTATACGGAAGGCGTGTCATCTGCGGTTGAGCTTGAGCACAAGGCATCTTGGGCCTTGAAGCATGCCAACCGATATTCAGACGGTGGTGATCACCGGAAAGTTCAAATGAATGAATTAAATGAACTCCGTGATCAAGCATACGAGAACTCTTTGATCTATAAAGAAAAGACAAAGAAGATTAATGACTCCAAAATCAAGAACCGCGTTTTCAACGTTGGTGATCGAGTCCTTCTTTTCAATTCTAGATTGAAGATTTTCTCGGAAAACTAAAATCCTACCGGTGCGGACCATTCACCATCACTAAAGTATTTCCATATGGAACCATTGAGTTATCTCAACCCGATGGTCCAAATTTTAAAGTAAATGGTCATCGATTGAAGCATTATTTTGGAGAGGACATTCCTCCCGTGATTGTCCGGATCTACAATCTTTCCCCATGAACCAATGAATGCGGGATCGAGTCAAGCTAGCGACTCGGGAATCAAAAAACAATAGCATGCTACATGGGTTTTCACCGTGTGTACCACCCTAGTGTGGGGAGTTTCCCCATTGTTGTATATAAGAGTTTCTTGAAAAAAATCTTGCTAAATAATGGCCGTAGTATTTCCTTTTACGTTCTATGTTTCGGCATAACCGCGGTACTTTGAATATTGAGGGCAATATTCATTTCTAGTGTGGGGGAATTCTCACGAATTTTATCATGTAATTATACCGCCCAATTCCCCATTTTGGCCAAAATTTTTTTTTTGGAGTAAGTATTTTACACTTACTCAACTTATGGTTATCGATCCGCCATGTCTAATAAACAAAAGGATTGGCTAATCCAGAGCAAACGGCTCTTGGTAAAGATATCTCAAATCCGTTGACGGCTTGCAATTTGCCCAAAATTGTATGGTATTCACCACCATATCCTTAAAAGTGAAGAGTTGGCTAGCCCGCAAGTTTATGGCTTGTGGTAAAGGCGATGGAAAAACCATAATTGGTAATCACTCACCAAAGATAATATTGATAATTTATCTAAGAGTTGGCTAGTCCGAAGCAAACGGCTTCGGTAAAGACAAATCAAATCCGTTGAAAGTCGGTGATTTGCTCAAAATCACTTGGTTATCGATGTACCAAGGTTCTTACTTGAATCGAAACATTTGGCTACTCCGAGTAATGGCTTTTGGTAAAGAGATGAAATACATTAATTTTCTCAAAACATTGCTAGGGACTAGCAATATCTTAGTGTGGGGATTGATGAGTGTCTAAATACTCATCATTTTGTACCATTTAAACTGCAAAAACATCCGAAAACACTCGAAAATGCATCAAAATGATAAAAATATCACAAATAAGTGTTTTATGTGTTTTAAATGCAAAAATATCAAAATCGGTGAAAAAGCGATCAAGTTTGCATAATTGGCGCTTTAGTCCCCAAGTTTCAAAAGTTGTCAAAAACAGTCCCTGGTAAATCAAAATAAAGAAAAATATCATTTTAAGTCCTTAGAGATTCATGAGTTGTCAAAATTGGTCCTTCAAATCAAAAATTGCAAAATTACAACTTTAGTCCCTCAAGTTTTGAAATTGTCACAAATAGTCCTTGGAAATTTGATAAATGTCAAAACTGGTCCTTGTACTATTGGAACTTGTCAGTTTTGGTCCTTGTGATAACTTTGATAAATTGGCAGCTATGGTCCCTCTAGTTTGGCAGAATTACAATTTTGGTCCTTATCATTAATATTAAACCAAGCCTTGTCAAAACCAATTGTGACCCCCTGCCATTTATACCATTGTGACCCCCTGTCATTTCCCTGTTTTGGACCCTTGGTCAAACCCGGTCAAACCTTTCCCTTTCCCTCCCACCTGCTTCTTCCCACCGGACCAAGCCTCTCCCATCACCTTATCTCCTTATCCTTCCCCCCTCATCATCACATCCACCAACCTTTCACACCACAATAAATGCCACCCCCTAGTTGCGGTTTGAGCCCTACAATTCAAAAACTACTTTTCCGCCAAAACTCATCCAATGGCTATAATGCACTCAAATAATCCAATGGACAAGATATCAGTGGGAATCATTCGGAAGACACGTGGAAGCCATATTGGTGTATAAAAAGGAAAGAAGAAGAGAGAGCATACTTAGTTTTAGTTTAAAATGTATGTCGTTTTTAATTTCTAAAATTTTCTAGTTTATGTTTAAGCTTTGAAAGACTTTGTAATTGTATTTCATTATAATAAATACTTGTTTCCATTTTCAATTTCATTAAAAGTTTACTGAATTCGGTTTATGAAGTTTTGAGCCAAAATTTCAAATTTAGCCAAGGTTGTTTGTGTTTGTTCTCTAGGACTCTAAAGCTCATATAAGCTCTTACAAAAGCTTTTCCAAGCTTTAGAATCCTTAAAACTAAGCTTATATTCAAAATAGAAAAATTCTCAAAAATACCAAAAAAAATTAGTCAAAAATAAAAAATTCTGTGGAAATGGAGATCAGAAGCTGAAGCAGGGTAACATTTGGATTGATTATGGTTTAGAGCTTATTGGTAAGCTTATAGGTGTGGTCCTCAGTTCTCAGTTCTCTGTTCTTGGGTGAAAAGCAATTTGTAAGCAAATTCCTTGAAATTTGAAATTCTTAGTATAAGTATTATACCTTTGTTAATTTTAGCCTAATTCTATTTTAATATAGTCAAAATCGCTTAATCAATAAGTCTCTTAATCTAAAAATTTGTTTTAGTATAAAAGGCTCAAAAGCAGTTTATTAAAGTGGTGTTTGTTTTTGTTGAGATAACTGTGTTAGAGGGTGTTTAAGGTATTGTACCTATCTGATATCTGTTACAATAGCATCTATTATCTCAGTCAAATAAATAAAACCAATACTTATTTTGTAAAAAGTCAACTTTAGCTTTTAAATCTCTTAAATCCGTAACTGTTAGGAATTTTGATTGCATGATCTTCATTCTAGCTTTAAAAGTTGTTAAGATTAGTTAAACAAGTCTTATTATAGCTTAAAACAACATAATCAGTCCACAAATTAGGATCAAAGTTCAATAAAGTCAACTTTTCATAATTGTGTCAAAAGTCAAAATATTGAAAAACCAGTTTTCAACCAACCCAAGATGATTTTTCATTGATTCATCTCGGGCCAAGTCAAGTCAAACTTTGGGATTAATAACTTCTCGGTCTAGTTTCTTATTAGGATTTTTGTAGATTTTAGAAATTTTCTTAAGCTTCAAAAGAGCTTGTCAAACAGGCTTATTTGCCTGCTCACAACTCAATGAATCTTGAGTTTTATCGATATCTTGCGAGCTTGTCAAAAGCTCATAAGAGCTTGTCTTGGTGCATTCTTTGGTTTAGAAGTAGTTAGCCGTGTCTAGTTGAGGTTCCAATATCGGTTTTAGTTTCAACTTATTTGAGTGCTTAAATTCTAGCTTCAAAGTAGCACTCAAAATTTGTCTTGGCATAAGTGCTCAAATAATCAAATCATAAGCGGTTTGCAATTCGAGGTCAAGGTCGGTTGTATTTAGTTGCATTTGAGTAGTTTCAACTTATCATAGCTTACAGATCGGTTTGGTGCTCATAAGCATTTGCTTATTTATAAGCACTTACAACCTGAGCTTCATATTCCACCACATAAGCCACTGTTTTTCTATTTTCTTAGATTCAAGATATTAAATTAGACTTTTCCTAATTTTTCATATTTTTCTAGTTCAGTTTGCTATTTTTCTTTTAGTTTTTAGGTAATTTTAATTAGCTTTTAATACAATTAATTTAGAAAAACTTTAAAAAATAAGTTTCTATTTTTCTTAGGTTAAGATAAATATAAAAAGTAAAAAAATTATTTTTCCAGATTTTTCATAGTTTAATTTGTAATTTTTAGCAATTTAATTAGTTAAAAATAGTTTTTAATTCATAGAAAATAGGAAAATAATCAGAAAAATATAAAAATAGTTTTGAAAATTCTCTTTAGTTATTTTAGATTTTTCCAAGTCATAATTTTATTTTTCTAGCTTTATTTCATATTTTCTTGTATTTTAGGGTATTATTAAATAAGTAAAAATAGTTTTTAATTAATAATAATTAGATAAATAGTAATAAAAATAATTTTCTTTTTCTATAAATTTTCTCATATCATTAGGTTTGTAAAAATATCATTTTCATATTTTTAGGATTAATATTGCTTCAGTTTCACATTTTCTTTTATGCGTCGCGTAGTTTTTAATTTAAAGTTTTATAAAAGAAAAATCAAAAACATCGGTTTAAAAATAGTGATAGCGTTTATTTAATAAATTTATCTTTTAATTTTCTTTAATTTGCATTTAAGCCCTGTAATTTACAAAACTTTTCTTTAGGTATAAATAACTCAAAATCCTTACTGATCACTATCCTTAGTGATTATTCGACATCTGATTGTAATAAACACCATTCATCCTCCGTGGGACTTAACGACCTGGGGATACACTATACTCTCCTGATCTTCATTGCATTTGGTTCCAGACTGTTTTAAGTTTCTTACGGTTGGCCATTCACAAGTGGCTAGCTTGTGTGAGAAAACTTGACCGTCTGGGAGCGAATCACACTTGTTGTGCATTTGTTTTTCGTCGTGATCGGGCTGAGGGCATGGGAGTCACCCATGTCATTTGTACTTCAATGTTTTTTTGGTGTAATTGAATTTTACCAGGGTGAATTAACCCTTTTACCCAAAAAAAATATGTGCTAGGTTTCAAGAAGACCCTAAAACATCACATCTAGAAGCGGTCAAAAGAATATTTAGATACATTAAGGGTACGACTCAATTAGGTTTATGGTATCCTAAGGGTACAGGGGTAGAAACTATTGTATATGCGGATTCTGACCATGCATGTGATTATGTTGACCGAAAGAGTACAAGTTGTGTATGTACTTTTATGGGATGTTGTTTAATCTTGGTTCTCGAAGAAGCAAACGGCATTGGCCATATCGACAACCGAAGCCGAATATGTCTCCGCCAGCAATGCATGCCAACAAGCATTATGGATGAAACAAGCGTTAGTTGACTACGACATTCATCTAAGCGACATAGCCATCTTATGCGACAACAAATGTGCTATTGACTTAAGCAAGAATCCGGTGTTACACTCTCGCACCAAGCATATAGAGATCCGCCATTACTTCTTAAGAGAGAATGTTCAAAAGGGAAACATCTCTATTGAGAAGATAGCATCCGAAGACAACATAGCCGACGTCCTCACCAAACCGTTGAAACGGGAACAATTCAACTTGTTACGTCTTGGTCTTGGTCTCATGGAACAATCGTCGTAATTTTTTTCTCAATTCTACAAGGTATGTAAACGTTATCCTTACCTTCTTTTCTGAGTCTAGGATCTCTATTTCATACACAACTCACAAAAAATACGGGAATTTTCAAAACCCAAGGTAAATTTTATTTTACAACATGTAATTTCATATCTATTTTTTTCTAAAAGATAAACTTTTCTTAAAACAAGAAAATTTCAAAAACCTTTCTAAAATATACTACTTCCCGTATCATTTTTCTAAAAGCTATTTCTCACGTCTAGGACAAACCTTTTCTTTTCATTATTAATACAAAGTAAAAACCCGTTTTCATTGCATCTCATGTCTTTTGAATGCTAAAGGGAACACATAACTAATATGTGTTTTCGAGTACATTCATTTAAGCAACAATGAATTTAGGAGCACTCGAGTTATCTCACATAATAGTATGCTTTTTCACTTCCAGTCTATTTATCTTTTTCTTTTTAGGAGTCGAGATAACCGCAACTTCAAAGGGTTTGCATATAGGCACACACTAGGCACAAATGTTTCCAAAAGGAAATATTTGAGCTACCTGAGTCACCAGTACCACGGATCCCAGCATTAATGCAAGAAGTTCCCTCAAGGGAAGGATCCGTGGGAACCGTGAGACAGAAGCTGAATTTCTCTTCTATTTTTATCACTTTGGCTATAAAACTTCATATTTTCAACATTATACCTCCTTCACTAATGAGTATGTTACTTAATGCTTGTGTTCTCATGATCACATGCCTTAAATTCATATCTAATCATTAGATTTTAGTCTATATTTTGGGTCAAGCATTCATTACAATGCACTATTTTATCTATAAATAAATTTTTCCAAAATACTTCCATATCCATCACTCTCAACCTCACAAACAATCATCATCATGTTATCCAAAAGATCTTCCAACATTGATGAATCACCTAGTGCAAACAATCCTCTTCAAGAAATCCAAAACTTTATCCTACCACCTTCCATATTACAACCACCCAAATCTAGAAAAACCGCACGGATTAGCATCCGTCCTTGTTGTTTAGCCAAACCATTGTCAAAAAGTTCATCACCAACTACTCATTCACCACCACATGATTCCATAATAGCACCTCCATCATCTCCAACAAGTACATTACCATCATCACCTATCAAGTCTCCACCTAAGATCACTCTATCGGAACTCCTTAAGACTCCGAAAACACTCCGACAAACCAACCCAAAAGAACTAGTCTTTTTAACACCACCCACATCTCCAAACACAATTTACAAAGATCTTGTAACTTCACCACCTTTAGCTCCCATTGTCTTACAAGAACATCTAGGTTCCTTTCCACCACCACTTCCAAACATTCCAGATTTTGATCCATATTTTTCACACTTTCCACCACAAATTCCGCTCTCCACCAATCAAACTAACCAGGAAACCATCCACACACAATACTCACATCATCTACATTGTGAACATTACCAATACACTAGGGAACTTGCAATGGAAATTAGGGAAGAGATACGATTCATATTTAACCACATCCTTGATCGCATCAACATCATCACTCACCAAAACCTCCATCATTAACCTTATGCAAGCATGGAAGGAATGATATTACTATTTTCTCTATTTTTTTTTTCTTTTGAGTCATTTTAAAGAACAAACCTTGTTTTTATTTTTACATGTTTGTATGTGGACTATATACCACTACACTTTGTCTTTTTATTATAAGGCTTTGTTTACATACCTTGACTCTCCATCTTGTTTCTCGTCAATCACAAGATTATATTGCATGTTACTACTAACGTTTTCTTTGTAGGTTTTATATTTTCTCACTTGACGCCCTTTTTTAGAGGGAGCTACCGTCAAGGGGGAGTTAGTGATTCATGGATTATATCATTTCTCCACACTTTATTTCTTCGTTAGGTTCGCTTTTTGTTTCAACAAAAAGGGGGAGAAGAAGTAAAACTTATGCTTTCAAAACATACATCTAATCTTAAGTTTTGCTTACCATAACATTATGTTTTGTCATCAACAAAAAGAGGGAGATTGTTAATACAAATAAATGGTAAAAACGTTTATTTATATTTAGTGATCTCTTAGTGTTTTGTTGATAACAAATATAAAGTTATCATAAGTAAAATTATAAGGATGCATGTTATTTTTGTAAAGCATTTATATATATAATCATTTAACACTAATTGTTGTAATGATTCATTTATTGTAATAGTTTATTAGGATGGGTAAAAACCATAACCCATGACCCATACTCATGGAGCATATCCATAACCCATAGAGCTAACTCATGATCCATTGACTAGATGCATTGCATCTTCAAGATACATTGTATCTATTTGGATGCTCATGGTCCAAAGTCTATCACCCATGACCCATAACCTATTTAGGAGGAGCGTCCTACGGATCCCTCAGTTTACACTGGACAGATCCCTCATGTAAGGGATCCGTGGTATCCGTGCAACAGTAGTGATTTTTTGCCTATAAATAGTGAGCCATTTCTTCATTGTAACTCACCCCTCTTCTTACAAACTCTCTCATATATTCTTTCATTCTTCTAATCTCATATCTCTTGATCTATATAGTAGTTCTTCTTTCTTTTGTTGTGATTCTCATGTAGGTCCTTCTTTAAGGCGAGATCACGAGATACTACAAGTCATCCAAGCAAAGGGTCCTTGATTAATTTGTTCCTCCACAAGATATCTGTAGCAAAGATCTTGTATTTCATATTTCACATAACTGTTGTGTTATAGTTGTGTTGGTTTGGTCCTCCGTGTTAAGGACTCGGTATTTAGCTTTCTACCGGAAAAAGTGTAAGCGACGTTGTGAAGGCTTCTCCGCCGAGTTGAAGGAGTTTGTTGACATAGTGCTTGAACTCTCGAGTAGGTGACTCGGGGAGTGGACTAGCGCAAGGAAGGTGTCCTTGTAGCCAAACCACTATAAATCGATTGTGTCATTTCTATCATTTACTTTACTAGCTTTCTTTACTTGCATTACTTATAGATCTATACTTTCTATCCATCCATACGATTTCACATAACATCAAATCTAAAGTTTTTGAAACTAAAGTTAAAATCGGAAAAACTATTCAACCCCCCCTTCTAGTTTTCCACGATCTGCCAATACCATTATGGAGATTCTTTGTACCCTTTAAATGGATCTATGCAGACCCATGGAAGTTCAAAGTATTAATGGGAAGAAGTATGTGCTAGTTGTTGTCGACGACTACTCTCGGTTTACTAGGGTAAAGTTTTTGAGAACTAAGGATGAAACTCCCAAGCTTATTATTAAGCTTATCAAACAATTGCAGGATAGGCTTAAATATAGAATCATCTGAACAGACAATGGAACTGAATTTGTAAACAAACAGCTCATTCAATTTTATGAAAGCATTGGAATTAGTCATCAGAAAAGTGTTCCTCGCACTCCTCAGCAGAATGGTGTAGTTGAAAGGCATAATTGTACACTTGTGGAGGCTGCTAGGACTATGCTAATATTCTCAAAGGCTCCAATGTTTCTCTGGGCGGAAGCCATTGCCACTGCTTGTTACACTCAAAACCATTCCCTAATGCATACTCTTCACGGAAAAACTCCATATGAATTAGTGCACAAAAGAAAACTGAGTCTCTCTTTTCTTCGTGTGTTTGGGCTTTTTGCTATCCTATCAATGATGGTCAAGATCTGGGAAAGTTGAAAGCTAAGGCTGATATTGGATTTTTCGTTGGTTATGCATATGATCAAAAGGGTTACCGAATCTACAACAAAAGAACCCAAGATATTAGGGAAACTATTCATGTTACGTTCGATGAGCTGACTAAGCACATGACTCCTTGACACTCCAGTTCTGGACCCGCACCTCAACTTTTGACACCTGGACCCATTAGTTCGGGTCTTGTACAGAATCCCACTCCTGCAACTCCTTATGTACCTCCTGAATATTTGAAGAAGCTATTTGATCCGATGTATGATGAATACTTTGAGCCTACAACTGATGACACTCCTGCACCACCAGGTGTAACTGCTCCTGTTCCATCCAATCCAAATGGTCCAACTGTCTTTATTTCCATACCACAAGATGCTCTATCTGTTAACCATTCACCATCATCATCGAATCATCAATCATCTTCAATACATCAAGGAATTGCAGTTGATAATTCTTTTGAAGATAATCCCTTTGCCACTCCTAAAGATGCTCCATTTGAGAATATAGTTGCCCCTGAAACCACTCCTGAAGCATCTTCACCTGGGGATCCTAATTCTGATACTTCAATACCTTATCAACAACCACATGAACATCTCATTAAATGGACACATGATCATCCATTGGATAACATCATTAGGAATCCTTCTCGTCCGGTATCTACTAGAAAGCAACTCGCCATCGATGCCTTATGGTACTTCTTCAACTCTGTACTATCAAAGATCAAACCAAAAGATGTAAAAACAGCAATGTCTAAAGACAGCTGGTTCCGTGCCATGCAAGATGAAATTCATGAGTTCGATTGTCTTGATGTATGGGAATTAGTGCCTCCCCCAGATTGTGCTATGATTATTGCTCTCAAGTGGATCTTCAAGGTGAAACTTGATGAGCATGGTGATGTTCTGAAAAAAAAAGGCAAGGCTTTTTGCTAAAGGATATCGACAAGAGGAGGGTATTGACTTTGAGGAATCATTTGCTCCGGTTGTAAGAATTGAGGCTGTCATAATCTTCCTTGCTAATGCTGCTAGCAAGAATATGATAGTTTATCAGATGGATGTAAAGACTGCTTTTCTTAATGGCGATCTCAAAGAAGTGGTCTATGTCAGTCAACCCGAAGGTTTTGTTGATCTCGAGCATCCTACCCATGTCTGCCGCTTGAAGAAGGCCCTCTACGGCTTGAAGCAAGCTCCTAGGGCACGGTATGATACTTTGTCAAAGTTCCTCTTGGCAAATGGATTCTACAAAGGAGCTGTTGATCCTACACTGTTCACCCGGAAGTCAAGCAAACACTTAATTCATGTTCAAATATATGTTGATGATATTATTTTTACCTCGACCGACCCTAATGAATGTGACCGTTTTTCTAAAGAGATGGGCTCTAAATTTCAAATGTCAATGATGGGACAAATGTCATTTTTCTTACGATTACAAATTTCTCAAAATCCTAGAGGCATTTTTACTAATCAATCTAAATATGCTAATGAAATATTAAAGAAATTTGGATTTGATTCTTGTGACCTTGTTGACACTCCCATGGTGGAACAAACAAAACTGGATGAGGACCACTCAGGGATCCCGTTGATCAAACTAAATATCGTAGTATGATTGGATCCTTGATGTACCTCACTGCTAGTAGACCTACATTTTGTTCGCTGTATGCATGTGTGCTCGTTACCAGGCTAAGCCTACTAAAAAGCACCTTGAAGCGGTTAAACGGGTCTTTTGGTATCTCCAAGGAACCATTAACATGGAACTTTAGTATCTGAAGGACACTGCCATGTCACTAACAGCCTATGCAGATGCTGACTATGTAGGGTGTCAAGATACTCGTCGAAGTACGTCAGGAGGTGCTCAGTTTTTGGGTGATAAGTTAGTGAGCTAGTAATCAAAGAAGCAAATGAGTACTTCTATATCTTCTACAGAGGCTGAATACATTGTCATGTCATCATGTTGTGCTCAAATCTTATGGATGAGATCCTAACTATCTGACTATGGCTTTGTATTCAACAAAATTCCTCTGTACTGTGACAACAAAAGTGCCATCGCTCTCTGCTGCAATAGTGTCCAACACTAGAGATCGAAGCACATTGACATTCGATATCATTTCATAAGGGAACAAGTAGACAAAGGTGTGGTTGAGCTCTACTTCGTAAGGACTGAGTATCAGTTAGCAGAAATCTTCACGAAATCTCTTCCAAGAGATCGATTTGAGTTTATCCTATCGCGACTCGGCATGAAGAGTCTGCGCCGGAAATGCTTAAACGTCTTTAAGAAGAGGATGAGGAGTAAATGAATTTCTTCATCTATTCTTTGTAAATATTTTTCAAAAAGCAAAATACAAAATTATAAAACCAACAAAAAGAAAATAGAAAAATGTAAAATCTTCAAAAATCCATAAAAATCATAAAATTTGAAAATACCAAAAATATTGTTTTTCTCAAGACATGTCTTATGGTATCGATAACATCTACGGTCTTAAAAATGTCATTCAATAATGGCACATGACTTTTGTTAGGTCACTAGTTTTACAAACACAAGTAATATAGAAAGAGATAAGGCGATTGAACAAGTAAACGAGCACACATACACGATAAGAGTAGCACGGTTAGGCGTAGGAATATGTGTGAAAAGAAAACTTGAACAACCAACCCTCAAATGAGGGTTTACAAGAGATTTATAGGAGGAAGCTAGGCAACACTCCTAGTTCCCATCCTTTCTTATATGGGCTTGGGCCTAAGCTTATGGGCCTTCTACATAAGCTAGACCTTAAACAAACATAAAGGCCATAATAAGCTACCTATTACATATGAAATATAAATACTTGAAATACGTTTAGGAGTGATTCCAACAATCTCCCTCAAGTATATATGAATGTAAACGGTGAAGGCGTTGATGTAATAGTAGCTCGGCGTCTTCGACATTCTTCTTTCTTGTGAGAGGAATTACCTTGATTCGAACAATCTCCCGGTGTAGAGATAGTTATCTTTGAACAGTTATGCTTTGACGTCATCTTAAACTTTGTTCTTTGATCATTGTTCTTTGTGGTGGAAGTGATAGTATGTTGTTATGCGCATCAAGTCGGCCTCAGTGCCTTGTTGCTCCAGTGTCTCCACGTCATTCTTCAACATGCTCACACGCTCTTTGATGTTGGACATCAATCGATGAAGTTCTTTCGGTCTTTGACTTTGTAGATTCTTTGATTTGATGAAGAATCATTCATTGTTTGTGTTGCATTGAATAGAACTTCCATTAGTGATGATGTTGGCGTGAGCATGAGAAGAATCAAGACGATCATTCCGCTCCGAGCTTCCATAAGAAGAAAACATTTCAAACGGTTAGTAATAAGCGGTTTCCGCACTTACAAGTTTGAACTTGAGAGTGTTAACAACATAGTGTGAAAACACAACTCTAATTCTTACAAAGGCCGTTCTGAACCGGAGTCCCACAAGTGAGATAACGCGATGTCTTGAAGTACATCTACAGTTCAAATGAGTCATTGAGGTACACCAAGCATCACCTCACGATCAGACCGTTTGAGACACACTCCGCGTAATCCACGGGAGTTATCGAAGTAACTTCTTTGTTAGGGTTGTTTGATGTTGACCACGGCAGAGTTTCCATTCAATCACCGAGAATCACGTAGTGAACCTCTCATAAATGTTCTCGACAGTTGCTAAGATCTATGAAGGACTCGATATGAACCATCGAATCATCAAGATCTTATTTGTTGATCAACAAGTGATGAAATGTCAAGTGTTCCTAAGAGATCTTTTGATGAATCTCGTGGCTCTAGACTCAATAGTGCGTATTGGTTTTCTGAGCGGAGACTAGGAGAGGGTCTCCTTCTTCAATACCAACGATCTCTAAGAGAAAGCCAATAGTTTACGTAGGGTTCCTGTGAGAATGAAACAAGTTTCGTTGAGAGAAACTTGAGTGGCTAAGAAGGTTTAGTGCATGCGTCATCGGGTCCATGACGACTTTTAATCTTCAATACCGGTGTCACTAAGTGACAATCGGTAGTATATGAATTGAACCGGTGTCGCCCTAAGTTGAATAATCTAGAGGGTGTTTCTTTTCACCCTTTACTTTGCATTTCTTTTGATTCTTCAACTCTTTCTTTCTCCGATTCTCATTTTCTCCTTTTTACAATCGTACCTAAGGACTTCTAAGTACTAACTATTTGTGATGTCCTTGGGTAGATCCCTCCGACTCAAGCGGATCATAGACGTTATTCCTAACCTTAGTCACCTTATAACTCCATGACTAACCTATGTTGCCATTAAAACCACTGTTGTGAAACATCTCTCAAAGGGTTTTAAATGAAAACATGTTTGAACCAATGTGAGAGATAGGATTTTGCATAAATACTCCCCCACATGTGCTTAAGAGTTTTAATGGTTTAAATGCACGTGAGGAAAGAGCGCACATTTTGAATTGATCCACTCGAGATAGACAATCCCCATGAGACACGGTTACGTTGCATAGTTAAAGAGTTACATTGTCGACTTTTAGGTGACAACTAGCTCTAATAACTACCTTGAAGGTGTAGACAAACCTCGAAAGGTTTTCATACCCGTCGAGTTCATGTCTACCAAGAGTGTCTCGAATGGTACTTTCTACTTAGACAAGTCCTTTGCGAGACACATTTACATTACTAGCGAACTAGCTTGAAATTATTACCCGTCTGGACAAGTCTTTTCGAGTTACAAGCAGTTTAGTACCGTCAATTGTTGGTTAAGTCCGAGGTACACATTCATTTGCATTTTGCACAACATATTTCTTATCACACAATTTTCTCCCCTCAAAATGGCATATGAAAATGTTATTTTGAAACGTTTGAGAATAAATATGACCATTTCGAGTATTGGGGAAGAGTGACCATCGTGAACAATTTGTGAACAAAGTTTTAATTCAAATACTCCCCTCAACAAGTGATATAAACGGTTGAGGTTTTGAAAATCATACGGGAAGTACTTGTTCTTTTGAGCAAAACCTTGAAAAATGAAAGGTTTGATAGGTTTTACTCAAAATAAGAAGCTTTCGCTCCTTTTATAAGGATTGTGGCACCGAGACGTACCACGTGGTCCTTTCTTGCAAATTACGGGTTGTACATCATTATGTGTGCACAAGCCATAGACATATATCATCATACATCCAAAATTTTAATGAAAGAACCAAATCAAGGAGTACCGGAAGTGCGGTGATGTTCCGTGAGTACGAGCAGTATGCTGATAGCCGGTGATGTTGATCCCGGGTCGACCACCAACAAAACTTTCCAACGTTCGAATCGATCCCTTCGAACAACCGCTCATCAATCACGGTGATGATCCTTCTCACATTCCTCCGATCCCGAGAATTCCATCGCTTAGGGTTCCCAATGTTTTCACGTATATCCTTCAATCGATAAGCCAATCCGTCCCTAACCATCTTCGTAGTATGATCTCCAAATTTGTGAAGCTCATTACACGCCATCAAGCAATTGCGATGAAGTTCACTGCGATAAACGACCCCAAACGGTTTGCTGATGAGCGTTAATTGTGATAGCTGGTTGATATCGGGAAGATCAAGCTGTGGTGGAGTGAAGTTGACACGTTTCTGATATGATTCAACGACAAGCTGAAGATCTTCAACACGTTCTTTGATGACTATGCGTCTGATGAAGATGAGCAGTGACTTGATGAATTCACGTTGTACTTCAATGCAAAAATAACAATACGCTTTATGTCACTATTCCAATAGAAGCGGTTGATGAGGTTTCATCTAGGTTCACTAATACGCTTTATGGCTATTTTATTGGGAAGCAACTTGCATTTCCCATAGTAGAGAATTATGTGAAGAATACATGGGCTAAATTTGGTTTGGAACAGGTTATGTTGAATAATGGATTTTTCTTGTTTCAGTTCGCAACCAAAGAGGGTATGGATCAAGTCTTAGAATCTGGTCCGTGGTTAATTCGTCTTGTTCCTATCATTTTAAATATTTGGACTCCTAACTCTAAGCTTAAAAGGATGAGATTACTTGGTTCGGTTTGGGTCAAGTTACATAACGTTCCTATTGTGGCTTAATCGAGATTGGGTGAGCTTGATTACTACACAAATAGGCATCCAATTATGTTGGATTCATATACTAGCACCATGTGTCTCAAGTCATGGGGTAGAAATTAAATGCTCGTGCTCTTGTGGAATTTTCTTCTTGTAATGCGTTATTGGATTCTTTGGTAGTGGCTATTCCTTTTCCTAATGGGAGTTGGCATTCTTTGGAGCGTGTTGATGTCGAATATGAATGGAAGCCACCAAGATGTGAAACTTATAAGATTTTTGATCATACTGATGAGGCGTGTCCTAAAAACATTGCTACTAATGTGAAACAAGTTGTTGATGATGATGGATTTGTAGAAGTCAACAAGCGTAAGGGTAAAGGTAAGTAAGCTACTAAGGAAAATCATATTGATGGTCTTCGGCTTACTAAACCGAAGGTTGCATTTCATTATCGATGGGAGCCTAAGAAAGGTGGAGGGCCATCTTCTTCGAGTGGTCTTAACGTGGATTCACAATCTGATATTAGTACTACCTCTACTAGACCTCATCCTTCTCCTAACGTCTTGGGTAATGATAGTAATAAGGATGTTTCTACTTGTGATCTAGGCAATGAAAGGAAAAAGGGTTCGAGTGTCCCTAGTGTGTCTACTAATGCGACGATCAGTAAAGGTAATGTCCCATCTCATTTAGTCTCATTGAAAAATTCCTTTGCGACTCTTAGTGGCGAGGATCCATTCGAGATGGATGACATTGCTTCTAGTGCATTTAAGGCAGCTGGTACGTATACGGTGGATAGTGATAGTGAAGTTGATGAGGTCATGGATATGTTTGATAAATCGAGCACTAAGAAGATTAATCTTAAGGAAGCAAGCACTTCCTCTGGCGAGGTTCCTCATGTATAGTATTACTTCATGGAATATAAGGGGAATGAACCAATCCCCTAAACAAAAGGAGGTTCCTCAGGTTCTCGGTGAGAATAAGCTTTCTATATGTGCTATTTTGGAGTCTCATATTTCTAACCCTCGTCTTCAAGTTTTATGTGCTAAGGTTTTTCGTAGGTGGGATTGGACTTCTAATGGTCATTTGTGTGATAAAGGTTCTTGTATCATTTTAGGTTGGAACTTGGATGATGTTGACCTAAATGTCATTCACATGACGGACCAAGTTATTCACACTTTTGTTCGTTTCAAGGAGGATAAAAAGGAGCTTTTTTGTTCTTTTGTTTATGCTCATAACAGGTACACGCATCGGAGACCTCTTTGGGATAATCTTGGTGCGCACAAGCATGTTGTTCAATTGCGTCCTTGGTATATTCTTGGAGATTTCAATTCGGCTTTGAATTTGGAAGACAAGGCAGCGGGGTCCTCGGTTATTGATATAGCTATGAGGGAGTTTAAGGAGTGTGTTGATGAGATCGAGGTGGCTGATATTAATTGGACCGGGTTACAATTCACATGGAATCAGAAGCCTAAAGGTGTTGATGGTACATTGAAGAAGATTGATTGTATTATGGCTAATCTTGGTTTTACGGATTCTTTTGTTGGAGCTCATGCTATATTTCAACCGTACCGTATTTCTGATCACTCTCCTGCTATTCTTAATATTCCTACTTCCTTTAAATTTAAACCTAGGCCCTTTAAGTTTTCTAACATCCTTGTGCAGAATTCTCAGTTTAAATTACAGGTTCAGGAATATTGGTGTAAGCCTTTTAGTGGTTTTCACATGTTTCAAGTGGTGAATAAGCTTAAATCTCTTAAGAAGCCGCTTCGGAGATTGCTTTTTAATGAGAGTAATATTCATGACAAAGTCGTGAAACTTCATCATGAATTTGACACTATTAACAAGCTCTTGACTTAGATCCGTTCAATTCTGATATTCGTGAGGAAGAAGCCTGCTATCTTAACGCGTACAATGAAGCTATTCTTACGGAGGAACATTTTCTTAAGCAAAAGGCGAAAGTTGATTGGCTTCGGGAGGGGGACTCTAATTCGGCGTATTTTCATAAAGTGGTTAAAAGTAGGAAGGCTAGGAGTCGGATTGATTCTATTAGTGATGGTAATGGTGTTATGTACATGGATGATCAAGTCCCTAATGCTTTCGTTACCCATTTTATTGCGTTTCTTGGTCAAGAGGGGTTATATGTTCCGTTTGATGCTAGTAACCTTTTCTCTTCCACGCTTGATCCTCATGTTGCGTTGGATATGGTTCGTGATGTTACTCCTAAGGAAGTTAGAGATGCTATCTTTTCTATGGGTGATGATAAATCGCCTGGTCCTGATGGTTTTTCTGCGGCTTTCTTCAAAGGGGCTTGGGATATTATTGCTGATGATATTATTCGGGCGGTTCAGGAATTGTTCATTAATGGTAAGCTTCTGAAAGAGGTAAACCATACTATTATTGCCCTCCTGCCTAAAGTTAATTCTCCTACTCGGATTAATGATTTTAGGCCTATATCTTGTTGCAATGTGTTGTTTAAGTGCATTAGTAAGATTAT
Source organism: Chrysanthemum lavandulifolium (assembly GCA_022545495.1). Lineage (NCBI taxonomy): Eukaryota > Viridiplantae > Streptophyta > Magnoliopsida > Asterales > Asteraceae > Chrysanthemum > Chrysanthemum lavandulifolium. The sequence continues at coordinate 182,611,785 of CM040246.1, forward strand.
TGCCAACCGTATCAAGGATAGTCTTACTACTTTGGTTGGGTCGAACCAATGCTTTTGTTCGGGTAGACGATTTGGATAATATTTTGCTTACCGAGAGCTCATGCATAATTATCATCTTGATCGTGGTCCTGCTAGGTGTGCCTTCAAAGTGGACATTCAGAAAGCCTATGATATCGTTGATTGGCAGTTTTTGCGTAATATTTTGATTAGTTTTGGGTTTCACTCGCGTATGGTGCATTGGATTATTGAATGTGTGTCTACCACCTCTTTTTCGATTAGTGTGAATGGTATTCTTCATGGCTATTTTAAGGGTAAGCGGGGGCTGAGGCAAGGGGATCCGTTATCTCCTTATTTGTTTACGCTGGTTATGGAGGTGTTATCGCTTATGCTCAAGCGGAGGGTTAGAGATTCCGGTTTATTTACTTATCATCATAAATGCTCTCAATTAGGTATTATTAATCTTTGTTTTAGAGATGATTTGTTTTTATTCGCTCATGGTGATGCGAATTCGGAAGGGGTTATTATGGAGGTGTTGGAGGAGTTTAAGCATGCTTCTGGTCTTACTCCAAGTTTACCCAAAAGCACGGCATATTTCGGTAATGTGCTTAATCATGTTAAAATTTCTATTCTTGAGATTCTTCCTTTCGCTGAAGGGGTTTTGCCAGTTAAGTACTTGGGGTTCCTTTGATTACTACGCGGTTGATTTTTAGGGATTCCAAAGAGTTAGTGGAGAGGTTATCGAATCGTATCAAGGATTGGCGTAACAAATCGTTGTCTTTCGCTGGTTGTTTACAGCTTATTCAGTCGGTTTTGTCGTCTATGCATATTTATTGGGCTTTTATATTTATTCTTCCATCTAGTATTGTTCATGACCTTGAGCTGCTTATGAGAGGGTTTTTATGGTGTTCTGGTGATGGCTTGAGAGGTAAGTCCAAGGTTGCGTGGGATGTTGTTTGTTTACCCAAGCATGAGGGCGGTCTTGGTATTCGGAGGATTGTTTCATTTAATAATGCCCTCATTGCTTCTCATATATGGCGTTTATTTACTTGCAAGGATTCCCTATAGGTTAAATGGATTCATATGTATAGGTTGAGGGGGCGTAGCTTTTGGGATACTCCATACCGGGGTAATATGACTTGGAGTTGGCGGAAGATCCTTCAGCTTAGACCGCTTGTTCGTAGATTCTTTTGGTATAAGCTTGGTAATGGGAGGTCGGCTTCTGGTTGGTTTGATCATTGGTACCCTGAAGGTCCTTTGTCGTTGGTTGTCTCTTCTAGGGATATTCATCGTGCTTCCTTCTCTCCTAGTTCTACTGTTCGTGATGTGATTAACGGGCATTCGTGGTCTTGGCCTAGTCATTGGAGGAATCGGTATCGGGATATTATGTCTATTACGGTTCCTAATCTGATGGATCATATGGAGGATAAGCTTTTCTAGCGTTATGATGATTCCATGAAGCCCTTTTCAGTTTCTCTTGCGTGGGATTCTATTTGTCCTAGGGGTCTTGATGTGAATTGGTATCATCTTGTTTGGTTTTCTCACCATATTCCGAGGCATGCGTTCCATCTTTGGCTCGTTATGAAAAGACGGCTTCGGACTCAAGATATGTTGAGATACCATGATGGCATCATGATCCAAATAACGATGGGTTGGTGTGCCCGCTATGCAGGACTCAACCTGATTCTCATGATCATTTATTCTTTGATTGTGTGTTCTCATTTCAGGTTTGGTTTTCTTTGAAGATGTTTGCAGGTTTTCAGGATATTCCGGACTCGTTGGAGGATGTGACCAGCTTTCTTATTCCTATTTCGAAGTCTCGGTCGGTTAAAAGTGTAGTCTCCAAGCTTCTTTTTGCTGCTACTTCCTATTACATTTGGCAAGAAAGAAACAACAGGATTTTCAAGCAGCAAAGAAGATCAGAAGTTCAAGTTATTGATATTATCAAGTCTACGGTTCGGCTCAAGCTTCTTACATGCAGATTCAAGAAGACGTCGAATACGAGAGACCTGTTGCGGGTTTGGAAACTGCCTCTTTCTCTTCTTCATTCCTGATGGTGGGCTTCAGTTCTGATTCTTGGCTCGAGATATTGGTTGATAGAGGGTTTTCGTTGGAGTATGCTTTGGGTGGTCATGGTTTTTCGTTGGAGATCCAGGTGAGTGTTGTACTCTTTTCCCCTAATCCAAGGTTTTCCCACTGGGTTTTTTCTTGGAAAGGGTTTTTAAGGAGGCAGGCTCATATGATTCATCAATCTCCTTCGAAGCGTTGGGCAGATAGGTGGAGTCATTCATGTGTTATTAGATGGATGTTCCCTGTTGGGGTTTTAGCTTTTGTATTTTCTAGCTTTTGTAATGCTTTGTGGCATGTCACTAGCGAGTTTCATTGGTTGTTCAAGCTCAGCTTGAGGTTAATGTGGCACGTCAGTCACATTCCATTGTACTTATTTGGTTCATTTTTTAATATATTTTACCAGGGTGAATCCCTTTTACCCAAAACAAATAAAAAAAAATAACAAACTTCAAGGTTAATTGTCGTTTATTGGCAATTAACCCCACTATCTACCTCTTTCGCGCGTTTTACCACACGACGTGGTCAAATGGATGGGTTTCATTCACTAAGCGCGCAGGGCGGCTGCAATGTTATACCGAAAAACTAGACGCGCTTAGGAACTGGAGAGAGAAATTCTTCTGGGTTGATGAGGCGTTGTTTCCATTGCGCCGCCTTTTATACCCAAAGTTTGCTTCCTAAGGATGAGCGCCTCCCGGAACATACAATAGCGAGAGGATGCGGATACGATAAATACCAATCGTATTCCCATCAGTTCCTATCCCGAGGAATTCTTGGTGCACATGGGCATCAGTCGTAACTATTTCGATAGGCCTGATGAAGTGCTAACCTTCTTAGACACAGATGACCAGGGTGGGTGCTTGTCCTTCGTACCCCTTTGCTTTATTAATGTGAGCCTTTCTTTTCATCTTTGTACTTTTTGTAACCTATTTGTTGTTTGTTTCTTGATGCGCAGAGATGGATCTATTCAGCGTTGTGCATTTGGCGGCCGCCCAGTTTCTTGTGGCGCGCGCCTGGAGAGAGGGGAAGATCCTATTCGGAGGCTATCATGGGCGCACCATGGAAATGGAGTTGGGAGAGACGAGGGGTAGCTCTTCCGTTGCGCTGGAGGCAATCCTCTCAAGGCAGTGCATCCGACCCAGGGGTCCCTCCCCTGTAGTGGAGCAGGCACACGCAGAAGTGGTACAGATAGTGGAGCCCACCAATGGGGAGCCAGAGGACGCAGGCCAAGGGGTCAAGCGTAAGAGAGCGCCTAGTGATGATGACGTAGGTTCCTCTAGGAAGCGCCATGTTATTCTGGATGTGGAGTCGTCATCGGAGGAATTATCGCTCCAGCATGTGACTGAGACTACTCCTCCTATGTAAGTATTGCTGCCGCAGTGCTTAATATATCTTTGTTTGTTAGCTGAAGTAATCATAAAAATCCTTTATTTTCCTGCAGTGTTTAGACCGCTGGGAGTACTGCTGGACTCACTGAGGATTCGTCACCCAAGGTGAGCCCTATGCGCACTGACCCTCCCATTTCAGAGACTCAAGGCGCTGATCCGTTGGTAGCTGGGGATGTGCCAATGGATCAACTGGTTGAGGAGCTTGGGTTGGCTGCTGCACATCAGGCTGCGTTGGTCGCGCAGCTGAAGGCGAAGTATGTTGGGGAAAGCAGCCAGAGCGCACAAAAGGATGCAGAGATTGCGCAGCTGAAGGCGCTTTTAGCTAGTGCTCAGGCGAAAGCAGAGGCAGCGGGCTGTTATTCCCAAAAACTTGCTGAGGAGAAGATGTCTTTGATGATCCAAGTGGGCCAGGAGCATGCCGCATTAGAGGTTTATAAGGCTAATTGCTCCTGGGCGCTTAAGTATTTGGAGAGTGGGAAAGACGAGTTGGTCTCTCGGTTGGGGGAGTTTGGTGCAACTGTGGGTAGCGCGCTGGAGGAGCAGGAAATGAAGCTGCGCAAGGTCAGCATTGAGTATGACGAGGAGCTGTATCCCCAGCTTGTTTCAACGATTGTTGAGCGCAGGTGGCTTATCAGCCATGGTTTGCGCCTTGCTGCCCTTAATACTTTGGAGTCTCGGGAGGTAGTAGACAAATTTGGGGCAGTTGTGCAGTGTGCGTTGGCGCGTGGCAAGGCGGAGGCCATAGAAGAACTGCATGGGGGTGGCCTGTTGAAAGTGCCTGGTTATAATGATCATGCCTATGAGGAGCTCTTTGCTGCAATGGAAAAGATAAAGATATTAGAGCTTCCTCAGATTGCTCAACTGAGCGTGACTAGGACTATCCCATAGGCTTGATTATGGAGGGGTTGACTTTGGCCCTCCACCGTGCTGATGGTGCAGAGGCACAGCCGGACTATTTTTTGAAGCCTGATGAGTCACAGCTGCAGGTACCTATTTTTGCTTGCCCCCACGACATCTTGAACCCTTTCGCACTTGAGAAGGAAATTCCTTTGAAGGAATCCTTAGAAGCTCATGCTACGAGGCTTGGAAAGAAGAAGGGCATGAAGGGAAAGGCCATTCTTTGTGGTGTTGGCGCAGTGCACCTTCCGAGATCCGACGGGGTACCTGTGAGTGTGGCCACGGTATCGCGCCAGGACTCTGTTTTGTTGAAGAAGCTGAAGGAGGCTGGGGACGCTGCAAGCCATATGGAGAGCTTGTGTCTTAGGCGTAGCAAGAGTATATAGGTTGTAGCTTCTTTGTAAATATCTTTTTGTAAGAACTCATGGTCCTTAATAAAATTTTCCTTTGTTGAATGTGAATGTTGTTGCGATTTGTAATGTTTGTCCTTAGTTATCTGTTTTTGCATGAAAAACATTCTCGTTGTCTAAGAATCAAACGGTTGTACAAGCGCAAATAATATATGAAGTCCATAATCATGTATGAAAATCATATTTTAACATACTTGAAACATAATTTCTAAGTACTTGTATCATAGTCGTGTATGGTGTGATATACAACGTACTGTAAATATCATGTTAAGGAGTCAAGAGTCTTGATTCCTAGTTTGTTAAACACGCACAGTATGCATGGTTGCGCATCCGTCGTGGAATGCGCGTTGAACTTATTCTAACGTCTTGAAAATAAGGTGTTTAACAAGGATGCGTGATCCGATGTTGATGGGTTTGCAACCCTCTTACTCAATGAGTTATTTAGTAGGTTTACTCATCCTTTTACCAACGTGGGTTTATTAAGTGCATGCAAGCCATGTAGACAAAAGATAATATAACAACAATGTTGAGATATGAATAATATGTAAATAACAAATTAAAATGTGTCGCGGAGTTAGCTAGAAACCATGACGTTTTATTAATACTTGCAAGTTTTTGTAAAAGAGAAGAAAAACATTTGCCTAGGTAAAACAGAATGTAAATACATGTATATTTATTGAGCACTATACTAAAGTACGGGAGTATCCGTGCACTGGTCTGTAGCCGTTCCTAGAGGTAGCATCATTTGAGATTGTAGATGTTCCATGTGCGTGGTAGCTCGCGTCCATCCATGTCACGCAGCTTGTACGCGCCTTTTCCTAATGCTTCAGTGACCTCGTAAGGTCCTTCCCACTTTGGTCCAAGTTTTCCTGTATCTTCTGTGTCACACCCCAAATTACTGCTTTTGCAATGAATGGAATTCACGGGATTGATTGTCATAGCATCACAATCACAGTTATATTGAACGACCTAAAGTGTCGTTTGGAAAATACATCGTTTGATTTAATAAAATAATCGAGAGTTACAACATAGGTCCCAAAAGTTTACAAAGTTTGCGGAAATATAAATATAATACAAGTCCAAACGATGGTTTTGAAAGAAAGTGCCATAATGTACAATGATGTAAGTCGGCCCACGACTCAAAAAGGTGGTTCCTAAACCATGTCATGATGATAATGCCTCGATTACACGAAAATACATTGCTAAAACGGTCAACAATAATGTTGGTGAGAAATCATAGGTTTATGTAAATGTTTTATACGACTACGCAAGTATAGATCAGGCATGACAATCATGTCACGTAAAAATGTTACAGGCATGACAATTATGTCACGTAAAAATGTTACAATTGCTTAAGCGCATGATACCGAAGCTCGGACTGATGTACGCCCCAACAGAGTGTCTTGCCAAACAACTCTAATAATGTTTATGAATGAAATGCATCCGTATGACAATTGGGATTCACCAACCCGGATGGAGGCGTCACCCTCGATAGATCTATCCACTCACACACGCTTCTAGGAAATTAACGGCTCATGCATTAAAGTGGGGACTTTTAACTGGCAACGTTGTAACTCAAGCAATGTAAATGAATTTAACATACTTGGTATCGTAATAAAATGTTGTGCAATGTATTCTCCCCCGTAGGTTTGAAATAATGTAAAAACTTGTAAAACGGGGCTATGAAAACTCACTTGATAAACTGGTATGATGACAAGAGTGAGTACACTGAGGTATAGCGTGATACTTTAACCGGGACCTATTACGAATGATATGATATGTAATGAGTTGCAATGTAATGTTATGCATGCATTTCGTATGTTATTTATACCATTTGCGAGTTTTGAAAATATTACTTATCGTCGAAAAATACTCTTTTGACGTCTTGACCCTTCAAAAATTACTTTACAAGTATTTACGTCAAAATGTCATCCTACAATGGTTTTGTAATGATTTATTGTGAAATTTTCACTTTTCGTCGTAAAACAAAGTCGTCGGAAATTTCATAAAAGTAACAAAAATGGCTTTGAAAAACTAGTCGTAAAATGGTGTACGTCGAACGTTAGAGAACGAACTCGACGGTTTTGGAAAGTTTGTATCGAAATCTAGAAGTTTCAGTTCAGGAGTTTTCGGCATAAAGGTCTCGAACACAAAGATAATAAGGGTTAAAGATGGTGATTTTGTCTAATTGTTATGTAAAAAGTGAGTTTCGGCCAAGTTTAGACATCCATAAATAATTTATTACAACTCCGCTATACAAACGGTTGGTTGTTTTGAAAAATATGTTCGGTGATCTTGATTTTATTAGAAGACAATTCGTTCCAAAAAGTTCCACATCATGGTTAAAAACAGCCCTCAACATGGACGTTTCAGCTACCGTAACACTTGTCTCGTAAAATAATATAGTTTTTCAGAAAATAATAGTTACGGCAATTTTTATGAAAACGTGCATATCTTTGTCGTTTCAAATCCGTTTTCTACGTATAATACGTCCTTAGCTTCGTATCAAAGTATACTAATATATTTTTGATAAGTCGAAATAATTTGTGAAGCTTAAGGCTCGTTTTTGACTCGAACAAAGTAAAAATAGTATGCTGAAATTTCAGAAAATTTTATATTTCGTCGTCAAACTTTAAAAATTCATAACTTCTTCGTTATAACTCCGTTTTTATCCGTTCAAGCGGCCACGGATTCGTTTTAAAGTATATTTTCTAAATATCAAGGTCAAAAAGTCGTGCCTACTGTCGGATTTTCCAGAAAAATAGAATAAGGACAGAACACATTTTATACTTGTCAAAATAGTTTTTCTCGTACCAAACCTATTCTAATCCCTTCAAATCAACTCCAAAGCTAATCTAATCCTACCATACACCTTCTTAGGGTGTCATGGGTTCCTAAACATCATCAAGACCAAAGTATACCAAGGGATAATTATAGGATGACCTTATATATATATATTTCTAAAATTCATGTAAAATGGTATAAACAACACAAATCATGCATGCTTGCTCCAAAATGAAGAGATACTTATGAAATGAAAAGGAGATATGAAAATATAAATGATATGCTTACAAGTTAATATGATGAGGTGCAAGGAACAAGGTTTAGCCTAAATACTCTAGATTTTTATTTCAAAATCTTAATAAGAGTATTATCTAGATTGTATATAACTTGCTTGAGAAATAAAAATGATGATCCCTTGAACCCTTGATGTGTTGCGCTTTGGATGGAGAAGAACAAGAAAGGAGAAAATTTTACTACTTGTATTATTTGTGTTGAAATGGAGTAAGTGAATGAGATTGTGTATATATCTAGACATTTGAAAATTTTTACCACAACCATAAATGCCAACCCTTAAGGGCCGGATTTTTGGGATCTTGCTTCCCAATTATTATTTTTTTTTTTTTTATAAATTGTATTATGTATAAAAGGTGTAAGTGAAATGTAGTTTAAATGTAACTTGTAAGGTTTAATATACATTAATGTAAACTAAAAAATATAGTTTAGGTAAAAGTAATTTTTAATAGATCAAAATAAAGTATAATGAGATCATAAAAATTGTAAAATACATTCCTTGTGAAATTTGAGTGATAAAATAATTATCGAGTAGTTTTAAGAAAAACGTCGTAATAATATAAATTTAACGATTTATATACAAAATAAGTTTAAAACACTAGGTAAACTAAAAATATAGTTTTTATAAACTAAACATAAGTATAAAAATATATCGGGATCATTTTTGAAAGTAACGGATTAAATATTCAAAATAATAACTCACGCGATAACGTTTATTTAATATAAAATATACGCGGTTAAGGTGAAATGCAATGTCATGAATGAACTATCGTGATGCAAACGATGTTAATGAAATGTAGACTAATCTTAGTCCATATGAAATGTACGTGATGATATGATCATGAATTCGCCGCTAAACCTTTAAGGTTCTGAATTTGAAACACGTAAACCTAGTTTACGATAAATGTTGAAATTGTAAGGCATGAATTGTTTTGAGAAATGACCTGAAATTGCGAGTTGTCACATTCGCCCAACCAAAAAGGAATTCAGTCCCTGAATTCAGTTCGTGTTAGTCTATCAAATTTTTGAGTTTATGATGAATAACGAGGAGAAAAGACATGGAGAAGTGTCGTTACGGTTATCGATGATTGAGAGTGTACAAAACATCACAGTAAGGAAAATATCGGATGAATCTCTCATAAGTAACACTTTGACTTGGAACATGTGAAAATTTTGCTTGCACTAAGATTTATAAATAACTGCTCCCAACATGACGTGATCCCTCCAGAATTAGACATAGTTAGCTAGGCTATGTATAATTAAGGAACGATGACGTGACGTTCGGTTTAGTTGTTATAACTCTCAATGTTTACAAGGATTTATACCGTGTCGTTACAATGATAGTTAGAGTAAAAGGAATAAAAATTCTCGTAAGTAATAACAAATCGGAAAGAAAATAAAGTACGATAGATAAGAATATTTTACAACGAGTGGTTTATCAAAAGTAGTACATCTTAGGTTATAACGATTCAGATACGATGGAAAACATAAATTTAGTACAACATGGTACATAAAGAAAAACAAGACTGTTAGTTTCCGAACTTCTTCAGTCTTCCGCGTCATTGATACCTTGACGAGCTTCTCCTCCTCCTAACATGTATGCATTCCCATGAGCACCTTCAACTTGTTGACCTTGGTTTTGGGGACATTGGCTCCGATAGTGTCCTTGCTCCCCACATCCGAAACATGTCATTATAGTTTTGCCTCTACAATCCACAGCGAGGTGTCCTAATTTTTGCATTTGGCGGCACTTGGCGTGGCAAAGACACGAGTGATGAAACTTACATCTAGTACATAGTGGGTGTGTTCCAAAGATATCCTTTTCCTTGCGATCCTTAGCAAGGTGTCCCACTTTTGACAGATAAAGCATATACCACATGGACCATCATGATGTAGCGTGCATTGATGACATCGTGGTAAGTTTCGATATAAGTTCTTTCCTTTGTTGGTGTAGCAACATAAACCTGGCGCTTCTTGTCTTCTATTACATTGTTGGTGATGGTTAGTGCTACGGCTTTGGTTGTTGTTGTTATAACCTCCCCGGTCATTTTCCATTTCCTTTTGTTGTTGTTGGTTTGATTGTTGTCGTTGGTGCGGTTATTGTTGATAATGTTTTCCCTTTTCACAACTTGAGCCATGAGTATTTGAGTAATCTGGTAGATTCTTCAATTGTTTGTGGATCGAAAAGAAGTTACATCTCCTTGGATATTTTGTGAAAGTCCTCCAATGAAATTTTCAATAGTTTCTCATTGTCCGAAACCATAGTCGGACAAAGAACATCAACTCTTGAAACCTTTTGATGTAAGCAAGTCTCGCGGTTTGATGATTCTTGCGGCCTCGGTAATAGCGACTCCATCGCTCGTTCTTTTCAATCCTTAATGCCTCTCGCTACACTATCCCTTACCAACTTTTGAATAGCCGCTTGAGTCATTTCGGTGTAGCTTTCTTGATGCCATATCTTCTTCAAAACAAGAGGAAATGTGAGACGTAGCAAAATCCGATGTTAATAATAAACGCTCCAAAGAAATGTGATAAGAATGATAAGTTTGAGGTTATTTTTCAAAATGATCGACGGGTTCCGAAAAGATGGGTTATGAGGTGTTGTAAGTGCTTCAAATGTATAATGGTTTAGTGACTTAATGTGTGAATAAAGTGTAACTCGACATGTTAGTGGTGAAACAAAAGAGTGAGCGTGACTTCGCCCTATTTAAAGGTTCATCTCGGCATTCGACGTTATCGGTGATGAGTCAATTGATATAAAAAATTGTGATAGGGACTGACAAGGAATTCTCCACATTAGAGTATGAGGAAATGATAATGGGATGGGTATTTAAGAGCATCCATGTGACAATCGATTTGAAATGAAAGTAAATAACTCAAAAAAAATGTACGTAAAAACCGCATGTAAAGTTAACATTCACTTATGATGAAATGATGAGATGCTATGATAATGTAGTTATAGTCTAGGGTCAATGATGCAACCTAGTTCTCTATAAGCAAGCTCGATGCCAATCTGTCACACCCCAAATTACCTGCTTTGCGTGAATGGAATTCACGGGATTGACCGTCATAGCCACACAATCACAAGTTATATTGAGCGACCTAAAGTGTCGTTTGGAAAATACATCGTTTGATTTAATAAAATAATCGAGTTACAACATAGGTCCCAAAAGTTTACAAAGTTTGCGGAAATATAAATATAATACAAGTCCAAACGATGGTTTTGAAAGAAAGTGCCATAATGTACAATGATGTAAGTCGGCGCTGCTGACTCAAAAGGTGGTTCCTAAACCATGTCATGATGATAATGCCTCGATTACATTCGAAAATACATTGCTAAAGCAGTCAACAATAATGTTGGTGAGAAATCATAGGTTTATGTAAATGTTTTATACGACTACGCAAGTATAGATCGAGCATGACAATCATGTCACGTAAAAATGTTACGGGCATGACAATTATGTCACGTAAAATGTTACAATTGCTTAAGCGCATGATACGAAGCTCGGATCGATGTACGCCCCAACAGTGTCTTGCCAAAAACTCTAATAATGTTTATGAATGAAATGCATCCGTATGACAATTGGGATTCACCAACCCGGATGGGCGTCACCCTCGATAGATCTATCCACTCACACGCTTCTAGGAAATTAACGGCTCATGCATTAAAGTGGGACTTTTAATCGGCAACGTTGTAACTCAAGCAATGTAAATGAATTTAACATACTTGGTATCGTAATAAAATGTTGTGCAATGTATTCTCCCGTAGGTTTGAAATAATGTAAAACTTGTAAAACGGGCTATGAAAACTCACTTGATAAACCGGTATGATGACAAGAGTGAGTACACCGAGGTATAGCGTGATACTTTAATCGGACCTATTACGAATGATATGATATGTAATGAGTTGCAATGTAATGTTATGCATGCATTTCGTATGTTATTTATACCATTTGCGAGTTTTGAAAATAATACTTATCGTCGAAAAATACTCTTTTGACGTCTTGACCCTTCAAAAATTACTTTACAAGTATTTACGTCAAAATGTCATCCTACAATGGTTTTGTAATGATTTATTGTGAAATTTTCACTTTTCGTCGTAAAACAAAGTCGTCGGAAATTTCATAAAAGTGACAAAAATGGCTTTGAAAAACTAGTCGTAAAATGGTGTACGTCAAACGTTAGAGAACGAACTCGACGGTTTTGGAAAGTTTGTATCGAAATCTAGAAGTTTCGATTCAGAGTTTTCGGCATAAAGGTCTCGAACACAAAGATAATAAGGGTTAAAGATGGTGATTTTGTCTAATTGTTATGTAAAAAGTGAGTTTCGGCCAAGTTTAGACATCCATAAATAATTTATTACAACTCCGCTATACAAACGGTTGGTTGTTTTGAAAAATATGTTCGGTGATCTTGATTTTATTAGAAGATAATTGTTCCAAAAGTTCCACATCATGGTTAAAAACAGCCCTCAACATGGACGTTTATTCTACCGTAACACTTGTCTCGTAAAATAATATAGTTTTTCGAAAATAATAGTTACGGCAATTTTATGAAAACGTGCATATCTTTGTCGTTTCAAATCCGTTTTCTACGTATAATACGTCCTTAGCTTCGTATCAAAGTATACTAATATATTTTGATAAGTCGAAATAATTTGTGAAGCTTAAGGCTCGTTTTGACTCGAACAAAGTAAAATAGTATCTGAAATTTCAGAAAATTTTATATTTCGTCGTCAAACTTTAAAAATTCATAACTTCTTCGTTATAACTCCGTTTTTATCCGTTCAAGCGGCCACGGATTCGTTTTAAAGTATATTTTCTAAATATCAAGGTCAAAAAGTCGTGCCTACTGTCGGATTTTCCAGAAAAATAGAATAAGGACAGAACACATTTTATACTTGTCGAAAATAGTTTTTCTCGTACCAAACCTATTCTAATCCCTTCAAATCAACTCCAAAGCTAATCTAATCCTACCATACACCTTCTTAGGGTGTCATGGGTTCCTAAACATCATCAAGACCAAAGTATACCAAGGGGATAATTATAGGATGACCTTATATATATATATTTCTAAAAATTCATGTAAAAATGGTATAAACAACACAAATCATGCATGCTTGCTCCAAAAATGAAGAGATACTTATGAAATGAAAAGGAGATATGAAAAATATAAATGATATGCTTACAAGTTAATATGATGAGGTGCAAGGAACAAGGTTTAGCCTAAATACTCTAGATTTTTATTTCAAAATCTTAATAAGAGTATTATCTAGATTGTATATAACTTGCTTGAGAAATAAAAATGATGATCCCTTGGAACCCTTGATGTGTTGCCGGTTTTGGATGGAGAAGAACAAGAAAGGAGAAAATTTTTACTACTTGTATTATTTGTGTTGAAATGGAGTAAGTGAATGAGATTGTGTATATATCTAGACATTTGAAAATTTTTACCACAACCATAAATGCCAACCCTTAAGGGCCGGATTTTTGGGATCTTGCTTCCCAATTATTATTTTTTTATATAAATTGTATTATGTATAAAAGGTGTAAGTGAAATGTAGTTTAAATGTAACTTGTAAGGTTTAATATACATTAATGTAAACTAAAAATATAGTTTAGGTAAAAGTAATTTTAATAGATCAAAATAAAGTATAATGAGATCATAAAATTGTAAAATACATTCCTTGTGAAATTTGAGTGATAAAATAATTATCGAGTAGTTTTAAGAAAAACGTCGTAATAATATAAATTTAACGATTTATATACAAAATAAGTTTAAAACACTAGGTAAACTAAAAATATAGTTTTTATAAACTAAACATAAGTATAAAATATATCGGGATCATTTTGAAAGTAACGGATTAAATATTCAAAATAATAACTCACGCGATAACGTTTATTTAATATAAAATATACGCGGTTAAGGTGAAATGCAATGTCATGAATGAACTATCGTGATGCAAACGATGTTAATGAAATGTAGACTAATCTTAGTCCATATGAAATGTACGTGATGATATGATCATGAATTCGCCGCTAAACCTTTAAGGTTGCGCGAATTTGAAACACGTAAACCTAGTTTACGATAAATGTTGAAATTGTAAGGCATGAATTGTTTTGAGAAATGACCTGAAATTGCGAGTTGTCACAGTATCCCTTCATTTTTGACTTAGCTCTTGCCTCACATATTGTTTGTCGCGCCTTTTCTTCCAACAGTCCAAGTTAATACGCCGCTCATCATTGGTTGTAACATTAACTTCAAGAAGGCGAATAGTTGGCATCCCTATTTCGGCCGGTATGGCGGCTTCATCCCATAGACAAGAGAAAAGGGGTGTCTCCGTGCTAATTTTGATTGAAGTGCGGTGCGCCCACAAAACATGCGATAATTCCTCCACCCACCTTCCTTTGTGTTTGTCTAAGCGTGCTTTAATTCCTTCGCCCAGACTTCGATTTGCACGCTCGACTAAACCATTGGTTTGTGGGTGTTTAACCGACGCGAAGTGTTGTGCAATATTTAGTTTTTCGCACCATTCCTTGAAAGGGTTGTCACATAATTGTTTTCCGTTGTCCGAGATGATTTCCCCAGGTAATCAGAAACGGCATACGATATTTTCCCAAACAAATCGTTTTATCTGGTTACCTGTGATCGTCGCGACCGCCTTTGCCTCAATCCATTTAGTGAAATAGTCTATAGCCACTATAAGGAATTTCAATCCCCCTGCTGCAACAAGGAAGGGGCCTGCAATGTCAATACCCCATTTATAGAATGGCCACGGTGACGTAATGGGCGTTAGCTCCTGTTGTAGTTGGCGTGGAATGGGTCTGTGAACTTGGCAGTCGCCACACTTTCTCGATTAAGTCCCGCGTCCACGGTGCATCGTGGGCGGTGGTATCCCGACCGTAAGCGCGCCACCAAAGGACCGTGGTCACGAGTGCATACTACATGAACCAACGTGGATCTCTCGAGTATCGTAATCTGCTTGAAGGGGTCCTACGATCGAATCCATGGTTGTAGAAATGAGCGTCGGTATAGTACACCGTCCGAAGTTCAAACCTATGTGATGTCGTCGTACTCGTCGGGCGTCCTTCGCTCTTGAGGCAATACGCCTTACTTATAAACTCGACGATTGGAGTCATCCATGTAGGACCTTGTTCTTCTATCACCGTGGATATTTCCATCTTCGAGATGGACTTGCTCTTCGAGTTTCCACCAATACTTGTTTTGACAAAAGAAAGCTTGTAGATGCAATCTTGCTCGGTGCATCCGCCTTCGCTTCCCCTCTAGGAACTTATTTAATGGTAAACTGTCAAAGCCCCGGATTAGGGACTTGGTCTTGTCGAGTATTGAATCATGTTTTCCTCTTTAGCCACATACTCGCCCAACACATGGTTGGCTACCAAACGGAATCCACATTTGCTTCTAGGTTGCGTATGCCCATTCGAGTGCAATGCGTAGTCCGAAGAATCGCTGCTTCATACTACGCCTCATTGTTTGTAGTCAGAATTCAAAGCGCAGTGTAAGTGAATTCCATTCCTTCGGATTTGTGAGGATAAGGCTGCTACCGACCCGTCCACGCAGAAGATCCATCCGTAAATAGGATCCATGGTTCTTGTAGTTCCACCTTGCCTTGTGGAGGTGCATCGTCGGTGTCCGGTTTTTCTATGATGAAGTCTCGCTAATATCTCGCCTTTAACCGTAGTACGTGGTGCAGAGGAGATATTATGCTCTCCTAGCGACACGCTCCACTACGTAGTCGCCACGATGCGTCGGGTTTGGAGATTATTTTCTTGATAGGTTGATGCGTGATCACCGCTATTGGGTCGCTCGGAAGTACTGCGCAATGTTTGACGGCGAATACCAATGCTAGGACCAACTTCTCCATTGCACTATAGTTAATCTCCGTTTTCTTGAGTGCTTTGCTTACAAAGTATCTTTGGTGTCTGCCTTCGAATCACAATCATCAATAGCATCATACCGACCGCTCCATTAGTCGCAGAGATAAGTACATAATTAATTCTTCCCAGCGGGCGCGACTAGTTTGGGGCGCCGCTAAGTCTTTGTTTAAGTTGTATGAAAGCTTCTTACGCTTTCGTAGTCCAAATGAAAGTCTCCTTTTTGTGCACTTCTTAAGCGTTTTGAGAGAGGTAGTGACTTATCTGCCGATTTGGAGAAGAATCTGTTTAAACCGGCTAGTTTTCCATTCAAATACTAGACTTCCTTCAACGTCTTGTGGCGAAGGAAGTTGAATATTTATAACGTTTTTTTTTTCTAGACACGGTTTAATGCCATCGGGCTCTATCAAGTATCCAAGGAACATGCCTTCAGAGCACCAAAGGTACATTTCTTAGGATTTAACTTCATGTTGATCTTTCGTAGTGACTTAAATGTTTCCTCAATGTCACGTACCAACTCGTCTTCCGTATGGCTTTTTATGACAAGGTCGTCAACGTAAACCTCTAGGTTGCGGCCCACCTTCTTTTCAAGCGCATTATCTACCGGTCATTTGGTAGGTTGCGCTGCATTCTTCAAGCCAAAGGGCATCTTTGTATAACGATGAGACGCCTTGACTTGTATGGAAGGCCATTTTTCCTCATCTTCCTCGACCATTTGAATTTGGTGGTACCCTTTGTATGCGTCTAAGAAACATTTAAGTGGGTATCGGCACAAAGATTCTACCTTCCAATCTATCTCTGGTAGTGGGTAGCAGTCTTGTGGACATGCTTTGTTGAGATCCGTGAAGTCCACACACATCCGCCAACTTCCATCACTCTTTTGACCATCACTTTGGGTTGGATAGCCGGTCATGGTAATAAACTTCTCGCATGATACCGCATCCACAAGTTTGTGTATACGCTGAATTGCTGGCGCTCTCGAGCCCAGTCGCGCTTCTTCATCGTCTTGGGAGTATCCTTGTCGGATTCTCAACTTGTGTTACGTAATTGGCGTGGTACACGGTCATGTGCTTTGGTTCCCATGCAAAGATATCCGTGTTCTTTTGCAAGAGTGCGCACACAAGCGCCATGCCGTTATCGGATAGCGATCCCCGATCGATACTTCTTGCTCGGATAATTAGGATGAATGCAACCCTCGGGTTTGGCACTTTAGTTGCGCGTTGTTCGGAATGTGTGCGTCTCACATGTAATTGTGTTACATTCTCCGTGTGGTGCGGTGGTATTGTGAGAGTAACAATGCCTCCTCCACCGGAATTTGAGCATCCCATGTCTTGTGAGCGCGGTACTACGGCGTATGGCTAAAATCTCGGTCTTCCAATAATGCCATTGTATGGCGAAGGGGATTTGATCACCAAAAAAGTCATCCAATAGACGTATTTTCCCCGTGGGCCATATCTTTTCTCTTGTAAAACCAGTCAACGACGTCCTGACCGGGCTTAACTGACTCCGTATCTCATGTCGCAGTCGTTTGAAACAGTGTTCATACATTATATCTGCGGATGCTCCTCCATCAACATACATGAGGTGGATATCGTGACCCCCTGCATTGATTTCAATGGTGAGCGGTTCTACCACTGTGTTGTCCACAGCTAAGGTAGGGAAGGAGATTTAGCTACCATGGAAAACTTTTGGTGATTTTACGCCTAGTCATTCATTGCCATGATTGTATCATGTAGATGGTATCGACCTTATCTTTGGGTACTTTTTCTTGTTCCCGTCTTTGGCTTATCTTTCCCTCCTTGATGTTTTTAACCAAATGGTCAATCGCCTTCTTTTACTTCTTTCCATGGTAGTCACAGGCCCCGCTCCCACGCCGATCTTACGGGGTGCGCATTGGTGGGGCCTCGGGAAGTTCGCGCCTTACGCGAATATCTCCTTTGGAGTCTTAGTTAGCGGGGTATATTTGTCATTGTCTCGTCCGCTCCCTTGGCGCGGTAGTTCTATTCTGATTGCTACTACGTCAATGGATTGTCTCTAGGCTGTTCTTGTGACCTATAGTTTGAGTAGCCTTTCTTTCTATCTGCCATGACGACTTCTCCTTGAATGAAGGACCTTGTGCGTTTCATTAGTTCATCAAAGGTTTGGGGACCTTGTCATTTAATTTTCGATGAGTTACGGGTTATTGATCCCATTCATGAATCACGAGATCTTTAGTATTTCGGGCATGTCTTGACATGTATGCACTCATCTTTGTAGCGCTCACATAAGCACTTGTAGATTCCCCGGCGTTGTTTTACCACAGCAAGTTTGACGGGGTTTTGGCGCCTTTTTCCTTTGAGTGAAGTTCAGGCGAAACGCCTTCCGCAACTCTTCAAAGCCATCAATGCTTCTGCGTGGAAGCTTACTGAACCAATTTCGCGCATTTCCCACGAATGTGGAATTGAACATGTGGCACCACACAGGTTGTGGCTAATTTTCGATGGTAGCAGCTGATTCGAAAATTTTTAGATGGTCGTTTGGATCACCTTTTCCATCTTAGGTTTTCACATTGGCGGGCATGCGCCTTCTCTTATCTTCTGAGAAATCGCTGATGCGTCGGGTGAACGCATCCACCTTTTGGCGGCTCCAGGGAAGAGACATATATTCCTCCTCCCGGACGCGATATCTTTCCTGGACTTCAAAGGTCTGTTTATTTGTCCTCGTTGTCAGGAATCACCGGAGGACGAGCCTCCCTCTTCGGCGCTTACCGATCGCCCCTGAATCGGATCTTGAAGAGCTTTCACTTGGGGAGTGTCGTCGTCTAAGTCATCATGGACTATGCGGCTACCAAGCCTAGCATGGACATTGGTACGCCGTCTGTCCTCTTCGTGTTCTTCCGATACCACAGTCACCGCTTCATCGTTCTCAACTCTCCTCCCAATCTGGTAAACACTTTGGGCGGCGGCTATCCTTCTCGCGCCTCTCCTTTTGATTCTGTGATGGGGATGTCTCGTACTCCGTGTCGAAGTTTAGTCGGTCTTTGTGGGTTTTGATTCGACCACTTTTTCGCCTCCTCTTGCATGAGGGCGCCAAGGTGCCGTAGTTTTAAGATCTGAAGTCACTTGGCGCTAGTTCACGTGACCCCTTCTAGCGAGGGTTTCTGCTTTCCACTTCGAAACCTGTTATGCTCAGTGCGCTGGCGGGGTTGTGAGGTTCGTTTACGCACCGATTGCGGGGAGTGGTAAGGAGGGTGCGTTGTGGAACCTCGGTACTGGTGGTTGTCGTGCGACATGGGTTATCCCGTGCGGCGGTTCTCTTCGTTGGGAAAACCGGATATGGGCGACCCTTGGTTTCTAGCCGTCTTGGTTGTTCGGAGGCTTGCTTAGAGGCTAACCCACTTTGTCGCTTCTTCCCTTGTAGGTCACCATGTGATCGCTAACTTAGGTTTCCTCGCTTTGTCATTCTAGTTCTTAGTGATTGGTCCCACGGATGGCACCACTTGTTGATACAAAAGTTGGGCATTCCTTGTTTGGACTCGGTTCTCGTATCAATTAGATCTTGATGCTTGAGACCCCACACTAAGTGAGCAGAAAACACCGTTAGGCTTATCGTGGGATTGTCTCCTACGATTATCCTCCGGCGTGAGTAAGTGTCGGTTTTAGGGTTTAGTGGAGAGTTAGGGTTTGAAATCGTACCTTTAATGAGGCTAGGATGCCCTTTATATACACACAAAACCCTTATTGGTTTCGTGTTCCCCAAACTTGCGTATCCCGCCTAAGTCGGTTATTAAACACTTATCTCCCAAGATAAGAGATATCCGATATCGTAAGCCATAAATAACTTTGGGTTTGGGCCTTCGTGAGCCCAAACCATTATAGAGTTAGCCCGATCGTCTTGGGCTTGCTAATGTGATCATTGGTCGGGTTCGTGACCGAATGCGGACTATCGTCATCGGTTAGGGTACCCTTTCTTGATAAACTTAGATTTTCTTGAAACTATTCGGGTTGAATATGAATGAAACCTCCTAGATGTGATGTTTGTTTGATTTTGGCCATTCCGTTAATACTTGTCCTAAGAAAGTTGTGACTACACCAGTTGTGGAGGAAAATAATGACGGGTTTCAACAAGTGGGTAAAAGGGTAAAACTAAGAAGGGTGCTAAAGATAAGAAAACGGGAATCTATTTAATGGGGTTTCGGTTGGTAGAAATATGCAATATAGGCTAAACTGTCACCACTCCTTCTACTAGCAAACCTCACAAGGGAAGCTAGTACTAGTTCTGTCACCCTACTACTCCGGTAGATGCCTCTACTTTGATTCAACCTAACAAGGATAGTCAACCCTCGTAATGTTACTCATAGTAATACCTATCCTACATCTAAGGTGACTAATGTGACTACATCTAAGGTAAGTAACCCAACTTTGGCTGCTAATGTGACTACATCTAACCCGTTTGGTTCTTTGGCTATTGATGATGATGTTGATGAGAATAAAGATTTGGCTGATGATGATGAGGTAGAAAATGTACTTGATGAATCAGGTAATTTATTTGATAAACCGGGGGCAAGCACTCCTGTTCTAAATGTTCCTGATGTTTAGTATCGCCTCATGGAATATAAGGGGTTTGAACCATTCCCCTAAACAGAAAGAGGTTCGACAGGTAGTTAATGAAAATAATCTTAGAGTGTGTGCGATTTTGGAATCTCATGTTGATGCTACTGTGGTGTATGATACATGTCGTAATGTGTGTCATCGATGGAAGTGGACGTCAAATGGTAGTCTTTGTGATAAGGGGTCCCGTATTATTCTTGGTTGGAATGATGACATTGTTGATGTTATGATTATGTCCCAAACTAACCAAGTTATGCATGTACAGGTTAATATTCGGCATGACAAACAAAACCTTTTTGTTCCTTTGTGTATGAGATAACTATTATGGGAATCATCGTGCTATTTGGACCAACCTTGTGAGCCATGCGGGTTTTATGCGTAGTAGGCCTTGGGTCTTGTTGGGTGATTTTAATGCGGCACTTAACTTGGAAGATAATTTGTGTGGTAGTTACAAAAGACATTGCTATCTTGAATTTAAAGATTGTGTTCGGAGGATGGAGGTTGAGGATGTTAATAGCACGGTCTTCACTTTACTTGGAATCAAAACCAAAAGGCTCATGTGGTACATTGAAGAAAATTGATAGGGTGATGGGTAATCTGCGGTTTTCGATTCTTTTCGAGTTCCTTTGCTATATTCCAACCATATCGTATTTCGGATCATTCTCCATGTGTGCTCCGTATCCCTCGGGTAACAAAGCCTAAGCCTAAACCTTTCAAGT
This sequence comes from Chrysanthemum lavandulifolium, assembly GCA_022545495.1. Lineage (NCBI taxonomy): Eukaryota > Viridiplantae > Streptophyta > Magnoliopsida > Asterales > Asteraceae > Chrysanthemum > Chrysanthemum lavandulifolium. The sequence goes on from CM040246.1 coordinate 182,632,822, forward strand.
TCTCTAACTTTTGGTTCATAAAGATGGGTTTCTTGATACGATTCTTTGCGGGTGGAATCTTAATGTTCATGGTTGTGCTATGTATCGTGTTGTTCAACGTTTGAAGGGCTGAAATCCCTTTTCGTAGCTTTGCACAATCAAGGTAATCTTCAAGAGCGGTGGATAGGATTCGCAAGGAGTTAGATGAGGTCCAAAAGGCCATTGATAAGGATCCATCTAATTCAGCCATTCGGGATGCACATGCTCACTATCTTCTTGCGTTTAAGGAGGCTACATTAGATGAAGAACGGTTCTTAAGCGTAAATCTAAAGTTCAGTGGCTTCATCTTGGTGACTCTATCTGCTTACTTTCATAATATTGTTAAAAGTAAATGTGCCCGTAATCGAATTGAATTGGTTCGAGACTCGAACAATATACTGTACGAAGGTAACCAGGTAGCAGGTGCATTTGTTGCTCATTATGAACAGTTTCTTGGGATTGAAGGGGATTGTAGCTATTTTGATACTTATGATATATTTTCTACTGTTCTACCTAACCAATTAGCTGTTTCTATGGTTCGTCATGTTACGGATGTTGATATTAAGGAAGTTGTGTTTCGATGGGGCATGATAAAGCTCCTGGTCACGATGGTTACACTACCGCTTTTTAAGAAAGCGTGGGATGTTGTAGGTAATGAAGTTCGTGCTTATTCGGGATTTCTTCACTAATGGTAAGTTACTTAAGGAAATCAATCATACCATTATATCATTGAACCCTAAAGTGTCTACCCCATCGAAGATTAATGATTATCGGCATATCTCTTGTTGTAATGTCCTTTATAAATGCATTAGCAAAATTATTGCTAACCGCATTAAAGAGGGCCTTGATAAATTGGTTAGTATTAATCAATCGACATTTGTTCACAGGTGCGTATTTTGATAATATATTACTTACCCAAGAGCTTATGCGGAATTATCATAGAGGGAGAGGTCCGCCTAGGTGTGCTTTTAAAGTTGACATCCAAAAGGCATATGACACGGTTGATTGGGTGTTTCTTAAACCTATTCTGATTGGGTTTGGCTTTCACGCCAAAATGGTGATTGGATCATGGTGTGTGTCTCATCTACACCTTATTCTATATGTGTTAATGGGGATCTTCATGGATGGTTTAAAGGCGGGGTCTTAGGCAAGCGACCTATTATCTCCCTACTTGTTTACGTTGGTGATGGAGGTGCTAACTCTTATTTTGCGAGAAAAAGGTTTCTAACTCATCAGTTTTCGGTTTCATCATCGTGTGAACATCGAGAATTATTATCCTTTGTTTTGCGATGACCTCTTCTTGTTCTCTAGAGGCCATCCGGATTCATTAATGTCATAATGCGAGCTTTGGAGGAGTTCAAGAATGTCTCGGGTCTTGTTCGAGCATACCTAAAATCTGACTTTCTTTTGGATTGTAAGGTTCTTGTTGAAAAGTTGGAAGGTCGTGTGAATGATTGGCGTAACAAGTTTCTATCTCTTTGGGTAGGCTTGAGTTGGTCGGTCTATGTTATCTTGATGCATTTATATTGGGCCTCTGTTTTATTCTTCCTTCCTGTATCATTCATGAATTGGAGCAGCTTATGAGGGGTTTCCTTTAGTTTCAAGGAGAAATGAAAAGGGGTAAGGCCAAAGTTGCTTGGGAGTCTGTTTGTAAGCCTAAGCATGAAGGTGGTCTAGGTACTCGTAGACTGGATGACTTTAACATTGCTCTTATGACTACGCATATTTGGAGTATTCTGAGACATAAAGAGTCATTATGGGTACAATGGATTCATTCTTATAAACTTCGTGGTAGAAGCTTTTGGGATGTCCCGTGCTTAGGTGATGTTAGTTGGGGATGGCGCAAGCTTCTTGCGATTAGAGCCAAGGTTCGTCCTTTCATTTGGCATAAGATTAATAATGGAAAGACTACCTCGGTTTGGTTTGATATGTGGTGTGAGTTAAGCTCTATTAGTGATTCATTGTTGCTAGAGACATTGCTCAGTGGGTTGAGTTTATCATATTCGGTTTGTGATGTGGTAACTAATGGTATTTAGCGATGGCCCCGATTGGCTATCTAGGTTTCCATTGTTAAATCGCTATTCCGGTTCCTAATCTTGTGAAATTGATGATAGTTTATTATGGCGCACTTTGGATGGTAAGCTTAGTCGTTTCTCGGCTTGGTGCTTGGTATTCCCTTCGCCTAAGGGCGGACTTGGTGGAGTGGTACCATATTCCTTGGTTTTCTCATTGTATTCCGAGGCATGCTATTCATGTGTGGCTTGTTATTAAGCAAAAATTGAAGACTCAGGATAGGATGCGGCAATGGGATGTTGGTCCAAATGTTGACTTGGATTTGCTTAGGTGCCCGCTATGTGACTTGGTTTCGGACTCTCACTCTCACTTGTTTTTTGAGTGTCAGTTTTCTATGCAGGTTTGGATGCAGGTTCGTGGTTTATCTGGTATGGATACTGTCCCACCTTTGTTGGCTAATGTTGTTACATTCCTTATTCCTATTTCAAAGGCGGTTAGTTAGTAGTATCATATCTCGGTTACTTCTTGCCGCTACTTCATACTACATTTGGATGGAGCATAATTCAAGACTATTCAAGCAAAAGAAGTCTCATCAGGCGAAGTGGTCCAAAGTATCGTCTTTACCATTCGGTTGAAGTGGGTTACCTTGAGTTCAAGAAGATAACCCAGCAGGCTCGTCGATTCTTGATAAATGGAAGATTCCAAGTGTTTGTATTATACGAAGGGAGTGCGGTAAGGGTTGTACTCTTTTTCCTACTCCAAGGTTTTTCCTTTGGGTTTTCTTGAAAAGGGTTTTTAAGGAGGCGGACTTCACAGGTCGACTTGCCCCCCGTGTAAGGGTTGGGATGTGGGATGCTCGCGTGTTACAAGTTTTTTTCTTGTCTTATGCCTAGTTAGATGATGTAATATAGCTAGGTTCATTGTGTTTATGGCATGTCATAAACACTAGTTTATCAAGCTTTTAGCTTGAGGTTAATGTGGTACCTCTGCATTCCATTTGTATAACATTGTTTTTGGTTATATATTTACGGGTAAAACCCTTTACCCAAAAAGCGAAAACGTATGTTTTATGATTTCATATAGTTAGGGTGGGATGTAACCCTTTTAAATTGAGTTGCAATATATAGAAGTTACTCATTTTAATATATTTGTTTTCATATGTTATCTCGTGTTAGTTATTAGTGCCGACGAGATTCTTGTATGTCGTGTTGCTCACGAAAATGTCGAGTGTTAATCACGTTGCATGCAAGTATTAATTGGCGAGTTGAAACAAAGCCTAACGTGCTCATTATGGTAGTCGCGAATAAACACACACCGAGTGGGCTGTTAAAACCGATAGTACCACAGTGGGAAAATGTAAAGCCAAATGAACCCTCATGTGCCTCATGACCCACATCACAAACATACCCTTACACCATGTGGGTGGGCTTGAGCCCATGGATCAAAATTTCTCTATTAGCCCATGAGTGTAGTGCAAATTGGAAGTACTATGTGGTTGTGAACAATGTTTGACACAATAAACCAAATGTAGGGAGCAAACACGAAGCGAACCGTAACTCACTTAGAGATTTATCACGAGTGCTCGAGACTCCCATGAGTCCTTCACGACCATGTCATGGTCTAGAGCTAAGCAGGGTGACAAACACGCTCGGGGTGTCTCTCATGACTTGAAGCAAACAAAACAACCTATATATTATCACTAACATCAAGAACCATATGGACTTAACTCAAGTCTCGTCTCGTGCCAACCGGGTACGACCCGGTTTGAGTTGAGACTCGATACAAGTCTTACCCTTTATGGGTATTGTGATGACTATAAGAGTTGGACAAGGGCAAGCAAAGCAGTACTCTCTGGTGTGGTTTCCATCCTAGTCAAGGCACACAATTACACAAAACAAACACCCTCGAGAGGGTCTTATCCAAGTCGAGACATAACATGAACAACCCAAGAAAATGACTTAAGTTGGAATCGTGAGTAAGCAAGGACAATGCTGGGAAATTTAGCCGAAGCATCTAAGTTCGGTTAAGGCCAAAAGAAAACTAATAAGCAAATGTTTAAGTCGGAAGCCAACACTAAGCCGAACTACAAATAACCCAAAGATCGCTATAAGCTGAAAACCAAAATAAGTTGAATATGCTAAGTATTATGTCGAAACTACCTTTAAGTCGATTATTACTCATAAAGCGAATATCCATTAATGACAATGTTACATTTAAAGTTTCTCCGTCCCTTGTTCTTACCACATGACAACAACAACAACATTCAACAACCATTACAATTAATTCCGTCATTTTAATTTCGTCCGCTCAATATAAAATTATAACAACAAACAAACATTTAGCAAATAAATAACATATCAAGAAAGTTAGCAAAGTTTTCTTACAAGGAGATGATAGGTCAAGCGGTGATGAGACTTGAATACATTTACAAGATGATACAAGCTTTCTTGGACAATGTGACCCTTCAATAGACCAACTACAAACTCAATTTACAAACCCCCAATCCAATTTGAAAAACCCCTAATTCGCATGAACCCTAATTTTGTATGAAAATGGTGTGCAAGTGAGAAAACCTTAGTGCCTATTTATAGATGAACAAGAAAGTCTTGTTTCTCCTTTCTTTGGTCTTTGAATGGATGATACCCATTCTAGCTTCCGTCGTTTTCAGTCACTCTCTTCAACACAACTTGTGAAGGTCTAAGAAGGTAGGAGGCGAGAATGGTGGTGATGGTGATGGTTTTCTTGGACTTTGAAAAGGAAGAAGAATTACCTCTTACGTGTTTGTGTGAGGAAGCGAAGGAGAGAAAGAGCAGATAGGTTAAGAGGGAGGGTGGGTAAGGGTAAGAGTAGGGTTTATTATTTTAGTTTTATTATTAATAGTGTATTAAATGTACCCGTGTTCGGTCGTGTCCCGTGAAATCGTATCTTCCGGTACCATAAAATATAAAAATTATATTTTATGAGCGTTTTGTAAGAATAATAATACGGTACCATTATTACGTAGGAATTAGATTATAACGCTTTGTTGATCTTGAGTTGGTATCGGTATCGTGTGGTGCCGTTTTTACGAAACTATGAGATAACCTCTCGTTTTGTTCGTAATTCATCTCAGTAAATGTTGAAAAGTGATCATTTCATTTATTTCAATATAAAATATTAACTCTGTGCGTTACTGCATTCTGCAGTGTGCGGGATAACTTCCCAAAACAACGTTTAAGCTCACGAATGTCTTAAATTACAAATCAGGAAATGATAGGTTCGTAGTTATTATTAAATTAATCGGTGGAAAATTCTCGTGTGTCACATAATCTCATTACAAATTATAAATCTTTCAAGTTATAATATAAACACCTAATGGTAGGTTTCGCATAACGTCTCTATTTTAATCACGATCTAATTCCTATCTCACCTATCTTAGTTCTTATGACTTCTAATTAATTTCACGGTCTCGTCTTTTATCCCTTCTTCCTACTCATGCTATGTCAGAAGTACATAAGCCCACTCATTTACACTTCCTCATTTACATGAAAAGGCATCTCGATCGATGTAAATCAAAAATATAAAATCATGGTTCGTGATTCGTAATTTCTTTAATTAAATGAAAAGGCGTCTCAATCCATTTAACTAAAAAACATAATTCTTTTTTTGGTTAAAAGGGTTAATACACCCCGGTAAAATTCATTACTCCAAAAAACGTTGAGGTACAAAGGATGAGGGTGATTTCCCTCATCTCAGTCCCGTAGGACACTTACAGACTCAAATATAAGAATGACATACCATTCTTATAACTTACAATAAAATGAACCTACCAATAATGACCAAAGTACATAAAACATGACAATACTACTCAAGAAAAGCACTTGAGCCTTCTATATCACTATGGCGGTCCACCTTAACTTCCATGAAGAATCCACGTATAAACATCCATGCGATCTTCAACATAAAGTATGTTTGTAGTAGCAAACACAACAAACAAATCCACCACCATCGCCATAACATCAGTAAGATAGAAACATATGTACCCAATGTGCATGGCATCGTGTGAATGGGGTTTTGAACAAGAGTCCCCAAACTTAACTTCCATCAATACCAAAACAAATCCATTAGCGTCAAGTTGGAGCAGCAAACACAAGAAGAACAAGTGTAAATCTGACCAACATAATACCACAAGTGCTCCTTAGCCGAATCATGTAATAGTCATAAACCATAGCCAACCATCAGCACATAGCACCCACTTCCAATCCCCATCGTAAACCAGACCAAAACACATCAAATAAAGTCTCATTACCAGCAGGTCGGCATGGAATACGATCCAAGAAACAATCCATAGGGTGAAAACACCCTAACTTCCGAGACCTACAACCAAAAAACAGGGTTTTTGAACAAGTTACCCTAAAACTTAACTTCCATCTCTCCCAAACCCACTTACATGGCAGCAACATCATGAAACGAACCAGCAATCACCACACAACCCCTTGCATAGGTTGACAATCAAGTTAACAAGCAGATCCATTAAAAAATATGAAACCATAAGACTTAGGGTTTGTATATCGTATAAGCACCACCATACATCAGCCTAATGAATAGATTCAATAACCTGATATATGAATCACTAGCAAGCAGATCGAATAAGGATAGAACCATAAAACATAAACGATCTAATTCAACCCAGATGGAACCCTAACTAACGATTACAAAGAGTAATCGTGTTAGGGTTTTCAAGCCTTCAACGATTCAAGATATTCAATAGGAGATCGTTAAAGGTTTATATACCCAAAACTGACTTGGAATATGCACTCAGAATGTCGTTTTTTTTTGGGTAAAGGGGTTTACCCCGGTAAATATATAACCAAAAAATAATGTTAAGTACAAATGGAATATGGCTGAAGTACCACATTAACCTCAAGCGAAGAGCTTGATAAAACTAGTGTTTATGACATGCCATAAACACAAAGAACCTAGCTATATTACATCATCAAACTAGGCATAAACAAGTAAAAAAACTTGTAACAAGCGAGCATCCCGCATCCAGCCAATCCACAAAGGGAGCAAGTTAACCCAGGAAGTTTGCCTCCTTAAAAACCCTTTCCAAGAAAACCCAAAGGAAAAACCTTGGAGTAGGGAAAAAGTACAACCACTTACCCGCAATCCCTTCGTGTGAAATACATATACTTGGAATCTTCCATTTATCCGAATCAACCGAGACTGAAGTTAGCTTCTTGAACACGAAAGTAACCGACTTCAACCGAATAGTAGAGACAATGGTGCTAACCACTTGACCTTGATGAACTTTTACGCTGAACAACCTAGAATTGCGCTCCATCCAAGCGAAGTAAGTAGTAGCGACAAGCAATAATCGAGAAATGATACTACTAACCGACCGCCCCTTAGATAAAGGAATAAGAACTCGTAATAGCACTCTCCAACGAAGGTGGGACCGCATCCATACCGATAAAACCCGTGCACGAAACAAAACACGCATAGAAAATTGGCACTCAAAAATAAATGAGAATGAGAATCGGAACCAATTCACAAAGCGGGCATCTAAGCAAGTCCAAATCAACGTCGGGACCAACATCCCATTGTCGCATCCTATCACGAGTCTTTAGCTTACGCAATAGCGAGCCACGGATGTATAGCATGCCTTGGAATACAATGAGAGAACCAAGGAACATTACACCATTCAACCAAATCGACCTTAGGCGCAGTGATTCCCATACACCCGGCGAAAAACAACTAAAGTTACCATCCGAGTTGCGCCATAATAATCCATCATCGATGTCGTTTAGAGTAGGAACGGGAGAGCGACTAACAATGGAAATCTAGATACCCAGTCCAACGGCCATCGCCAAATATCAGTTGCAATCAGATCATAAACCGAGTCAGATAAATTAAACCCCGCTCTGGCAATATCTCTAGCAGTAAGTAAATCACGAATCGGGCTTAACTGACACCACATATCAAACCAAACCAAGTGTCCTTCCCATTATTGATCTTATGCTAGATAAAAGGGCGAACCTTGGGTCTAATGGCAAGAAGCTTGCCAAATTTGACTAACATCCCCAAACAAGGACATCCCAAAGCTTCTCCCGGAGTTTATACGAATGGATCCATTGCACCCATAGCGACTCTTTATGTGCCAAAATATTCCAAATGTGAGTAGTCATGAGAGCAATGTTAAAATCCTCAAACAGCGAATACCAAGGCCACCTTCTTTTTTGGCTTACAAACAGATTCCCAAGCAACCTTAGCCTTTCCCTTTTCATTTCTCCTTGACACCAAAGGAAACTCCTCATAAGCTGCTCTAACTCATGGATAATCTGAGTAGGAAGGATAAAGACCAAGCCCAATATAAATGCATCGAAGATAAAGCAGACCTCACCAATTGAAGCCTACCCAAGAGATAAGAACTAGTTATGCCAATCATTCACACGACCTTCCAATTTTCAACAAGCACCTTGCAATCCCTATAAAGAAGTCTTGATGATATAAGGGGACCCCAAGGTACTGACAGGGAGAACCCTCTCGCAAACGGCATAGGCGGAGAATAGCGACTTTAATAGCATTAGGAACATTACAAAAGAAAGCGTACTTTTAGGGATACTTGGGACAAGACCCAAAAGTTCTTGAAATCCTCAAAGCACGCATAATGACATTAATGAATCACGATGGCCTCTAGCGAACAAGAAGAGGTCATCCGAAAAACAAGGTTAATAATTCTCTGCTTGCTCACACAAATGATGAAACGAAAATCTCGCATTGAAACCTTTTTACGCAATATAAGAGTTAGCACTTCCATAACCAACAGTAAACAAGTATGGAGATAACGGGTCACCTTGTCTAAGGCCCGCTTACCTTTAAACCACCATGAAGATCCCCATTAACACATATGGAATAAGATGTAGTTGAGATACATACCATGATCCATCAACCATTTTGGAGTGAAAACCAAAACCAATCGAATAGCCTTAAGAAAAGTCCAATCAACCGTATCATAAGCCTTACGAATATCAACCTTAAGCGCACATCTAGGAGGACCTCTCCTCTATGATAATTTCGCATAAGCTCTTGGGTAAGTAATATATTATCGGATATCTGACGACCGGAACAAATGCGATTGATTAATACTAACCAACCGACCAAGGCCCTCTTTAATCGATTAGCAAGGATTTTGCTAATGCATTTAAACATGACATTACTGAAGAAATAGGCCTATAGTCATTAATCTTAGGCGGGTAGGTACTTTAGGAATCAAAGATATAATGGTATGATTAATCTCCTTGAGAAGCTTACCATTAATGAAAAAATCACGAACAGCAGTCATAACCTCGGCACCTACAATATCCCATGCTTTCTTAAAGAAAGCAGCCGTGTAACCATCGAGACCAGGAGCTTTATCATCCCCCATAGAAAATATAGCATCCTTAATCTTCGCATCCGTAACATGACGAACCATCGAGCCAGCCAACTGATGAGGAAGAACATTAAAGAATATACCATAATCATTAAAAAGAGTACAATTTCCTTCCATACCAAGAAACTGTTCATAGTGAGCAACAAAAGCACCTGCAACCTGATTACCCTCGTACAAGACATTGTTTGCATCACTAACCAATTCAATTCGATTACGGGCACATTTTCTTTTAACAATATTGTGAAAATAGGTCGTATTAGAATCACATGCATGAAGCCATTGAACTTTAGATTTCTGCTTTAAAAACCGTTCTTCATCTAACATAGCCTCCTTATAAGCAAGAAGATAATGAGCATGTTCATCCCGTTAATCTGAATTAGACGGATTTGTATCAATTGCCTTTTGGACCTCATCTAACTCCTTCCGAATCCTAACCACCCGCTCATGCAGATTACCTTGACTGTGCAAAAGCTTACGAAAAGGAGATTTCAGCCCCTTTAAGCGTTGAACAACACGATGTCGGTTTAAAGGTACAAATCAATAATCATAAATTCGAAACCCTACAAATAATAATAACCGATTTAGTAGGTCGGTTTAGGAGGACAAAGCATAACCCAAAACGATTTCCAGTAAAGAAAAACGATTTAGGGATTAGGGTTTGAAAATATATATGGGCGATTAAGGATAGATCAAGAGAAAAACCCGACTCCCCTACCTACACAAATCCGATCTACACATAAATTCAGTTAATCCTAGAGAAGGATCAAAGAAAAAACGTGATTTGATAGACAGAATTAAGCGGAATATTGTGAGGTAGGGGAGGCAGAAAATCGCCCACACTAGGAGAGAGAGTTAGGGTTTTTTTAATTGGTGCTACAAAAAAAAAAAAAAAAAAAAAAAAAAACCTCGGTATTTATCTTAGTATCAGATAAAGTGTAAGCGACGTTGTGAGGCTTCTCCGCGGATAAGGAGCTTGTTGACATAATGTTTACGAACTCTCGAGTTTGGTACTCGGGGAGTGGAGTAGGGCAAAGAATGAGTCCTTGTAGCCGAACCATTATAAATATTTGTGTCACGGTTCTATCTTTTTTTTACTTTACTTTACACATCGTATTTGCTTTATTGTTTATATTCTAGCGTTATTTATATCTCACTATCCAAATATTTCACATATACTTGATCTAATTAATTTTGATAAGAGATTTTAATCGGTAAAAATATTCAACCCCTTTATAGTTTTCTAAAAATATTATGCCTAAAACGTGATATGTTTTTAACAATGTTAAGAATATATTAACAAAAAACATGATAAGTTAATAAATTATTAATAGACTAAAATACACGGTTGGTCCCTAAACTTGGCAATCCGCTTCGCGTTGGGACAGAACTTGGCATTATCATCGCCAGAGGTCCAAACATGGGCATTATATGCCAAACTCGTCCCTTGACCAATAACGCCGATGTCAACATCTTTTTTCTGTTAGTTAGTGGAGGGTATTATAGTCCATACACATTTATACCTCACCTTAGTTAATTCTGAGAAAAGCTACCGTATACCATCTTGATCGTTTCCCTCCTTCATCACACAACCCTCACACACACTTTAACAATGGCGCACAAGGAGCTTACTTTTATAGATGTGGCGATGAGATGGTAAAATATGTGAAGGCAAAATATGGGGATACTTGGTTAAAGAAGATGAAATGTCGATGAAATGTTTGATGATTTATGCAGATTCTGAAAGAAGCTCAAGTGATGAAAGTTTAGTCGGGTTTTTGTATTTGTGTGATTCGCATTTTAAGGGATGAGCATAAATAACTCTAATTTATTTGATGAACCGAAAGGTGTCGAATCATCAAAAGAGGATTACAACAAGCTAAAGGTATCTGACGATATGGTTGAGTATGCCATGGCTACTTATGGGAATAAGTGGGATATAGGAGATGACAATGCTGATGTGATACTTGAAGACTTGTGGGAAAAATATGGGAATAAGGAGTCTGAGAAAGGTTAGAGTTAATGTTTGCAAGCTAAGAAAGTTGTAATGGGTGAACTACGATTTCTTTCTGCTTTTTCTATCTTTCGGATACTAACATGAAAGGAAATGAAGTTGATGTCATCATTATTTCGTATACATCGATGATGAGTGTGAACATGTCTTCTAAGACCACTACTTTGAAAGGTTCCACTTCCCAAGCGTCCAAGGCTTCCGCTCCCAAGGTTGTACTTGGTCTTGTAGCGGTGTGGGATGCTCCAACACAAATAGGAATGAGTGGTATGTGCCTCCCCTAAGGACCTCAAGTCTCCCCATGAATATCAAGTCTCCCATCAAGAAGTTCACTGTTATTTTAGTTGTTGATGTAATGAAAATGTATATTTTTGGTGATGATGGTTACTGAAAACGATACTTGTTAACATGTATATTTTGCTTGATATGGTGTAATTAGGTGGTGGTGTAGGTATATTTTGGATTTCTTGTTTTCATTTTGTAGTTTACAGTTGCTTATGCAGTTTAGGTGGGTGTTTGGGAAAACCCATTTTGACTTATAAGGTCAACTTAAACCAAATTATTAGAGGAACCACACCGAATTGTTAGTATTTAAAATCTCTTTTGTTTGACTTATAAAGTCAATAGATTCAAATTGTAACCAAAATTCAATTATTATAAAATTAGAAGCACACACATATCAGTTAAGCTACATTTAGACTGAAAGATAACATAGCATTTCTTGCTAGGAATTCACCGCTTTAAATGACTAGTAGGTGATCCATTTAGTGCATCGGTGGCGGTGGTTCAAGTGGTGTTTGTCTTGGGCGTTCTCCATTTGGTCTTTCGATTGCGGTGCTTCAGTGGTGTTTGGCTAGGTGCTCTCCACTTGCTATTTCAAAGAAGACGTGGTTTACTTTCTTCTTCATCATTTGCCCAAGGATGCACCAACACTAGTAGGTGCAGAAAATCTCTACCAAGAGGTCACTAGTTTTACAACACAAGCTTATAAGAGAAGAGATAAGGCGATCCACTGAACAAGTAAATACATACCATTTGACACACACACACAATTGATGACTTAAGATGTATTTGTTAGGTCACTAGTTTTAGGCACAAGCTTATATGAAAGAAAGAGAAAAAGGCTTGAACAACCAACCTCAAATGAGGGTTTACAAGAGTTTATATAGGCAAGGAGCTCAGAGCAACACCCTAGGCAAGGAGCTCCTTCCCTATTCCTTTCCTTATTGGGCTTGGATCAAGCTTATGGGCCTTCTACATAAGCTTGACCTTAAACAAACATAAAGGCCATAATAAAGCTACCTATTACATATGAAATATAAATACTTGAAATATCGCTTAGAGTGATTCCAACAATCTCCCTCAAGTATATATGAATGTAAACGGTGAAGGCGTTGATGTAATAGTAGATGTGACGCCTTCGACATTCTTCTTTCTTGTGAGAGGAATTGTCTTGATTCGAACAATCTCCCAAAGTAGAGAGATCGTTATCTTTGAACAGCTTATGCTTTGACGTCATCTTTAACTTTGTTCTTTGATCATTGTTCTTTGTGGTGAAAGTGATAGTATGTTGTTGTCTCATCGATCACCGCTTCAGTTCCGCTTCACGCTCCAAGGTTCCACGTCATTCTTCAACATGCTCACACGCCTTTGACGTTGGAAATCAATACTAATGAAGTTCTTTAAGTCTTTGACTTTGTAGATTCTTTGATTTGATGAAGAATCATTCTAACGGTTGTGTTGCTTTAGAATAGAACTTCCATTAGTGTTGATGTTGGCGTGAGCATGAGAAGAATCAAGACGATCATCCCGCCTCCGGAGCTTCCATAAGAAGAAAACATTTCAAACGGTTAGTAATAAGCGGTTTCCTAGACTTACAAGTTTGAACTTCGAGAGTGTTAACAAAGATAGTGTGAAACACAACTCTAATTTTACAAAGGCCGCTCTCGAACCGAGTCCCACAAGTGAGATAACGCGATGTACCAAGTACATCTACAGCTCGATGAGTCACCGAGGTACACCAAGCATCACCTCACGATCAGACCGCTTGAGACACACCCGCGTAATCCACGGGAGTTACCGGCGACCGCCGTCGTGGTCGTTTGATGTTGACCCCGGCAGAGTTTCCATTCAATCACCGAGGATCACGGATGTGAACCTCTCATAAATGTTCTCGATGATTGCTAAGATCCGTGAAGGACTCGATATGAACCATCGATGATCTTATTTGTTGATCATCAAGTGATTAAATGTCAAGTGTACCTAAGAGATCTTTTGATGAATCTCGTGGCTCTAGACTCAATAGTGCTTTTGGTTTTCCCGAGCGAGACTAGGAGAGGGTCTCCTTCTTCAATACCAAATGATCTCTAAGAGAAAGCCAATAGATTATGTAGGGTTCCCCGTGAGAATGAAACAAGCTTCGCTGAGAGAAACTTGAGTGGCTAAGAAGGTTTAGTGCATGCGCCACCGGGTCCATGACGACTTTTAATCTTCAATACCGGTGTCACTAAGTGACAACCAAGAGTATATGAATTGAACCCGTGTCCGCCTAAGTTGAATAACTGGAGGGCTATTTCTTTTCACCCTTTACTTTACATTTCTTTTGATTCTTCAACTCCTTCTTTCTCCGATTCTCATTTTCTCCTTTTATAATCATTCCTAAGGACTTCTAACACTAACTAATGGTAGTGTCCTTGGGTAGATCCCTCCGCTCAAGCGATCATAGGACGGTTATTCCTAACCTTAGTCACCTTATAACTCCATGACTAACCTATGTTTGCCATTAAAACCATCGTATGTGAAAATATCTCTCAAAGGGTTTGTAAATGAAAACATGTTTGAACCACATGAGAGATAAGTTTTGCATAAATACTCCCTCCACATGTGCTTAATAGTTTTAATGGTTAAATGCACAATGAGGAAAGAGCGCGCACTTTTGAATTGATCCACTAAAGATAGACAATCTCCGCGAGACACGGTTACGTTGAATAGTTAAAGAGTTACATTGTCGCCTTTTAGGTGACAACTAGCTCTAATAACTACCTTGAAGGTGTAGACAAACCTTGAAGGTTGTCAAACCCGCGAGTTCATGTCTATCAAAAGTTTCTCGAATGGTACATTCTACTCGGACAAGTCCTTTGCGAGACACGCTTACATCACTAGCGAACTAGCTTGAAATTATTACCCGTCCGTGACAAGTCTTTTCGAGTTACTAACAGCTTAGTACCGCCAATTCGTTGGTTAAGTCCGAGGTACACGATTCATTTGCATTTTGTACAACATATTTCTTATCACATAATTTTCTCCCCTCAAAATGGCATATAAAATGTTATTTTGAACGCTTGAGAATAAATATGACCATTTTGAGTGTTGGGGAAGAGTGACCACTCGTGAACAATTTGTGAACAAAGTTTTAATTCAAATACTCCCCTCAACTAGTGATATAAACGGTTGAGGTTTTGAAAATCATATGGGAAGTACTTGTCTTTTGAGCAAAACCTTGAAAAGTGAAAGGTTTGATAGGTTTTACTCAAAATAAGAAGCTTTCGCTCCTTTTATAAGGATTGTGGCACCGAGGCGCACTACGTGGTCCTTTCTTGACAATTACGGGTTGTACATCGTTATGTGTGCACAAGCCATTGACATATGTAATCACACATCCAAAATTATAAGAAGGAAACCATTTAAGGGTACCGTGAAGTGCGTGATATTCCTGTGAGTGCACCGGCGCTGAAAGCCGGTGATGTTTCTCCCGGTCGACCACCAACATAGCTTTCCAATCGTCTCGAATCGATCCCTTCGAACAACCGCTCATCAATCATGGTGATGATACGCCTCACATCCCTCCTTTCCCCGAGAATTCCAACGCTTAGGATTCCCAACTTTCATGCGATATCCTTCAATCAGATGCCAATCCATCCCTAACCATCTTCAAGGTATGATCCCGAATTTGTGGAGCTCACTACACGCCATTAAGCGCTTTCTTCAAGTTCACCGCGTAAACAACGCCAAAGGTTTGCCGATGAGCGTGAGTTGTTTAAGCCGGTTGATGTCGGAAGATCAAGTCGTGGTGGAGTGAAGTTTACACGCTTCGATATGATTCAACAACCATCCGGATATCTTCGACACGCTCTTTGATCACGATGCGCCTAATGAAGATGAGAACCGACTTGATAAATTCACGTTGAACTTCAATGAGAATTGTCTCATACGACCGCACTTTGGCAAGATACATGTCTTCGATGTCGCTGAGGACAAGTTCTCAAAGTCACCTCGAGAATCCATAGTCCTGCTCATCTTGTCGCTTGACTATGATATTCTTTAAGAATGTGTAGTCCCACTTAGACTTGAGATCAATGTGTTTGATGGCCACGATGTCCTTCGAGCTATACACTTCATGTTGAGACTTTTGAACCGTGCAACTTCGTAGTAGATTCTTCGCTCGTGCCAATGATGAATCCCATACAATGCATCTTGGTCGATGCTTGCACGCTGTCGAAAACAAGTGAGTTGCGTTCCTCGATAGCTATGCGCTTAGAGTAAATGGTCACTGGAATGGAAGAGTCAATGATGTAGTGTATTTTCTCGAACCATCGCCACCATGGAGAAGAAATTCCGTGTCTTTGTTGAAGAAATATCGAAGGGAATCCTTGGTTCGTCTGCTTGGCCAATGGTCGGTAGAGGTTTGGTCCAATCGGTGTAGTATGGAGGGTTGTCCCTTTGTGTGAAGTCAATGTTTGCTTCCGGATTGAGCCAATCCATGTTGTTAGACATAGCTCGAGCGATGTTCTCAAGATGATATTCGACCTCGAGGGCACTTTCGTAGAGTCGTCTTTCCATAGTTGAAAAGCTTCATTCTTGATTCGCTTCAATTCGATTTCGCCATTTTCTTCACATGGAACTTTTCTTGCAACAGCTTTGCATGCTCCAATGTTGAACCATCTACCAATTCTTGGCCCGCATCGTGGTAGGAGTTTGATTGACAAGTGTGGAGAACCATTCAAACTCTTCGGTTTTATCGTCATCTAGCCATGATACGACTCCGGCCGAGTCGTCCCGCTTCTTCTTTTGGAAGGCTTTGATGATGATACCGGTTTCGCACTTGTTTGGGTGAGGTGGGTTGTTGTCGGGCTCAAGGACCTCTTCATCGTCACCACCCGTATACTCAAAGTAATCACCGCTTTATGAGTCGGGGTGGTAACTCGAATCGTCCCGAGGTTTATCAAGAGAAGACCGAGGTGGAGGAGACTTATGTTGAGAAGAAGTCCGTGGTGGAGGAGGTGGCATAGATGTAGATTGACCGCATCGCTTCGACGCTTAGGTGCGAGTCCTTATCCTTATCATCGCCATCTCTTGCCGTTTGGGTTGATCGGTGACTCCTTGCATGATGAACCGAGTTGAAAAGCAAGTAGACCTTCAAAAATTTAGCTTCATCCGAAGTAAACGCTCCGATCGCTTTGACATTTGCATCACTAGTTTAGCGATTAACCTGTATTCGTAGAGATCGCCTTCTTTGGCCATTGTATGTTTAACCAATGCGACGATGTTAGGGTGAGTTGTCCGAGAATACTTCTAGTCACACCGGGACAAGGTCGAGAAGAAACTTGTGGGTTTGATCTCTTGTCGACTTCTCCAGCCTTTTGGACTTTAGGAACGATATCCCAAGGTACTTTTGAGTGTAACCTTCAATCATTTCATTCAGCCTCCCGACGATGACTTCTCATGAATTCTCGAATAGCTTTCCTATCTTTCCGCATCTTGTCATTCTCATCATGTAAGTACGCATTTGTTCAAGATACCAATTAAGTTTTCTCGTAAAGCATGTCCTTCTTTCTAACTTGTTTGACAACTTTCACAATTCTTGCATGTGTTTGAGAAATCCAAGATTTAGGTGGTTTCTTCACCGATTTGGATGATGATCCGTTGTCTTTGTTGATGGTGGTTGTGATGAATGAGACGAAGAATCCGATGATGAGGAGACATGAGGAGACTTCATGTCCTTAGGAGTTTCGAGGTTTTCCCTTTGAGTGTGTTGGACTGCCTAGAAGAAACTTTGTATAATCATCCTCGCCATCCTTAGACTTTTCTTTCTCGCCTGCTTCTCAAAATCATACACAATAGTGTCCTCCACAGTCGTTGTTGTAGTTGCAGAAGAGTGGTGGCACCAGCCCCTTATCGGGTTGATTAACCGCATCGAGATGGTTTAGAGTGGCAAGACCACTTGAACCTCCGGGCCACCCATTTGATCTTTAGCAAATTCTTCGCCTTTGAAGGTGTCTCGACTTTGTGAAACTTCTTTCAGTATCCTTGATCCAATTGCTCTTCTTCATCTTCGTAGCTTTCATCCCGAGGTACAAGTGCAGAGTCTTCCCTTTAATAGTTTGGGGACTTGGAGGTTTTGGTACCGAGGATTTTCATCCTTTGCGCTTCGTAGTATGTGAACTCTTCATCTCGAGTCAAGAGCCTCGCAGTCCTCGCCCCGAGCCGCCTTTGCGGTTCAAGTGAAAGGATCGGAGTGGCTTCCAGAGAAGGAACTTTCTTCTTAGGGGTGGGTTTCTTTGGAATAGGTTTCTTCTTTGGAACATTCCTTTGACTATCTCGTACTTGTGACACTTCCAAGACTTCCTTTTCTCGGTTCTCCTTACAGTGTTCCGTAAGATTTTTCGTCGAGATGACCAACTTTGCCTTGTCTCGACCGCTTCCGATACCTTTGGTACGATTCGAGCTCGACATCTTCGCTAGAAGGAAATCGCAAAGACAAAGACCTTGTTTCTTTGTTGATGTTTCCTTGATTCTCGACAGATGAATAGGTTCCGCCAACATGTCGTGATTGTCGGGGTCATTGAGCCTCTTGGGAATGTCGATGAAGTCCAAGTGCTCTCGATCAACAATTTGGTATATCCGATGTAGGGAATCTTTGAGCCAAGTTTGTTGAGAAATGACATCATGTCATCCCAAATCGAGCTTCGATAGCGATGTGTTTCTTGTTGACCAATGCCCGTAATATTTGAAGTTCCATGAGCTTAGGGTGCTCATAGTCACCGCCACGACCGTAAATGACTTGGTGATGATCATGTAGAGTGTTCTCCATGGTTGAGGAATACTCTTAAGCTCTACGTGAGAGTGCTTGTTGATTACTCCTGTAGCCTCGCCATAACCGATATCGATTAAGAATTGGAGAGTGAGCTCTTCAAAGTGTGAGGCATATAGTTTGGTTGGATCGACTTCAGAATTAGGAGAATGTTCCCTTAAGTCTCAGCAGTGTAATGATGACTTGTTTGTGATTCGAGTCACCGTCACAAGCAGCTTGTCCTTTGACCCTTTCCATAGTGTTCCGTAACTGCTGGATGTAGATCTCGTGACAGCTTGCAGAGTGTTAGTAAGCATGTTCGATACGGATGAGTCCTCGTAATATCAATAGCAATAAGACACGAAGATTCCGAGCAAGTGAGGGTGTCAAAGTCAACACGGAGGTTATTCTTTCCTATCTTCATTGGATAGCCATGAGGATAGATATCAAGAATGGAGAGAACTTCGTGCATCCACATTCATTTGTTCACCATGTCGTGATCTCGAAATAACATTAGCCAAAAGAACCAACATATCGAAGACATAATGTTAGTCAATGTAAGGTCTTATTGTCTAGTTATTGAATGTACAGTGATAATGATTGTTACGAGTCCTAAGTCACTTGTATGTTCAATAGTTCAATGATATCGTGAAATGTTTCGTGAGTTAGTTAACTTTAAGTTTTAAAGTTTATTTTATCACTTATTGTTCACAACATATCAAACGATTTAAGTTTATTAGTGACATTTTTGGATTCGTGATGATATGATTAGTTTATTTACAAGTTTGTACAAGTAACAATTCATCATGAAGGTCAATCCAGGTTGCGTAGTATTGGCAAAGTTATGCGAGACAGAATGATATATGCTTATGCGTAAACTTACGCCAGAATCCTAACTTACGCGTAAGAAATGTTACGCGAGGAAAAAGAGACATTATGCGAGAGCTTATGCGTAGGCATATATTAACCTTACGCGTAAGGCTACCGTAAGAGTTGACCTTAAGCGTAGGGTCATCGCACGCATATCCTTCACGGTGATACGCCGTAGTCCATTGTAGAACCTTATGCGTAGACGCCACGCGTAAGACTAGTCTTACGATAACAAGCTACGCGTAAGGTGATCCTTATGCGAGATTAATAACCACCTTGATTCTCGAATATTACGTGTTGCAAGCCCGAAATAAAGCATCATTTCAACAAAGTTAAAACATATAACATTCGCTTAAGACAAATCAAATCACATTTACATAGTTGAACAATTCTACGTAGAATGTCTTACGCGAGACTAAACCCTAATTCTACGCGTATCAAATCTAGCCATGGATTATGCACCAAAGTTTTTCCGTATATCATAGAAGTTGTGAGAGCATGTAGACCAAGTTTTAACACTTATTATGCAAAGAATCAAAATACCCAAAGTTTATGAGCTTTAAACCCTAGTTTCGAATTGATGATCAATTCATGTTTCTGGGTGGCTATAGACTTTGGAAATTATCAATTTAGCAACGCAAGAGCATAACCCAACTATCTTTTTAACCAAAACACATCACATTCAAAAATACCCAATTCGACTTATAAACCCTAATTTTCAAAGAATCATCAATTCGCATTTCTGGGTTCGTGTTGAGGATAGAAGAAGTATCAGTGATGTTGTTAAAACATTTTGACACTATCGTTTTAGCCACAAACACACAAAATATGATCATGTGTTCTAACCCTTATGCGTAAACCACAAAAATCATTGAATCATAAGTTTTAGCCGTTGGATTTTCATGAAAATTAAAACCATTGTTTAAGATCATGTTAAGAACACAAAACCACTTACAAATTGAAGATCAGATAACCGGATTTGAAGAATGATTTTTGAGCGTAGGATTTGTATGGTTATGAGTAATAAATGTGAGGATTAGGTTAGGTGGAGGTGTTTATTATTAAAAGTAACTTTAAGCTTTTGGCAGTTTTAGTCCCTCCACCTTTTCCTTTTTCAAACCAAGCCATTTAACTTCCATTTTGGTTACCAAACGAAGATTTTAGGAAAGAAACATGACGACACTCCCCCTCGACTTGAGAAAATAATGAAAGGTTGTTAATTAAAGTCCAAGGAGTGTCTTTGAATCAGAAAGTGTACCACCATTTGTAAAAGAATCAACCGAGATGTGATAACATGCAAGTACACGATGTTTTGAAACAAGCTTAATGGATTATTTTCTCCCTCAACACTTGATCGGAAAAATACTAAATTTTGAAAGATTAAAGTGTTGACGGAAGAAATGTACTTGCCATGTTGAAAGAAAGATAGATTGGGAGAATATTTTTGTTGTTTTATCGGATTTTATATTTTTGTATTTTGTTTTGAAAATTTATTTACAAAAGATGTTTTGGTGTTTGATGTGTTTTAAGACTGCTTTTAAGAGGTCATCCAATTCCTCTTGAGTCAAACACCTCATACCAATTCGTGGACCAACTCATTAAACCTAGCGGGAGGCAAGGCTTTGGTGAGCGATCCGCCAATTGGTATTCAAGACCACAAAGTATAATTCAACGGCACTGCTCCACGTGGTCCTTGATGAAATGATAGCGAGATCGATGTGCTTTGATTTCGAAAGTGTCGAATCGAGTTGCACGAGATTGCAATGGCACTGATTGTCGCAAAGACATCGGGATTCTCACAACACGTAACCATAGTCTTTGAGTTGTGTTCTCATCCAAATGACTTGAGCACAACACGCGACATGGCTACATATTCTCGCTTCGCTTGATGACAATGATGTACAATCCTCGCTTTGATTGCCAAGACACCGCTTATCACCAAGAAATTGTAGAGCTCTCAAGTACTTTTCCTTGAGTCTAAGCATCCCGTGCGTCGTCGTCTCAAAAAGCGATTAGTTCAAAACCGTAATCCTTCTGATACCGGATCCCCAAATTAATGGTTCCCTTGATGTATCGGAGGATTCTTTTAGCCTCGAGAGGTGGGTTTCAGCTGGTCGCGATCGATAACGGGAGCATAGATAAACGGCAAAGACAATATCAGTCTCTAGTCGTTAGATACATGAGGGACCCAATAATACTTCGGTATTTGGTGGGGTCAACTAATTTCCCATGTAAATCAAAGATCTAGCTTCTTGGTATGAGTCATTGGTGTGGCATAAGTATCACAGTGTTTTCATTCCAAATTTGTTTAACAATTCAAGGGCATATTTGGATCGACTCAAAAAATACCACGGGTGATTGATGAACTTGCAATCCTAGAAAGAACGTAAGTTCACCCATCATGGACATTTCAAAATTTTTCTTCATTAGTTTTGCAAAAGCGATTGAAAACTTTTTATGTGTAGACCCAAAATGATGTCATCCACGAATTTGAACAATTAAGATATGTGCCCGTGATATTGTATAAAAGAGTTGGGTCAACCGAGCCTTTGGTGAAATTATTGGCAATGAGGAAGGATGATAGCTTATCGCACCATGCCCGAGGGGCTTGTTTGAGACCATAAAGAGCTTTGTTCGCTTTGTAGACATGGTTCGGGAACTCGTGATCAACGAATCCATCCGGTTGGTCGACATAGACCGCTTTTTAAGTTGCCCATTGAGAAACGCCGCTTTGACATCCATCCGATAGACCGTCATGTTCATATGAGCCGCGAACGCGAGAAATATCCGAACGACCTCAAGACGAGCAACCGAGCAAAAGATTCTTCAAAGTCTATTCCTTCTTCCCGACGATAACCCTTAGCAACTAGACGTGACTTGTTTCGGATGACGCCCTTCAAAGATCCAATTTGTTTTTCCAAATCCATTTTAGACCAATGACGAGACTCGCTGGTCTTTCAACCGCCCCATACTTCAAGACGCTTGAATTGGTTGAGTTCTTCTTGCATGGATTCAATCCATTGTCTTTTGTCATTGCGCCTTTAATGTTTTTAGGTTCGATTGGCGAGACGGTGAGTGCATAAATGCAATGTTCACCATCCGAGTGAAGACGTTGTCTCGTAACGATCGGTTGATTCGGGTTGCCAATAATGTTAGCCGAGGATGGTCTTTTGTCCATCTATGTGTAGAGGGTTGATGTTGGTATACATTGTGCGATTCGAGGATTCAAATGGTTTGTTGAAGATTCCGCGACATCCGTGCAAGCAGCCTCATTGGCAAACGGGTCAAGAACGATTTGGATCAAAATCGCAGTGGGGTACTTCATTCGTAATATCATCACCGGTTCATCATTGTTGGAAGCGGTGTGTTCAATTGTTGTGTTGGAGTCAATTGGTGTAGGTGCATCTTCAACAAGAGTTGTTGTAGCAGTGTATCGTATAGGAATATTATCGTGTTGTGCAATGAAACAATGGATACACCAGAGCACGCTCATCAATATCGCCACGTAACGTAGGAGCAAATAACCTTTCCATTTGTTGACGAGTTAATGAGGGCTTTCTTCACCGATGATGGGGTTGAGGAAGTTTAAACGGTTGTGACCGGTTCTAAGTCATTATACTCGTGGCCATTTCCGTGAGTTCATCGAAATGAGCATGAATCGCTTCCATTACCTCCTTAGTTCGACGATTCCGATTCGAAACCTTTAGAATTGTCACAAGATCCAATAAAGACTCCAATATCGCCTTTGGCTTTGAGCTTTCCAAAATCATCACGATCATTATTCGGATAGCAAAGGGATCCAAATACATGAAAGTGTTTGAGGTTCGGTTTATAGTTGTGGACAAGCTCGAAAGGTGTTTTGTTGTGGCGCTTAGTGATCATAGAACGGTTTTGAGTATAGCATGCAGAGATACAATCTTCCGCCCATAAGTAATCCGGAAGTTTAGCATTGATTAACATTGTTCTGCAGCCCACTAACGCTCGGTTTCGCTTTCAACAACTCCGCTTTGTTCGTGTGTACGCAATAGATGTTTGATGTCAATTCCACTTTCTCATAAAATTCACGAAGGGTTTTGTTAACAAATTCGCCTTTGTCCGCTCGATTATTCGGACGGTGTTGCGGAGTCGAACTCAGTATTTTTGTGAGAAAGGTGATGATCATTTGTGGAGCTTGGTCTTTGCTACGAAGAAAGTAGACCCAAGTCCATCGTGAGTAGTCATCAACAATTACTAAGATGTAGCGCTTGCCGCTGATCGCTTGCACACGATCGGGCCACACAAATCCATGTGAAGAAGATGAAGCACATGTCGAGAGTCGTGTTCCACCTTTGAAGGAAAATGAGCACGAGTGCTTTTCCCTTGTTCACAGGCTGAGCAAAGGTGATCTTTTGAATACCGGAATCGTGGGAGTCCTTCAACTAGTTTGTGTCGAGCAAGGTTGGTGATGGTTTGAAAGTTTAGATGTGAGAGACGACGGTGCCATAGCCAAGATTTTGTAGATGTTGCCTTTGAAAGTAAGCAAATGGGAGAGGAAGCAACCATGTCTTGCATAGAGATAGTGTAGAGACTAGAATTACGCGAGCCAGACATAAGGTCATTTCCATGTAGATCACGAATGAAACAAGTTTTCTCCCTGAAAGCAACCTCCAAATCTCCATCACAAAATTGACCCATCGAAAACAGATTGTGACCGAGGCCTTCCACATAGTAAACCCCGCCGATTTCAATGTTCCCATTAACATAATCTCCGTAGCCCATGATGGTCGCAAGTGATCGCTCCCGAATCGACAAAGCCAATGAACTTTGCAATAAAGTTTGATAACAGCTTAAGGTTGCTCGTCATGTGTCGGGAACATCCGCTATCAACAATCCAGAATGATCTCAGATCACCGTGACACACATGCATTTACACAGATGGAATAGAAGTAGATGTGGAACCCAAATGTTAGAGGGTTCCAAGGTGTATATTAGACATACACACATTGAGAATTTTAGGCATCCACTTAAATCCTAGTGTGTTATATATCCATTTCGCCATCCAGAACTACTCTTTGCTTTAGTCTTAGTGAAAGCACTAGGTGGTACTACATTCTTAGGAGGTGAAGCGGTAGCTACCGTGATAGCAATGGTTGCCTTAGAATCTAAAGAAGGTGGTTTACCAAGCACGTACTTAGAATGATTAGTGGGCCTAGAGGTATTCCGATTCTTAGGATTCCGTAATCTAGAGATTATAGCTTTAGCAACACATTTGTCATGACAATCGAATTCATACTCTTTCGACAAATATCACAAGGTGCATCGATCGAATATCAAAAGTACTTAACGGTTTAGCATTCGTTACATCACTATTTCTATTACATTTGCCGACGTAACATCTATAGTGGAAGCAACATGATTTTTATTCGAGTCCTAGGGTGTTCTTCTACTTTAGCATTCCTTATTGATCTTTTCTTAGGTCGCAACTTCCTATTCTTCGATTGAGTGCTCCTAGGTCGTGAAGTGCGGACGCTTGGAAAAGATGCAACTATTCTGCTTTCAAGAGAGGGAAACACATTAGCAACTTGTGATTTGGCAAAGGGAATTCTTGGTTCACGATTACTAAGTGTGACCGGTGCTAATCTCTTAATCACAAGAGGCGGGAGTAGTTCATACTTTCCTAACATTTCCGTAACTTAGAGATGGTGTGAATCGATCTTGATTTTCGTAACTAATATTACCAAAGAAAATTCATGACTTCTCTAGTGTGAGCAAGATAGTGATCAAGTTCATTAGATGCTTCAAGTCGAGTCTTTTGAGTAAATCAAATATGACACCATATTCTGCTTAACTTTTAAAAGTTCTTGTTCATATTTTGAGATTTGACTTTTCAAAGACACGCTTTGATCATCCAGCTGCTCAATTTTAGGATCGTAAGATTTTGCACTCAATTGAGCGATTTTCTTTGAAAACCGAGTTGATGGTTGTGAATATCTTTTCACACCAATGAAGACGACGCTTTGCATTGTTAATTTCGTGTGTAATCGCTTATTTTCGCTTTTAAAGACTCGATCCGAAGCACATTATCGGTGTTCTCAACAAGAATAACAGCTTTCAACAATATCGCAGAGATATGATCGATGCATATGGCAACGAATAGAATAGCACAACATTATGGATATCAAGACAGATAACATCTTCCAAGAGTCGATCAACATCTTTTCTCAACGCTTTTTTTATGCTTTGTGTTAGTAATAGATGTTTCGCTTTCTCGAAAACGTTTTCATTACCCCAAGTTCCTTATGAAAATCCTTTTCCTGTGCAATTGCACAACTTTTCAAGTTTTTAACATTAGGTAAAAGATTTTTCCGAAAATGTCTCTTTGTTCTCGCGCCAGAGGCGATTGAAAATGTTCAACTTTGATTTCGGATCGATATTCTATCTCATGTTGTAAAATTTTGAGGTCACCATGAAAATGTCAAAATATCAAGAATTTTTCGATTTTCAGGTTGTGAGTTTACTTCGCTAATGGAAGGTAAAGGACCATAAGTTTGTGCAAAGACTGCTTTGGGATTAACAATAGAAGACTCGGTGTTTTGATGATAACCCTTGGTGTGTTAGAAGAATCCGTTGGTGTGACGAAAGTGACCGCGCTTTTATAATTAAAAGGTTTGTTGTAAACAACGGTTTTAATTTAGATCGACTCGCCTTCGCATCTAATTCCTCTTGACGATGATATTCAACAACACTCATGACAAGATTATCAATTTTGTATTCTCGTGACCGAAACTTCGTGAGTTGGTTTGAATGTTTTAGTGAAAGCTTTGGTTTGTAATCGCCTAGATTTTTCCATATCCATTTGGATTGGGTTTTAAGGTAAACTTTTCAATAGTCATATCGATTCACCATGTTTGTAAACAACCGCTTTAAACTCTTTAATTTTGTTTTGCAAACCGAGAATTTCGCAAGAAGGTCATCTACCCGATTCGTTGAATGCTTTTTGTATGCGAGAACTGCTTTTGACAATTTAACAACTCACCTTTAGCTTTTTGATTTTCCAAGGTGAGAGCGTTAATTTGCTTTTTATGTTCATGTTTCAGCTTGTTCTAATTCGGACAACAAAGCATTCTTCGAGGCGGCTAGATCACGATCCGTCTCTAAATATTTTTCGCTTTGATGAGATTTTGCAAAGCGGCTTCAAAACCTTTTTCACGGTTTTCTTGAGTTTTGAAAAGTTGAGTTGCATTTGTAAACATTCAAAATCCTTGGTTAATAAAGGCATTTTACTTTTTAAGGATTGATTTAATGCATAACATTCCTCCATTTTGATTTTATGGTCTTGAATTAACCGAGCAAAATCCGGATGAGGCAACAGATCATCTTGTTCAACGTGAGTCTCAACATGATCATTCTTTAGATCCTCAAGCACGACCACGAGTCAATTTGATTATCAAAGGAGACCATAAGGTCATCTTGATCGTCAAATGTAACTACTGTGGTTAACTTGAAAATCATCGAAGAAGATGTAGAAGACTCATTTTGAATAATCCGATCCGTGCTTGATTCGATATTGGCGGAGATATTAGTTCGTATATGATGATGGTTTGTTCGGTACTGAGACAAGCCATCGTTGTCATACACCGGGCCTCAGATCACTCATGTGCACTCATGCATATTAGCCATCAACATAACAAATGATTAGCCTCGCAAGTCCTCCATATCATCATCTCGAGTCTCAGATCGCCATAAAGCTCGTTTTGTCCGTAAGAGATCCACCACTTCATCCTTAAGAGCCAAAAGTAAGGCCTCTTTGAAATAAGCACCGCCCCTAGTCCTTGGCTTTGGGCATGCATTAGCCAGTGTCCTTCTCATTGCGCTTGTAGCATCTAAGACCATTTAACCGATTCTCGAGCATTTCCTGCTCCACCACTTGAGCTCATTGTTATTCCTACCCACAAGATTAAACCCTTGACCACCGCCCATCCGACGACCATAATCACGATTCGAACTTCAACACGTCCATTGTTCACAACACTTGAGTCCGTGTGTTAGATGAGGAACGAATACGATTGTTGGATTTGTTGGTGTAACGCCAAAAGCATTAGCAATCATCACAAATCCTTGTTGCAATGCTTCGAACGGATCTGCTTCCTCGCCGCTTCAACCGACATATGCTTGAGCATTGTTGTCGTATGGAACCAATTGATTTTGTTGAGGTTGTGATTGTGAAGGTGTGTTTGAAGCGCTTGGTTGAGTTGTTTGGTCGAGAGGATAATTCGCTGAGCATACAAGGCAAGTTGTTGATTGTCCGGTGTGATCGCTTAGCAATTTGAACTCGGAGAATCCTTTCCCGATCAACTTCCTTTTCATGAGGCTTCAAGTAATCGTACAACAATCCATAAGTAGAATGATGCATATTCTTCGCTTGACGGAGAAAATGACATACTTCTCCCATTCTCGACCAAGACTACTCAGAACTTAGTATTCACCGCAATTCTTGGCATAATGATGTTGTGTTTATCCAAATCATTGATGATATCTCGAAAATCGATGATGATAGGACTCTAGTGTCTCTCGTGTTCAATCATGAAGTGTTCATAAGCCAAGTAAATTTTGGATTCCAAATCCTCCCGATTGAGTATGATCCTTCCATAAGAAGACGAATATGATCCCACATTTTTGTGCGCTTTTGAGCATCAACACTACGAAGAATTGGGTTTGGTAATCCTAAGAGGATGTATTCCATTGCAAGTTCATCGCCTTCATAGTGTAGAAGTTCAGAGCATTTAAATCCGCAACCGTAGCAATGTTGGTTTGTTCATCTCTTGTGGAACAAAGCAGCTGGATCTCCTGCACAATGACAAGAGGCATCTCAAATGGACCTTCCAAGATAACCTTCTTTAAGAACTTTCCATGTGGCTTCTTTAGATCACAAAACCTAAAGAACCTTATCACCCATTGATCGTAGTTTCGGAGTGAGCATTGGAGGTCTATCAAGTGATCCACTTCATGAATTGATTGTTGGTCGCTTAAAGCTTCACACATCTTAGCAAACCAAGTGGGTTCCTTCATAGTGGTCCGTGATGGATGTTGATTGAAATCGGTTGTGTAGGGTTGAACTTGAAGGCTTGGTTGTGGTTGAACCATTTGTGGTTGTGGAATTGCACCAAGTTGTGGAGTATGTTGTCGATTAAATTGTTGTTGATAAATAGCTTGTTGTTGATTCCATTGTTGATGTTGTGGAGTTAATTGTTGTTGTTGTTGATGATTATAAGTGTGAGGAAATAGTTAGAGTATGGTGGTTGAGACATGATGATAAACTTGTGTGGTAAAGATGGATCTTTGTAGTCGAATGAACCTTTGTTGATGAAGTATCCTTAGGCGAGAAAAGACAAGAACCAAGTAGCACTTATGCGTAAAACACCAAAAGTTACGCGTAACAATGAGGAGTTACGCGTAGGGTTTTAGCTTACGCGTAAGTAGGAAAAACACTAAAGTTAAGCGTAGACAAAAGTTAGGCGAGAAACGAGGCGAGGATTACCTTATGCGAGACCGTAGTTTACGCGTAAAGTGAATCTTATGCGTAGGAATTCTACGCGTAAGCTTATGCTTATGCGTAATTTTAGGTTTTTGCTCAAATGATCTTTTACACTTCACAAAGGCAAAAGATATCCAAAGTCGACGATTTTCGCACTTATCCAAGTAAGAAAACACGGATTAAACCGTAAAATTGAAGATCAAACCAAGGAACAATCTTACGCGTAATTTTAGGGTTTTGATACGCGTAGGATTACTCGTAACTTTGATTCTCGCCCAAATGTGTTTCTAAACCGCTTTTTGTTATGGAATAGCTTCAATAGTACCAAAAGAACACAAAAGTGTGAATTTTGATGTACCAAAATCGCTAAACGGGTTACGCGTAGAACGACACCCACGAACAAAAACAAGCTTAAAAACGAAATCCACGCCAGAAGTTTGAAACTTTTGCCAAAACAAGTATTTTAACACCTCAAAACATTGAAAGTACAAGAATCTTGGATTAAAAGTGTAAAAACGAGTTTTAAGATAACCAAAGATAGCGTTATCTCTACGCGTAAGATCCAAAACCAAAACTTCAAAACAAACGAGTACACCCAACTATTTGGCGATTGATACCATCGTTAGGTCACTAGTTTTACAACACAAGCTTATAAGAGATAGAGATAAAGGCGGATGAACAAGCTACACAACACACACACACGTTAAGCAATAAGGACGGTTAGGCACAAGAGTATGTGTGAAAGAGTAACTTGAACAACCAACCTCAAATGAGGGTTTACAAGAGTTTATATAGGCAAGGAGCTAGGCAACACCCTCTCCTTCCCTATTCCTTATTGGGGATCTTGGACTGCTTATGGGCCTTCTACATAAGCTTGACCTTAAACAAACATAAAGGCCATAATAAAGCTACCTATTACATATGAAATATAAATACTTGAAATAATTTGTGCCATTCAGCTTAGGAGTGATTCCAACTCATAAAGAGATTCAAGAAACTCTTGTTCCATATCGTCTTCATCCATCCACTACAAAAGTAATACATTTGCACATCAACTAGAATGTAAACACACAAGAACAATCGTTATGCAAATGACAATTAAATGAATACCTGTTGCCTTCTGCCATCATAATGCCTTTTTCTACCTCGAACTTTAGTTTCCTTTTTTGGTTTTGGTACATGATCCTTGTGATAGCTAGACTTATTATGTCCAACAGTTTGACAATTGGAGCATTTAATCTGTTTACGAGCTCTAGATTTACCCATTTTGACGCAATTTCACTGAAAGGGTTGGCTTTATGTTTATAAATTCAAATTTGTGGTAAAATGTGAGAATAAAGTGCTTGCTATAAGTTAATGCAAATGTGAGGAAATGATAGGGGACTAAAACCTTAGTCCCCTATACTCTTAAACTGTTTGAGTAAAGACCATAGTTCTACCAACACTCAATACAATCAAAACCGATATAACAACTCTCTTAGACGAATACAACAATTAACAACAAAATTAACAAATTCAAACACTAGAACATAACATATAGATTCATTAATTTTATATTAAACATTAAATATTCAGTTCATATTTTTCCAAAAAAAAAGGGAAAACATAACCACTTCATTTCCTTCTCAACACTTCCTAAGACCATCAAGGAAGTTGTTCCTGTCACACACTTGTGAGTGTGTTTGACAGATCATCCTCCTTATCTCCAACGCCTTCAAGACATTAGCCTTTTGCTTGTTGCGAAGATCCCCAAGAACCTTTTTTTTTTTTGGTAAAAGGGTTAATTCACCCCGGTAAAATTTATTACGCCAAAAACATTGAAGTACAAAGGATAATGGTGTATCCATCATCTCAGTCCCATAGGACACTTACATGCAAAAGACACAACTAACCAAACCAACTATATAAGAATGACAGGCCATTCTTATAACAAACACAATAAGACAATACTACCTATGACGGCCCTTCGGGCGACTATCAAAACCATATGCAGGAAAATCATAATCATAACCATCATAGGACTTCAAATAAACCATAAAACCAACTCCCGGCATGACCTCAGGCATACACACTTCATCATCATCCGACGAACCAGCTAATGACAAGGATG
This sequence comes from Chrysanthemum lavandulifolium, assembly GCA_022545495.1. NCBI lineage: Eukaryota > Viridiplantae > Streptophyta > Magnoliopsida > Asterales > Asteraceae > Chrysanthemum > Chrysanthemum lavandulifolium. The sequence goes on from CM040246.1 coordinate 182,663,838, forward strand.
AACTTTCCTTCCGTGTGGAGACATTATGGGTCTTAGAGAATTGATCCCACAAACTTCCATTGCCACTTTTCGCAGGTACAGCACTAGTAGAGACATCACATACGATCCGTCTTGTCACTATCATGTGGTACCTCCACCACCACCTTGCTCGGACCAGCATCACCCTTTAACACTCCCGAAGTAACACCAACAGAATCATCCTTTGAGGGCTGAACCACCGGAGCAGCCTCCAAACTACGTTTAGTATCATTAGCATTCTTCTTAGTAGTAGGTTTAGAAACAGGTTTATATTCAAAATTAGACTTTGGTTTGAAATACCGAGGCCTTTGGTTAACTTTGGTAGCCTTATTTCCAACCTTATCCAGGTGAACACCCCGATTATCACCAACATCTTTATGAGCCGAATCTGAACCCCTAGTAGCCGGCATTCTCCTAAGAGGGCAAGTAACGTCCTCATGGTTAAAAACATTACATTTAGAACACCGATATGGACACCATTCATATTCGACTTCAAGAACTTCCATATAATGACCCTTGCCCTTAGGCAACGGTATAGCAACTTCAATTGATTCCAAAACAGCCCGTTCAGCAGATAACTCAATTAGAACCCGTGCATAAGAATAACGACCCCAAGGATTACTACACATAGCTCTAGTACCTGCATCAATACGTATAATACGACCAAGTTGTTGTGCAATCAAACCAATACCGACTTCAGAATACGTAATAGCAGGTACATTATGAATAAGAACCCATATCGGTACCTTTGTAATGTTTTCCCTCTCCAACCTTATATTAGGAACCCAACTCTTTAAGAAAATTGGATTCGATTTGATAAACCAAGGACCATACTCAAGCACCTTATTCATACCCTCTTGAGTCTTGAATTTGAAAAGGAAGAAATCATTACGCAACATTACACATTCGAAGCCAAACTTACCCCACGTATGCATGACATAATCTTTAACAATAGGAAAAGCTAAACGTTGCCCAAGGAAAAAGCCGCATAACGTATTATCAAATTTAGAACACATAACGTCAACAACGGCTAAAGGGATCACAACTTTAGCACCATCAATATTACACCCATCAGCTAGTCTTTCACCATTAACCTTAGATGTATCCACAGTTGCAGCCCCCAAAGAATCAGGTTCAACAACATCATTTAGCTTAGGAACATCAGATTTAAGACTAGCTAAACTTACCCCTTGATGTATAGCATTGTTCGGATCAGAAACAATGGGACCATGATCACTAGGAAGAACAAAACTCCCCGTTTTTCCACCCAAACCTGCACCTTTCAATATTGATTTCAATGGCTTACCCTCGTTTACAAGTACCTTGCCATCGATATTGTTAATCTTAGTAGCCAACCCAAGGCCTTAGTAGGCTTCTTACCATTCAAAAACCCTGATTCCATCACTCTCAAACCCACGTACAATAAACTTACAAAGAAGAAACCTAGCGCACTTGTATAGTAACGAAACCCTAGAACAGGTTACTTGCAAATCAGAATGTACCAAACCCCAAACGGAATTTGTTTATCAATAAAGACCAAATACTCCACAACGATCCAATATAACTAAACCCTAAACGAGTATAGTATAGAATTAAGTACCAACAATTAGATGCACACAAAGAAACAAAACCCTAAAGAGAATCGTATATTAGAAACAAAGTGCAGCAATTGGATAAAGAATCGATCAAACCAAAAGTAATAAAATCGAATTTGTATACCCTAATACCGATTAGGATAAATAAGGTACCAAAAAACCGACTTCAATAAGGATTATGATTGGATGAACGATTTAAACACATAGGCGGTTATAACAAACCCTAAAAAAACAATTTCACAAAATCACAACAAGAACTTGTTTAATTCCACGAATATGATCAAGAAAGTGATTAGTACGAATAGTAATCAATAACCCTAACAGAATTATGAAAGAAAAACAAGGATTTGAGTGGAATTGATGAAAAAACGAATTGAAGTTTGGGGGTTTTGTTTGTCGCCACTAGAGAGGACTTTTAGGGTTTAATATTAATCCCCAAGAACCTTTTAGTTCATCACCGTAGTTCGAAAGCCTTCATACCAAGAATCAAGTCAGTCAAAGTGTTTTGGAGTCCATTAGCAATTTTGATGTCCTTATCGTTTTCTCTCGGGGTAAAACCCTTTACCCAAAAAAAAATCGAGTCAAACATGTAGTCAGACTTCGAAGCTTTGGCGAGTTCTTCAAGTAGTGGGAAGTCAGCCATTGGGAGGTTGTTGAGATTTTGTTAGGATATGTTTTTTTTTAATTGTTGGTATGCAAATGGTATAGGTTATTAACCCATAAATACCAAAACCAACTGGACGTTCCAAATTCAAGGACTAATTGTGAAGTTAGTAAAAAGAGAAATAGTCAAGTTTGTGTGAGAAAAAATACGCGGGAATTTTAAGTGCAAAAAACGGCTAACTGACCAAATTCAGGGACCAAGTGTGACATTTTAAACCTGTTACCCTGCAACTTGACCTTTTGCCTTCCTTGATACGCTTATACACAATTAATGTGTTGGGAATCACCAAAGCAACCCAACTAACAAGATCCGAAACAATAAACACTATCATAATAACCCGACCCAATTAACAAAACCCAATCAAAACCAAACCTAACATATATCCACACTCACGTACTGAAACACACATCTAGTCAAACCCATTCGTAAAAAAACAAAAAAAAATAACAATGAAGGACAGAAGCATATTCGTCTCAACTTTTAAGGATGTGAAGGAAGAAGAAGAAGGTGAGGTCCTGTTCAGAATCCACTATAATGGGGTCTTTGATTACTCAGGTATGAAGGAGGTTCATTTATTAATCTGTGTGCCTTTACCAGTGATTGGGATATATTTAGTTCAAGCCTTGATAATGTGTTATCAGAGATTAATGAACAAAAATAGGGGTTGTTTCTCTGTTATCCTAAAGAATCCCTAGAAAATGGTTTGCATTTGATTCATACTGATGTTGATGTTCATACTTTGTTTGGAATGGCTGAAACAAATGAGTCAGTTGATATCTTCGTTGCCCACAAGCCCCAAAAGTTAGCACAATTTTACTTAAAAAAACATCAGTTTTGAAGTTGTGGGTTGGGTAGAGCAGGATGCTAACTTTAGAATGCTTAGTCAAACACGTCAATGGCAGGGGATAGATAAGAAAAAAATGCAGGGGAGTGGAACCAAGACACCAAGTATGAAAGGTGTTGTTGTAATGCAGGGGAGGAAGAAGGGGTTGTAGCTAAAAAAAGGGAGAAAATTAAAGGAAAAGGAAAAGGAAAGCTGGTTGATGAAGAGGATGTTTTGCCCTAGAAAAAAAGGGAAAGAAGTTGTTCAAGATATTAAGCGAGGTTTAGATGGGAAGGGGAACGCAAAAATGGTTGAGTTTGCAGGGTTTGATGTTGAGAACTTGCCTGGTTTTGATGAGGAGGGGAAGGCTGAAAGGGTTGGTGGTGCTGCTGCTGATGTTTCAAGCAGTGTTAAGACACCCTTTAGGAGCAAAGAAAAGATTACAAACAGTGTCCTAGCATTGTTCGCCCAAAGGCGACCCTAGGTGATGTTTCAGTGATGAATACCATGTCATGTGTTTAATTCCATTAAGCTGTAACAGTACAGTACCTAACTTATATGTTTGTTGTTTGTATACTTGTTTTTGTAGACAAGGTAGTAGCAGCATCATCAATTTAGGGTTCATGTTTTGTCGGTTCAACAGTTTATGGATATCGATCAGAGTTGTGTAGATCATTTGAAGATTCAGCAGTTGAACGTTTTGAAGTTGGGCCCAAATTCATCTTTTATATTTTGTAAAATGTCAGTATTACCATGTATCAGACAATGACTCCGTAGTATCACTTATGTTCCAGTTTCATCAAACACTGAATATAGTTGACTGTTATAAGTAAACTAGCTAAGTAGTTGATAATGTATAAATTTGTTTGTTTATCCTAGGTAAAATTCTGTGAGCTCATACTTTCTTTACCATTTGACTTTTATAAAGTTATACTTAAGTGGTCAGGTACACTGGTATAATTTGTTCAAACAATAACCCCTTTTGGTAAAGGGTTTTACCCCGGTAAATATATAACCAAAAAATAATGTTAAGTACAAATGGAATGTGGCTGAAGTACCACATTAACCTCAAGCGAAGAGCTTGATAAACTAGTGTTTATGACATGCCATAAACACAAAGACCCTAGCTATATTACATCACCTAACTAGGCATAAGCGAGTAAAAACTTGTAACAAGCGAGCATCCGCATCCGACCAATCCACGAGGGAGCAAGTTGACCGAAGTCTGCCTCCTTAAAAACCCTTTCCAAGAAAAACCCAAAGGGAAAAACCTTGGAGAAGGGAAAAAGAGTACAACCCTTACCCGACACTCCCTTTGTGCAAAATACAAATACTTGGAATCTTCCATTTATCGAGAATCAAACGAGACCGCGAGGTTAGCTTCTTGGACTTGAAGGTAACCAGCTTCAACCGAATAGTGGAGACAATGATGCTAACCACTTCAGCAACAGTAGACTTCTTACGCTCGAAAATCCTAGCATTGCGCTCCATCCAAACGGCAGTATGTAGTAGCGAAAGACGATCGAGAAATGATGCTACTAACCGACCGCCTTTGATATAGGAATAAGGATCAGAACAACACTCTCCAACGAAGGTGGGACCGCATCCATTCCGATAACCCCTTTATGTGTTGGTGGAATAGTTCTTGAGTTAGAATTAATTAAGGTGAGGTATAAATGTGTATGGACTATAATACCTCCACTAACTAACGAAAAAAGACGTTGACATCGGCGTTATTGGTCAAGGGACGAGTTTGGCATATAATGCCCATGTTTTGGACCTCCGGCGATGATAATGCCAAGTTCGTCCCCAACGCGAAACGGATTGCCAAGTTTAGAGACCAAGTAGTGTATTTTAGTCTTATTAATATTAATAAATTGTCAACGGCTTTTCCTAAAAGAAAATGTCAACAATTTATGTTTTTTATTACACATATCCATATTAGCATACAAAATAATATGAGGGATACAAAGTTTTGAAACTATAAAACCAAATCACATATAACGAAATACATATTAACTAGAGGGTGGGTAGTATAGTAATTTAAATACACAAATGCTAGTTCATATATCAAATGCTTCTCGAATAAGCATATCAAAAAAGAGCATTTAGACTAAAGTAAAACTGCTAAATGCTTGTTTAAAACACTAAATGTTACCAAACACAACCTAAGAGTTATACTTAGAAAAAGGGTGTGGTGGTTTAAATGATGTTGAGGATGGCTCGTTTAAGTTCCCGTACGGTAATTTTAGAGTTAAGTGCAGTGCGTACTAATATCATGTTATTTGTGTGTCACTTTAGCGTCACCTTATCATTTCACCAATAACTAAAAATATTATATTTAACAAAAAAACCATTGACACATATTAGTTCCAATTGTGGGTCTTATATTTCCTCCTTTTTATTTTATTAAAACAAACATGTTTTATTTTGAGCTATGCTACAACAATAAAATGTTTACAAAAAACATTCATAAAAATGATGTGTTATGCTTTAATTGGATTAATCAGAGAGAAGAGAGAGAAATTATTACAAAAGTCACCATTCAAACCATAACACCTCATTTTGTGAATTTTTTTTGAACCTTTTGTGGTAGCTACATTTAAACCAAACTTTATATATTTAAAGGACTAAAAATATATATAAAAGAATATAACTTGAGGACTAGCATTGCAAATATATTAAGAACTAACGTTGCAAGAGTATCAAATAAACTATTAATAATATAAAACAAAATTGCTTAAAATAAAAAAAGTAAAAAATATACATATTCTTCGCCATTTAATTCACACTACCTGGTGAAAAAAAAATAAAAAAGAAAAGAAAAAAACATTTTAGAGAGAAAAAGAAAAGAAAAACGTTGTATTAATAGGTTGGCTGAAGGACAAACAACGCGATGAAGGTGCAGCCTGACGCCTTATGGCGCCGCCGTTAGTCCAAAAACCACTCAATAACAGGCTGCACCGTGCCCTTTTAGTAGGGAGTATTAAAGTTTTATCTTCATGTATGAGTTTCGATTTTCATATGTGGGATATTCATTCTTGTCGTTTTAATGAGTGAATATATTGATATACAATTATTTGTTTCATTGTGCTTGTTCAATTTTTTTAAGAAAATCTTCTTCTTTTCCAAATAAAAAATATGACATGACGTTGCATATTTGCTAATATAAACTAAAGTAGTCAAATTATCGTTTTTAAATATCTGCTGCTAGCCTTTCGTTGATTTCATAAGTTTAGTTGACTTGCTAATACCATTATTAAAATCAGACGTATACACGTAGAAAGCGACAACGTATAGCGATAAATAATTATACATGCAAAATCGTAATTTTGATTCAACCTTTGAGGCAAAACGTTTGTTTTTGAAACAATTATAAAATTAAGACTAAAATACACCGTTGGTCCCTAAACTTGTATCGGAGGATCGCGATGGGACGAAAGGCATAATCATCGCCATGGGGTCCAAACGATGGCGAATTAAATCCAGATTGGTCCTCGACCAAGTCAAACTTTGATTTTGTTTTGTAGTCGAGGGTATTTTAGTCCATACACATTTATATTTTTATAACACATTTATGTTTTACCCCTTCATCTTTCATCCTCTTCATCATCTACCCAAATCATTCATCTTCCCAACATTCATCATCTCCCCAACAATCATCCTGGAAAATTTCATCCAGGTGTAGAAACAGTATGTGTCTTTCCAAAGAACGCTGCAAAAAGTAAGTAAATATTACTGTTTTACTGGAAGATTGTTTTACATGTTGTTTTAGACCTCTTCTTGTTTCGTGCCCAGAAGTAGTGGTGGGGTGCAAGATTTTATTAGGACTTCCATGCCGGCTGAAATTTTAAATAAGAGTTACAATAAGAGGCTCAATAAATGCCAAACCAATTTTGAATGTGATGCTATGCATGATAAAAGCTGACAGATTTAACTTCGGATCATAATAAGTTAGTATATGATCTTTTAATTTATTGTCCGCAAGACCGTAATAGCTATCGAGATATGCATGCTTGAATGTTTACTCATGAGTGATGCAACTTAAAACGAGAGAGAAAGATGGTGAAATCACTTCTTTCATCTCGACACGTAAAGTTGAAAACAAATCCTTGAGACGGAAGCCATCGGACAATAAGGTCCAACTTTATCAAACAATTGAATAGGGGAAGAAAAGCATATACAAAATAAAATAGGACAATTCATCTAAATCCTGTGAAAAAGTTGACATGGACCAAGCGCACTAAACTAACAAAATGAATGTCAAGTGACATCTACATGATGCCCTTTGATGTTGATCTTTGATGTTGATTATTACATAAAAAAACCAAAACCAAAAATCATATAATCTGATGTTTTTAAAGTAAAAATAAACAATTACTTTCACACTCGCCATTGTTCTTATGAGAACTAATTCTCCAAATCCATTTATAATGTGTTTTGTATTGCGTTTAAAGTGAATATGTAATATAGAATAATGAGAAGCTAACTAGCCGTGTTTCTTTATTTGGAAGAAGTGATAATATATACTGGTAATATATTGATTTGCATGTAACATGACCTATGGATAATCAGATAAACTACTCAGGTTTGGTGCATTGTCGTTGTCAAGTATAGCCTAAATAAGCAATTATCAATTTCACTATACCTAAAAAAATAGAACTATCTAGGACTGAAAAGATAGTGGGGTATATGATCATCACTTCCTAAAGCCAATTGCAAACACTAGAAGTTAACTATCTGCCATTAAAAATATTTAAGAGTATATGATCATCACTTTCAAAAGCCAACTGCAAACAACCCCTTACTCGGGATTATCATACTACCACAACCATAAGGCATTTTTTCTTATCCGAATCCAACCACCATTCGAATTTAGTTGTACAATTTAAGTTGATCTTTTGGGTGGTGGCAAACAATTTGGTACAACAGAGAATCCCTTTGTGGTTCTAAATGTAGTTAAAGGCTAAAGCTTTTAAGAAGGTGAGAGTACCAATAAACCAACGAAAAGGAACCCATACCTCCATGTGCATACTTGATAGAGCACAAAAGCCGGAAGTTGTCAAAACAAGACTAGAAATGTAAGGATATCTCGTATAGTACAAGAAACGTCTATACCTCCATGTGCAAACTTGATAGAGCACAAAAGGCGGGAAGTTGTCGAAAGCAATAATAGAAATGTAAGGTTATCTCGTAACGATGAAGTGCGGGTCGAGTGATCGTCCCACATTAATTCATCGGAAAAGTTCAAACAAGAAACGTCTATGTTTTTGGACTCTAGAGTAATGAAGAGTCTATGTTATACTATATATTTCACTCATATAGAAGAAACAAAACATAGTCATTACTAACAAAATATAAAATATATATGCAAACATAAGTGAAAGAATAATGTTGATGAACAAGACTACAAGAGCACAACAAAAGTAGAAGCTCGATTCGGACAATATAAACAATAAGAGAAAAATTATGTAAACGAACTAGGGTCGCCTTTTCGACCAATTTACCTATAAATAAACCTATTTGCATTATGTTTTTTTTAACAGATTCATGGATTAAGCCTTGAAACTCGTCTAACTAGTCAAACGAACTGAAAGTGGTCCGAAGTAAAATACACCGTTGGTCCCTAAACTGTTTCTACACCTGGATGAAATTTTCCAGGATGATTGTTGGGGAGATGATGAATGTTGGGAAGATGAATGATTTGGGTAGATGATGAAGAGGATGAAAGATGAAGGGGTAAAACATAAATGTGTTATAAAAATATAAATGTGTATGGACTAAAATACCCTCGACTACAAAACAAAAATCGAGTTTGACTTGGTCGAGGACCAATCGGCATTTAATGGCTCTTGTTTGGACCCGTGGCGATGATTATGCCCTTGTTTAAATCCCATTGCGATCCTCCGATACAAGTTTAGGGACCAACGGTGTATTTTAGTCTAAAATTAATATAGTGTGCGTTTTTTAAAAATTGTCAAGTTTAATATTGATCAAAGTTAAAATATATTAATCAATACTTAAAGGTAATTCTGGCAAATTACATTAATTTAAGTTTTCAAGATTTCAAGAATCTCATTCTTTATAAGTAGTATATATCTGCTCTATTTGTTCTAAAATAATTTTCTTTTCACAAAAAAAAAGAATTCAGTTTAAGAAAAAAATAATTAATACTGTTTTTGCTTACCTTTAAAGTGTCTAATAATAATTTCAAGTAAGAGTAATATATTTAACTCGATCATGTCTTTTATTTATTTTAATAATGGACGGACAATATAAATTGAGAAATAAAATAAATAAATATAAATATAAAGTTTACAAATTCAACCCCAAACTAATATTTTATTTAATAAACAGCCTATTACTTTATTAATAATCATAAAAACCACTACATAAACATTACAAATACAATACGAAATACGATACGCAACGAAATACGATACGGAAAAAAAAAACATACATACTAAAAATACAATATGATACCGCTTCGTAATATGAGTGATCCCCGCATACAGAATCATACGAAGGAGACCTATATGTAGGAAATTCCTCAATGAACGCCGACCGTTCTGCTTCTTCCTTCCTGAGTTTCTCCTCCCACTCTTGTTGAAGCTTTGCTTGCTCTGCTTCAAATTCTCTAAACGTTTGTTCGCCAACACTCATGTTATACAATTGTGCTGCAGTTAAGCCAAAATGATTATCTGCCTCGTCGGCATAACCCGTAAATTGGGGAGACTGTTGTTGCTCAAGAAATGTAGGTGCATTCGATGAACTTGATGCACCTAGCCCCATTTGAGTCAATTGTTGTGATACATAACCAACCTCTTTGTTTTCCTCGTAGCTCCACCAGATTTTGTTGCTTATGTTGGTTTGTACCTTTATAACACAATCCCATAGCGTGTCACTAATGGCCTCGTCTTTCTTGGCTTCCTCCTTCAAAAATTGGTCAATCAACGCTTTTCTTTCGGTAGAAATTTATGTGCAATTGCCGTATAATTGTCTCATACGCTCTTTTTTTGCTTTTGCAAGCTGAAACTGATTGATAACCTCAATAATAGCCTTTTGACGATTAGCATCTTCTTTATCGCATTGTTTTTGAATAAACACTTGCATTTTTTGACAAAATGTGGGAGACAACAAGCCATAAGGGGCGTTTGTGTGTTTTTTATCAATAGTGTATGGAAAGTGTTTGAAACTAACATGTAAACGTTTGTATTTATTGAAGATTTTGAATTCCGATAGAAACTAGCCGTTAAGGAGCAATTGTGTATTTTTATTTTTTTACATGAACTAGCCGTTAGAAAAACATAAAGTGTATTTTTTTTCCGTTTCAACATGTAAACGTTGGCGAGGGACCTGTTTTGTATTTTTATTTATTTATTTTTTTATTTAAGATTGCTACTAACATAGTGTTACCATGGTAACTCAAAGAGCAACGCAGGGCAATAACTCAAACGCACAGTGTCATAGCTCGGCCATGACTCACGTTAACATCATGCCACGTAGGCCATAACGCAGCCCATGTGTTAACATACCGAGGGCTCTTGGTCAATCAGAACTCAATTTTCCGCATGACAAAGTTATGCAATATGATAGATTTTCATTTTTAATTGTGGCAAAATTGAGTAATTTAAAAGGTTGTAATTTTATTTCATTTTTCTTCAGTTAGCACTTAAAATCTGAATTCATTTGTATAATTAAAGATGTCTTTCTATTATTTAATTATTGTTTAAGAACGCCCTTCTATTATTTCTTTTTTAAAAATTTAAAATTAAATGTACTCAACAAATACTTGAATGTTAAAAACCTGTTATCACAATTCCAGAGAATTGAAGCATGGAAGCAGATCTATTAAAAAGAGAGTAATGTTTGCAAAGTCTAAAAAATAATATCAATTGTTGGATCTGTCAAGATTACAAAAGAGGAAAATTTACATATAAGGGCATGATAGTCATTCCAATAAACAACCACCATCTCAGATCCAATCTCAAATCACAGCTCATCTTATTCAGCTAATACATATCAACCAAGAAATGATTAGCTTTAACAACAATCTTTCTCTCACCTGAACCATACCCACTCCTCAACGAGGTTCTCATCTTCTTCGCCGCTGACGGCACTAGCGGCACCATCAACGGCGGCGACGGTGTCACCAACAACATTTTATCAAGCTCTTTCACCTGAGCGTTGACCAACGAAGGTGCGGTGGTTTGACCACCGTGACCATACACTGATGATTTCTTTTTGGAGAGAGAGAGAAAGGGTGTTTGTGTATTTTCAGGTGTGAATAGTGTGTGCAACGGGATGAGAGTGGTGAGTGGGTTCCTACAACGAGATGTTATGGGTTGACTTGGGTCAACGTAAATGAAAAGTGCAGGTCTAACGCTCTTTTGGTTTCAGCTTTTTTGGATGATTGAGTGGTCGGGAGGTTTGCAGTTTACATAGAAAGAAAAAATGAAACAAAATGCTATGAAGGAGACGAAGGTGGTGACTGACAGAAAATCAATGTTTAAAATCAATGTTTTAAGTGACCCGGGTCGACCCGGGTTTCAAAACCCGGCCGGGTTTAGTTTTTATCATTTTTTTAAAACTTTTTAGAACATTATGCGGTATCGTGTCACGATTTGCGGTATCGATTTATAGTTGTTTAGAACATTATGTTTGGACAAAAGTAGTGTTTGGACATTATGTTTGGACAATTAGAAATGGATGTTTGGACATATGCGTAAAACCGGGTCTAACCGGGTTGACCCGGCGGTCGAACCGGTTGACCCGGTGACCCGGTGACTTGGCCGGGTCGATCACAAACCCGGGTTTCAAAACATTGCAGAAAATGATTAGCCAATAAAAGGTTTTTACTTTATTAATAAAGTAGTTTTTTACTTTTACGTTTTTACTTTCTTATCTATCTTCTACTATATAAAGCGTTTAAGTTGTGGGTCTACAAAAATTAAGATAAAGAGCTAATCATTGAGTGACATGTGTCACTTCTAACTAAAAAATAACAAAAAGGAGGAGTTTCAACAAACTAAAATAAAGAGCTCCGATAATGGGGTGACACACGTACTTCCTAACTAATTAATCACCTTTATTTTTATATTTAAATATCTTTTAATCCGTTTAATTTTTTTATGATCTAATTTCACCATATTTTTAAAAATTTTGTGCTCTTTAATTCAATATCTATTTTGATATATTTTTACGAGTTTTTAGTTTTTACATTTTTAGTAGGTTTATTTTATTTTGATTCAAATTTTTATAACTTTAACATTTATTTCAATCAATAGAAACTTTATTTGTCAAAATCATTTACTTTTGTGAAAGTGTTTGACGGGTAAGAGATTGTGAAGGTCTTTTTATATGCGAGAATAATGATGTAACGGGAAAGATACGGAAAACCCAAACAAACACATACAACTAACACATATACATTTGAAGTGTTGTGAAATGAATTCACTAAGCGGGTAGGGAATTGCGAGGAGAGTTGAGTTAACAATTCATTTACTATATTTATTATATAACTATATTTATCGCCGCCGCTGTGCGCGGGTATCCAACTAGTTTAATAATAAAGGTTTTTAGTTTGTTAACGGTAGATGATTATTTAATAAGAACCATTTTTGTTGTTCATCAATAAAAAAAATTGTTCATCAATAATAATCGTTGTTTATCAATAAAAACCTTGTTCATTAATAAAATGCATCAATAAAAGTGTTGTTCATCAACAAAAACAGTTATTTTTATATTGTTCATCAGTTATTTTTGATAACGTTAATCAGTTATTTTTTATATTATTCAGAAGTTTTCGAAGAAAAAAAACGTTCATCAGTTATTTTTCATATTGTTCATCAATTATTTTTTATAATGTTCATCAGTTATGTTTTATAATTTTTTGGATTTGGTTTTTAATTGTTTTGTTGATTTCTTGGGATTTGATTTTTGGTTGTGAGTGTTTGGTTGGTGTGCATCAATTAAGTAGTCATGAATTGATAATTAGAGTGATTTAGAATAGCAATGTCCATCAATTTTGTAACAAAAAAGTATCGTTCATCAATAAAAGGTGTTGTTCATCAATAAAAATAGTTATTCATTTGTTCATCAGTTGTCTAAAAGAAATCGCAATGTTCTTCTGTTAGAGTCACAATGTTCATTAGTTCATCAATTAGTTTTCTTTGATGTTACATTATAATGTTCATCAGTTTTCTTTGATGTTACATTATAATGATCATCAGTTACATCACTTGTTAATCGGGTTTTTTTTAAACAAATAGTGTTGTTCATCAGTTTTCCGAATAAAAAAATCATGTTGTTTATCAGTTAGGTCACAATCAGCCTTGTTCATCATTTAGTCCTTTTTTTATCAGTATTCAAAAATAAAAAATAAATAGTAATGTTCATTAGTTTATCAGTTATTTTTTATATTGTTCATCAGTTATTTTTTATAACGTTCATCGATTGTTTTTATAATGTTCAACATTTTCGAAAAAATAACGTTCAATGATTATTTTGATATTGTTCATCGATTGTCTAAAAGAAATCGCAATGTTCATCTCATTAGTTGTTCATCAATTAGTCTTGTTCATCAGTTAGTATTGTTCATCAATTAGTCTTGTTCATCTGTTAGTTGTTCATCAAAAAGTTATTCATCAGCTCTCTTAAATTTTGTTTATCAGTTTATCGGTATTCAAAAAAAATCATAATGTTCATCAGTTGTCGAAAATATCATAGTTCACCAGTTGGTCACAATGTTCATCAGTTTATCATTTGGTTGTTCACCGGGTAAAAATAAACCAAAAATAACAAAAGATGTATTTTGGTATACCAATTAGTGCATTTGAATGTACTTTTATTAGAAAAATATCTTTTAGCCATTTTATCTAACACTGTATGTACTAAATATGACTAAGACGTCATCATTAACGTGCAATATCTCACTCATATTATATCGGATTTGATTGATTCAAATTTATGGTTAAATAATTGTCAAAAAACTACAATTTTCATGTTTTAAGTTTTGTAAAATTCGGCTTTTAAACTAATCAAAATTAGAGTCGAAAAGGCAAAAAATTCAAGAAAAAATCAACACCTACTTAAAAAGTTGGAAAAAAAAAAGTTGAGATTCATATATCATAATGCTTACTAAATTAAAGAGAATTAAATTTAAAAAAATATGATGAAATTGGTTTTTCATGAAAGTTTGTCGTTTAGAAGTTATTTACGTTTGAAGTTTTCGGGTGAAAAAAAATGAAATAAATGACCAAAATGCCCCTAACTAATTTTAATAAGAAAAAATAAGGGATTAGGTGAGTAATATATGTCACTCAATGATAAACTTTTTAAATTTTTTACAGTAATTTTTTTTTCACTTTGAAAGGGATCTCAACCCATTAAAACATATCTAAATATTTATGTGATTCGGTTTTTTTTTTTTTTTTTTTTTTTTTTTTTTCTAAAAGATCACATATATTAAAATTTAAAGTTCTACAAAGTTTAATTAGGATTAAAAAAAAGAAAAAAAAAAACTGTAGCAATTTGGTTCCGCGCAACGTTACATTAATTTTTTTGACTTCAAAGTGCGTTTGGTATCTTATTATAAGAATGAGACTATGACTATGAAAATAATTAAAGATGTTTGTTTAACATGAAAAGGCCTACAACTATGATAATGAATGATTGATATAATCCATACTTCATATACATCAAGAGAGCTAGGTATGGATCTTTTATAGGTAAATGACCCACCACTACTATTAAACTCATACCCGTTATCATTCATGGCGACATCTTCGTTGGAAAATTTAGTGCACTTGTGGGATTAGTTCACACCTTGCAATGGGTTAGGAGGTGCAGATGTACACCCATAAGGTCCATGAACTCCCGACTCTTATGGTGGTTTGTAAGTGAAATCTTGGTGAAAGCTTGCTGGTGAAAATCTTGCTAGTGGAAAGTACCGCTTGTGGTTTCCATCGATAGCGATGTTTCCAGCGATAAGCGGTTTCCAGTGAGTGGTGTATCCACCGATAGTGCTATGAAATCTTGATAGCGGTGTTTCCATCGATAGTCGTACTTCCACTTCAAGTGAAAGTACCGCTAGTGGAAAATATCGCTATGGAAAATCGCTAAATGGCGCTACAACTTCTTTATGACCACGTTTAATTGGTCATGTAACCACTAACGGCTATAATGGGGATAATTATGAGGCTATTAATGGGCCGATTAATACTCATAATTCCATTGGAATAGCTCAAGAGTAACCACCTATAAATAGGAGGTCCGATCATGCATGAAGAACACACGAGAGAAAACACTAAACACTTATTAGCGAAAGGGTTATAGAATTGTGCCTAATTCTCTAACGCATTTGGTCTTATCCCAGTAGATATTCGTGATACCCGGGCATTAGGGTCGAATAGTTTACTTTGGAAAGTGATCACACGATTCCAAGTGATATCCGTAACCACCTAGTGGTATTGCTCTGCTCATTGATTGTCTTAACCTGCTCGGGAGCTAACCCCAATAATCAAAGTAAACTATTTAGTGATAATCAATGGCAACCGCCGCAATGAAACACATGGCTTCAAACTTTGCTAAGTCGGACAAGTTTGAAGGGGTGGATTTTAGGAGGTGGCGAAGAAGATGCACTTCTTCATCAAGCATGAGTGTGGTCTATGTGTCGACTACTCCAATTCACGATGATGGTGATGATGCTACTTGGAGCGAGATCGGAGGAGGAGCAAGTGGGAGAATGATGACTACATATCAGAGGTCTTATTCGAATGGTATGTCGATTCTTTGTTTGATATTTATCGAACTTTGAATCTTCCAAAGAACGTGGGATTCCTTGGATGCCAAATATATGGTCGAGGATGCATCAGTAAGAAGTTCCTTGTTAGTAATTTCACAAATTACAAAATGACCGATTCAAGACCGGTTATGGAACAATACAATGAACTTCTTGGAATACTTGGAAGGTTTACACAACACCAAATGAACATGGATGAGGCTATCAAAGTCTCTTGTGTCATTGACAAACTCCTCCTTCATGGAAAGATTTCAAGCATACCTTGAAACATATGAAGGAGGAGTTAACTCTTGTTGAGTTGGGCGGTCATCCGCACATTGAGGAATCTCTCAAGGTGCGTGGATAATGACAAGCCAAAGAGTAGCAATCTTCTTTGGACCATCATTGTCAATATGGTAGAGCATAACAACTCTACCGGTACAATGACAACAAAGGCAAACGCAAATATCATGACAACACAAGGCGGATCCTAACAAGAAGGCTACACCTACTTGTTGGAAATGTAACAAGACCGGTCACATTAAAGGGACCGCAAGGGTGTTAAAATTGGTGGTAAAGCCAATGGATCGAGCACTAATGGTTCGGGAGTGGTGGTTCAACCAACTCACCGAAAGGTCGAAATATGTTTAATAAGTCTTTTCGGTTTATTATGTTACATATGTATCGAATCTTTTATGTGCGGGATGATGATGTTGCGTGGTGGGTTGACTCGTGCAACAGTTCATGTGTAAAGATAGAAGTCGGTTCAAGACTTATGAGTCATTGAATGATGGTTCTATTCTTCACATGGAAATGAGTCAATGACCTTGGTGCATGGTCGTGGTTGTGTAGATCTTAGGTTTAGTTCAGAAAGATTGTAACTTTGTTTGATGTTATTCATGTTCCCGATATCGGGAAGAACTTGGTTTCAAGTAGTATTTTGAATAATCATGGATATAAACAAGTTATTGAATCGATAAATTTGTGCTTTCTAAGCATGGTGTTTTTATTGGTTTTGGTTATTTATGTAATCAAATGTTTAGGCTTAATATTTCTACCGACAATGTTAATTCGACTTTTGTGATCACCATCGACACGATTCTAGCCTATGGCATGCAAGACTTGGTCATGTTCACTATAAAGGATGCAAGATATGTCTAGGGATGGTTTAATCCTCCTTTTGACATGGACACCGAAAAGTGTAAAACTTGCATGTTGACCAAGATAACCAAGAAACCCTTTCGGGGTGTTAGTCGTGAGACTAAGATCTTGGAGCTTATTCACAATGACTGTGTGATTTGCATGCCACTCCTTCTTTGGGAAATAAGAAGTACTTTGTGACATTTATTGATGATGCTTCTAGATTTTGTTATGTCTATCTATTACATACCAAGGATGAAGCATTAGATAAATTCAAAGTGTTTAAAGCAGTTGAATTACAACTTGGGTCTTTGATCAAAAGATTAAGGATCGATAGGGAGGTGAGTACATGGATACTCGATACTTTCGATCTGTTGGTATTATCCATGAAAGTCTTGCTCCTATACTCCTCAAAGAAATGGTATTTCGAAAGGAAAACAGGTCTTGAAGGAGATGGTTAATTCCATGTTGTCCTATTCAGATCGAGTCGAGGTTACGGGTGAAGCTATGTTAACGACTTGCTATTTATTAAATAGGGTTCCAAATAAAAGGAACAAGGTTACCCCTTATGAACTCGGACTAAAGGAAACCCAACTGAACTATCTCGAGTGCGGGTTGCGGTCATTGTAAGACTCCACGATCCAAAGCAAAGACTTTGGGTGAAAGAGGCATCGATCGCATCTTTGTTGGATATCTTGAGCATTCCAAGGCTTTTAGGTTCTATGTTATTGAACCTAATGAACATGTTTCGATTAACACAATAATTGAATCAAGGGATGCGATTTTGATGAGAATAGATTCTCATCGGGCCCCAGACCAAGTCGAGGATTCCTAATGGAACTCATGACACGGGTGTATCGAGGTACGATGATGAACCATCGGTGGTCCTCGATGAGGTTGTGGTTCACAGAATCGAACACGTGCTCAGAAGAGCAAAAGGGTCGGACTCCAAAGTCATTTGGACACGAGTTTCAACTATACTTAGTTGAAGGTACTAGGATGAGGTCTCGAGACCAATACTCCTATTGCTTCATTGTTGAGGATGACCCCAAAACATTTGAAGAAGCAATGAAGTCCCGTGACATTGCTTTCCGGAAAAAGCAATCAATGATGAGATGGATTCCATCATGGGCAACAACACTGGTGTTGGTTGATCTACCTCCCGTTGCAAACCTACGGGTTGCAAATGGATTTTCAAAAGGAAAATGAAGGTAGATGGAACTATTGAAAAGTTCAAGGCTAGACTAGTCATTCGGGGCTTTAAACAAAAGTCGAATAGACTATTTTGATACTTATGCCCCGTGGCTCGTGTCGATACCATAAGATCTAGCGATAGCTATGGCATCTATTCACAATCGGTTATTCATCGATGGATGTGAAACCGCTTTGAATGGTGAATTGGAAGAGGAGGTTTATATGAACCAACCTCGGGGCTTCATCTTGCTCGGCAATGAAAACAAGGTGTGTAAACCGATTAAGTCTCTTTATGGACTTAAGCGGGCACCTAACAATGGCATCAAAAGTTTGATGAAGTGGTTTTGTCTAGTGGTTATGTTCTTAACCAAGTCGACAAATGTGTATT
The DNA here is from genome assembly GCA_022545495.1 of Chrysanthemum lavandulifolium. Classification (NCBI taxonomy): domain Eukaryota; kingdom Viridiplantae; phylum Streptophyta; class Magnoliopsida; order Asterales; family Asteraceae; genus Chrysanthemum; species Chrysanthemum lavandulifolium. The sequence goes on from CM040246.1 coordinate 182,682,441, forward strand.
TAGCAAATTTGATGAATCTGGTAAAGGAGTCATCATTTGTCTATATGTTGATGACATGTTGATCTTTAGCACCGACCAAAATCAGTTGACGACAAAGGAATTTTTGTCATCAAGGTTCTCCATGAAAGACATGGGGAGGCCGATGTTATCCTTGGTATAAGGATTAAACATGAAAGTAATAGAATTTCTATCTCTCGCCTCATTATATTGAGAAGGTCTCGAGGAAATTCAATTACTTTGATTGTACTCGATGAGTACACCTATGGATACTGTGAGAAGTCGATGCTAATCATGGCAAGGTCGTATCTCAACTTGAGTATTCTAGGGTAATTGGTCGCCCGATGTATGCCATGACTTGTACAAGACCCGATATTGGTTTTGCGGTGGGAAAATTGAGCGGTATACTAGTAATCCTAGTGCTCATCATCGTGCAAGCAGTTCAAAGGGTATCAAGTATTTGAAGAGAACTATGGATTATAGTCTCTCATATCTTGGTTACCCATCGATGTTGGAAGGTTACATCGATGCAAGTTGATCGATAACATCAAGACAATTCGTCTACCAGTTGGTGGGTATTCCTACTTGGTGGAGGTGCAATTTCTTGGGCATCCAAGCAAACTTGCATCACCGCTTCAACAATGGAATGAATTTGTGGCTCTAGCAATACTTTGGTAAAGAAGTCGAATGGTTGAAAACTTGCTTCGAGATTCCATTGTGGCCTAAACCTATAGCACCTATTTCTATCCGGTGTGATAGTGCGGCTACATTGGCTAAGGCTTATAGCCGGATGTACAATGGTAAGTCTAGACACTTGGGTGTCGTGCATAGCATGATTCGTGAGCTTATCATGAATGGGGTGGTATCTATAGAGTTTGTGAGATCTCAACAGTAACTTAGCCGATCACTTGACGAAGGGTCCGCTAGAGACTTGGTTATAAAGTCTCGCTAAAGGGATGGGTTTAAGTCCAACTTAGTCATCGAATGCTAGGACACCCAACTCCTCCTAAGGAAACTTGGGAGCCGAGTTCAATGTGGAAAGTCGAACATTCGCCGGATCGGAGCACATGTTTTATTTACATCCCAAGGTTGTGCTCAGAACTTTCGAAAGGAGGATGAAGTCTTTACTTCTTAATGGTTATATTTTCTTTGAAAAGTGCTTAGCGTGAGCATGACTAAAGAGGAACCACCTATGTAAATGTTGAAGTTTTGCCGCTTGAGAAGCTTTGGACTTTTAGCTTTTACAACATTTATGAATTTGGATATGGACACATGGCTTGTATAGTGTCGGGAGTCATTAAGTGTTTGAAAACTTGTGTGTATTTTATCTTCGTATTCAAATGGGTTGAAGGGTTCAATTCTTAGAACACCATGATTCTCGAATATTTGAGCGTGTAATTTACTAAGATGGAAATTCAATCCTCTGGACATTTTCGCTTATGCACATGTTTTGATTGATGTTTATTTTTCATGCAAAGGAAGTGAACTAAATTTGGGAGGATTGTTGGAAAATTTAGTGCACTTGTGGGATTAGTTCACACCTTGCAATGGGTTAGGGAGGTACGGAGTGTACACCCATAAGGTCCATGAACTCCCGACTCTTATGGTGGTTTGTAAGTGAAATCTTGGTGAAAGTACTTGCTTGGTGAAAATCTTGCTAGTGGAAAGTATCGCTTGTGGTTTCCACGATAGCGATGTTTCCAGCGATAAGCGATGTTTCCACCGAGTGGTGTATCCACCGATAGTGCTATGAAAGATCGATGATAGCGGTGTTTCCATCGATAGGTCGCATTTCCACTGAAGTGAAAGTACGCTAGTGGAAAATATCGCTATGGAAAGTAATCGCTAAATGGCGATTATAACTTTTTATGACCACGCTTAATTGGTCATGTAACCACTAACTATTATAATGGGATAATTATGAGGCTATTAATGAGCCGATTAATACTCATAATTCCATTGGAATAGCTCAAGAGTAACCACCTATAAATAGGAGGTGCGATCATGCGTGAAGAACACACAGAGAAAACACTAAACACTTATTAGCGAAAGGGTTATAGAATTGCGCCTAATTCTCTAACTCAGATTTTGGCCTTATCCCAAGTAGATATTCGTGATACCCAGGGCGTTAGGTCGAATAGTTTCTTTGGAAAGTGATCACACGATTTCAAGTGATATCCAGAACCACCTGCCAGTTGGTATTCTTATGTCGATTGATTTAACTTAGCTCCTTAGCCTAACCCCAACACATACCAAACGCACCCTCGTCAAATAATTGATGCCAACAATGCACCTAATTATAATACAATTGATTTATTCAAAGTTCTTCTCGTGAAACAGAAGACAATAAATAAATTTGAATTATATGCAAACCAGTAGGAGAGTAGGAGACTACTTCACTATAAAAGGCAACCTTCTCTCATTGATATCACGTCTATTATCATATTCTCTCTCTTATATAAACACACAGTTGAAAGTTTTATTAAGAGAGTAACATTTATTTATTTTTCTTGTTCACTATGGCCCTCCTTAATGATTTAATCAACCTCAACCTCAACCTCAAAGATTCCACCAGCAAAATTATTGCTGAGTATATTTGGTTAGTTTATTTATTTTTATTCTTGTTTAGTTCTTGATCGATTTTAGTTCTTGACTATATTTTTTTATTAATTTATCAATTTACGATATTTACAAAGAGGTAGATGTCAAACGGCGACAAGCTAGCACTTTTTACGTTTCAAATTCCTTGTTTTGTGGCATGTTATGTTTTGGTTCTATGCTATTATTATGTGTTAACCACTTAATCTTAATATTGTTGTTCGTACTAAATAGATAATTTTTATGTATGTTTATGTTACTTAGTCAAGCATGGTCTTCATGGTCGTAGTTGATCATAAGAAAAAGTCAATGATTTGAAAGATGATATGTCATATATTGACATGGTGCAGTCTTTTTACCTAACATAAACACATACAAGAAGGAATCATGATCATTTTGATATGATGTTTCGATGTTTCTTGTTTGATCTTTTAAAGATCGCCATGACAATATGATGAAACTGGAAGGTTGACTTTTGGTCAACTTTACTTAAAAGTTGGCTGATTAAGTTTTTGCAAGAGTTTACAGTGATTATTTTTTATTTTATTTAAGTTTTATTTTTATTTTTTTTAAGCCCATTTGTTTCAATGACGTTGGTCTTAAAGTAGATGATCACAATATACTTTTCCATAGTTCTTGTAAAATGATTTTCATATTAGAAAATTAACTAGCAGGCATCACAAGCATGGCGTTGCATGGATACCTCAAGTAAAAGTTCCGTGAAATCGTGATTTTAGTTTATTATGTTCTTTTCGACAATAAATTTACGGATATCAAAATTTTGTTTAATCCGTGCCGTTCGGGCTCGAGCCGTTTTACCGCCTGCCCGTTTGCCGACGTCGTTTGGCCGTCTGCGTTGTTACTTGCCGTTCGGCCGACCGTTGGCCGTGCCGTTCGAGTGGAAAAATTTGTGTAGCCTCTGCAACAATTTTTATTTATGTCTCCTAATAATTTTTAGTGTTTGTTTGAACTTAGTAGAATTGATTAAATTATACATCGTGATTAAATTGTTGTTTATTTTGGTGTGGGGTGAATTAAATAGTGTATTAATTGACCACTTTAATAAGATTAATGTGGTGTTTTTTAATATGTGCATTAAAGTGTTGTACACTATGCTTATTTGTTGTAAGTCACGAAATTTTGTCTTTGAATGTTTATACATCATGCTTTATTACTTACAAGTATGAAAGTCTGAAAATTAAATAGGAGAGAGAGTCGTTTGTGCATTATCTTACTATCTTATAATAGAGGGATGCACTTCCCTCATATTAATTATTTTAAGATTTCATAATATAAAATTTAAGCAAATACACACACTAAAGCTTTGTGTACAATTAATTTATGCACAACCATGTATATTAAACACCTACAATTAATACTTTTCTTTAATCACCCCTTTACACAAAAATAAAACCATTTTACCACACAGTACAATATAATCAAGCTACTACTCATTTATTGTATAAATCCAATAACCCAAACACTTAAAACACCAGCATAAAAACAAAACTATGCAACTTAAAGGACCAACATGTACAACTTGAAAGACTCGTTAAAGTTACCCGAATATAAAATTTTCACCATCTATAAAGTTGTTGTAACGGAAAATATAAAATTAAAAAATATTTATCACCACAAATTTTATTACAGTCTGCATGCGTCAGCGCGGCGATTTAGCTAGTAAGTAGTAGTGATAAGTAAAATAGGCCCATTACTGAATATTCTTTCAAATTTTTTGTTTGATATGGTAGGTGACATAATCGGTTTTAATCTTGATTATTGAATACTTTAAGAAAATTGCTTATTAAAAATATTGCTTTATTTTTATTTCTGTTTAGCTAGTTTAGCACCATGCCTAAGAAATTGATTATTGAATACTTTATAAAAATATATGATTTTATTTATATCCTTTTTTAAAAATTTGATTCTTGAATAAATCTTGACACCGTGTTACTAACCCTTATTTCTTGGAACATGTTTAATGATATCTTAATTTTCTTCTTTAATTATGATTTAGGATTGGTGGATCTGGCATGGACCTTCGCAGCAAAGCAAGAGTAAGTTTTTTTTTTTTTTTTTTTTTTTTTTTTTTACTGTGTTCAGAAAAGTAATTTATTACTAGTAATGTTTTGACCATGTAATTGATTTTTCATTTTATAGACTCTTCCTGGACCAGTGACTGACCCCAAGGAGCTACCAAAGTGGAACTACGATGGTTCGAGCACCGGTCAAGCTCCTGGAGAAGATAGCGAAGTGATCCTCTAGTGCGTATTCTTCACTTACATTTCATATGGACCAAGTTAATGTTTCTTTTATTTTATTTAGTTTAGTTCATGACAATTGTGATGTTGATTGATGAAACAGTCCTCAAGCTATCTTCAAGGATCCATTCAGACGCGGAGACAACATCTTGGTATATTTCTAATTTTTTCTTTTCTTTTAGGACCAAAAATTGTTTAGTTAGATACTCTGTATCAATGTTTAAAACACGGTGTAACTAAAAATTGAAAGCACCATGGACGACAACATCTAGGTGTTCTCGTGTTTATATTTAAATGTTTACGACGATAAGCCTTGTTTCTAACCTTTTTTTCTTTTTTCTTTTTATATAATATAGGTGATTTGCGATGCTTACACACCCGCTGGAGAGCCAATTCCCACCAACAAGAGGTATGCTGCTGCCAAAATCTTTAGCAACCCAGAAGTTGAGAAGGAAGTTCCATGGTACGGGCTTGAGCAAGAGTACACCTTGTTGCAGAAGGAAATCAACTGGCCTTTGGGCTGGCCTCAAGGAGGCTTCCCTGGACCCCAAGTAATCAATCTAGCTCAAAGTCACGTACTTGTTTATCTCTTGATTATTTAGAAGTTTTAGGACTCAAAATGTATGTGTTTGATTTAATATTATTAGGGGCCATACTACTGTGGTATTGGAGCTGATAAGGCTTTTGGACGTGACATCGTTGATGCCCACTATAAAGCTTGTCTTTATGCTGGTATCAACATTAGTGGAATTAACGGCGAGGTCATGCCTGGTCAGGTAATTTTCTATACATTATTACCCATTTCTTTAATAATACTTTAAAAAAATCTAAACTTACATTCGAATGATTTGCAGTGGGAGTTTCAAGTAGGACCATCTGTGGGCATTGCTTCTGGTGATGAGTTGTGGGCTGCTCGTTACATTCTTGAGGTAACCCACAAATTTCTTTATATATTTGCTGAGAAGGATCTAATATGAGGTTGTCTCTTCTATGTGTCATTGGTGTTAAAAATTATGTTTTCAACAGAGGATAACTGAAATTGCTGGAGTCGTGGTGTCTTTTGACCCCAAGCCTATTCCCGTGAGTTTCTTTATGGCTTTTCGTTCATCTTATTTGTGTCATGATGTATTTTATACTAATTTGTTCTTTGATCAGGGAGATTGGAATGGCGCTGGAGCTCACACCAACTACAGGTAGAAAACGAAACTACTAACGTAAACTATATGGAAATTTACTATTCAAAATCATGATCTTTACACATTACATGATAATTTCAGCACAAAATCCATGAGGGAAGAGGGAGGATACGAAATCATCAAGAAGTCTATTGAAAAGTTGGGTTTGAGGCACAAGGAACACATTGCTGCATATGGTGAAGGAAATGAACGTAGGCTCACTGGTCGCCATGAGACTGCCAACATCAACACTTTCAAATGGGTACTAAAACTTTTTGCTCTTGGTTCACATAAAAACGTACTTAAAGTTTAATTATTGAACTTAGTTTTAAATCCATGTGTCAGGGTGTCGCTAACCGTGGAGCCTCAATTCGTGTGGGCGAGACACTGAGAAGGATGGGAAGGATATTTTGAAGACCGTAGGCCAGCGTCCAACATGGACCCATATGTTGTTACCTCCATGATTGCCGAGACCACCATCCTCTTGTAAAAGCCTTGAAATGGCTATTGATTACGTGAAGTGTGAAAGCCTTGTTTTCGGGGAGATTTCAGTTAGAATTAGAAAACAATCCTTGTGTTTATTGTCAATGTTAAAAGTAGCCAGCCTGTGGTCGTTTTTATAGTTTATGTTTTTAGTTAATTCTGGCTTTTATATTTTGAAAAGCAAACGAAATTTGCTACATATTGCCTTGGTGAGATCTCCCACGGTGTTTGTTGGTAATAACGTTGGTAAATCTTATTGTCTAATAACATTTTGTCAAGGATTGGTTTCAATCTTTTTCTGTCATATTCTCCTTGTTTCTATTTGATTTCATATGAAGAATTATTTGAATTCCTTTTTTAGTGTAAATAGAATCAAAGAAATTCTAAGTTATTTATATTCTATAACAAATCTGTCATTGAATAGCGACCTAATCTTGGTTCAACCCCACATGATAAAACGAAAACTGAAAGGAACATACACATTCATTTTTGTAACAAACGAGTTGGAAGCGCTCACGCGTTGCTGCGGGGACGTGTGTGTATTCTTTCAATCTGTTGTATTATGGTTTTTTTTTTTCTTTTTTTTTGGGCCTAGTGTGTTAATGTAATGGTTTTTCTGGGTTACCATTTGGTGTGTTTTTGGGCTTATTTAAAACAAAAGCATTTTTTAATGTAAAAATATCAAGAATATTTATCATCTAACTTCAATATAATAGTTTTTTTGTTACCTAAACACATTTAAACCGCCACCCATAACCACCACATATCAAAAAATGGCTACATGCCTAAGTGTTTGTGACGATTTAGCTGCCGTTGCGAGGTCGAGATTGCCTAAAGACATGATGTTGGTCTATTATCGTGGTTAGTTGCAGTTAACATTTCAAGATGAATCAGATATTAGGTCAAAGGCACATGAGATTAGTGCTAGGGTGGATGCTAGGGAGAAAACGATTGAGGAATTCCAGCTACTTTGTGGGTCTGATTCTTCCTTGAAGGCGATAGCTGATATGATGCCCATACAGACTAAGGATCTTACTGAGGTGGCGAGGTTGCTGACTGTTGTAACACACTTGCATGTCCGTCTCCATGATCAGCGCCTCTTTATTGAAAAGCTTGAAGCCAAGGAGTATTAAGGTGTGGTGCAATGATGTCTTTTGAAGATGTTGGGATGTCTTTTGAAGCTGCTATTGTTTGGATGCAGGGTTAGTTGTTTATGGTTTGTAGTGTTGGTTGTTTGTTATCGTTTAGGTCATGTTAAGATGTAGTTAAAGATGGTGAATATTTTTTGAGCCTTTGATGTTGGCTGTTTCTTATGGTAGTGTTGGCTGGTTGTTATGGTCTAGTGTATAGGTTGAAGGTTGGTTTATGTAATTAGCTTGGTTGGGTATCAATGTTAGTGACTTTGTTATTTGGAAATGTAATGTTTCAATCAATATAAATGACTATTATGATCTATTTGTTGCTTTTGTGTTACCTTTTTCATTTCTAATTTATGTCATGTAGTTTATTGTTTCCAAGCAAAGTAGATTTGGTAATAGATTGCAAGATAGAAACATGAAGTAGTATTTAGTAATAAATTTAAGCGGTTGAACCATTGTTTACATTGCTTGTATCATACAAAACCAGGTCAAATGTTATTGACAATTGTCTTTTGCGGTTTCTACCGCTGGGCCATGGCCTAGAAAAGCATACAAAATAACTACATTATTTTCTGTAGTTTTAAAGTTCATTGTTATGGAACATAGTAGTTAGTCGCAGTTATATTACATATCCGAAAAGAATAAGAGTGGCCCTATGCCTATGGAAATGTCCTGGTATGAGTATTCAGTGTCTTGATTACTCATGCCTACTTTTCTTTCCAGCCGGTTCCGCCTTGTTGTCTGACTTTTCTTGAAACAACGGCCTACGCACAGAGATGTGTCCCGATGTTTCGTCGCCCTTTCCTTTTTATTGAGGCTTTGGCACTCTGTCTTTAATTTGTGGTTGGGCAATTTCTTTTTGTGCCTCTTGAATGGTTTGTTCTGTTTCAAAGTTGGTGCTAGCGTCTTGTGGTGTGTAATGGCGCGGTGTGATTTCTTTGGTGGGTGGTTGGTTCTGTGGTGTACTTGCCATTGTGTCTGCAGTTAGATAGTGTTTAGTTGGTGTCATGGTTGGTGTCAGGTTTCGTGCTTCTGTTTATGGGTCTGTGGGCTGAAACTTTGTGGTGTGAGGTGTTGTCGTTAGAATGAGTGGTATAGGTTTGGCAGCTGTGGTAATTGCATCTTCATTTATTGGAGGTGGTTGTGTATTGGGTATTGTTTTTTGGTTTTCCATTGTTTGTGCCTCGGTTATTTCTGGTAAGGTTGTTGTACATTGGGGTGTTTGCTGAGATGGTGAGGCTTCTGTTGGACCCGCAAGTAGCAATGGGGTTTGATTGAAGGTTTTGTCTAAGATGAATGCCCGTTTCTGTCTATTACTTCCTGAAGCAAAGTGGAATTGAAATTCATGCCTTGTGTTCTGTACATTGGTTAGGAATTCTGGCAATCTGCGCGGGTCTTTGTTATCAAACCTGGGAAACACTTCGGCAATTAGTGTTGTCATTGAATGCGCCTCTGGACTGAATCATGTTAGTGTGACCGTAGCTGTGCCATCATTGATTATGGCCTTGAAGGAATAGCTGTGTTATAGTTCAATGAATTTTTCTGTTAGCCTTGTTGTTTGACATATGTTTGGATAATATTATTTTCTAGCTTAAAGTTTACGTTTGAGTATTGTACCTATAGAGAGGGTTTTGGTCTCCGGCTGTCTGCTTGCATTGTGGCTTGTCATCTTTCTGCCACATATCTTGCATTTGACGAAGTATCATGGTTTTGCGGGATCTATTCTTATTATATCCGCTTCAACTGTAAATCTAACATGCTGCAATTGGAACTGATTAATCTTTACCCTTGTATTCAGATAATTTGTATGTGTTTTGGGTAAGGTGTTTTTATACCACATAGTGTTTTGGATCAATCTCAGTTGCGGTTGCCAATTGTATTCTGTTCCTAAATTTCTCTTCATCTATGTTACTTACCTTTGTGTCCGCACATGTAGTCTTCGGTGTTTGGTTCTATCACCGCAATGAGATAAGGAGATGGTCTGTTAACTATTTTATTTATTTATAGATACAAATATTTTTAATTAATATATTTCTAATTATTTTGTAGGAGTTCTTACACTTCATGAAGATGCTCAGTTTCTGGTATTCGTGGGTTGAAATAGTAATGGGTCGTTGGTGTTGTTGACAGTTGTAATCCTGACAATTGCATGGATAGTGCATTTTTTCAGATGCAATGGCTATTCCAGTTTTAATTATTTCCGTTTTGGTTTCATTTACCTCTAAAATATTTTGCCCAACAGGAGCTTACGGCAAGCACGACAGGTTAAGTGGCTTGTAGATATTCTTCAATCCTGAATGCTTTTGCCATAGTATTCCATAGAGTAAATCGAACTATGCGGCCTCTAACAGTTAGGCCTTTAACAGTTGGAGGTGTAGTTGGTTAAAGGCCTGCAATTGACATACTATTTCTGCATATATTGACATATATGTGGAAAACTAGAAGGGGGGTTGAATAGTTTTACCGATTAAAACTTTGTTTTAAATTATTTAGATCGACTTATGTCAATCTATTTGGATGTGTATGTTGGACATTGATAGATACATATGTAAATATGTAATGGAAAGGTAAAGAGTAAGAAACACAAAACCACGACACGAGTGTTTATATTGGTTCGTCTACAAGGACACCTTCCTTGCCCTACTCCACTCCCCGAGTCACCTACTCGAGAGTTCATTAGCACTACACGACACAACTCCTTATGGCGGAGAAGCCTTCACAACGTCGCCTACTCTTTTTCCGGTACAAGGCTAGACACGGGTTCTTCCACAAGGTAGAACTAGACCTATCACAACGTCGCCTACACTTTATCCGGTACAAGGCTAGATACCGAGTTCAATTACAAAGGAGGAACTACTACCCAATACTACACAACACCTATCCCAAAGGATACTCAATCCTTATTACAACATCATCAAGGATATCAATATCCTTGATACGACCCATCTCTATTTGTACATCGATACACCATATCGATGGTACACCCTTGGCATCTTTCACTAATGCCTTTGACTTGACCCTTTTGGCATCCTTCACTAATGCCTTTGACACGGGCGTTCGACACCTTTCACTAATGCCTTCGTCTTGACTCTTTTGGCATCCTTCACTAATGCCTTTGACACGAATGTTAAGCACCTTTCACTAATGCCTTCGTCTTGGCCCTTTTGGCATCCTTCACTAATGCCTTTGACACAACACTTCTAGAGAGGAAGAGAGAACTATCAACAAGAGAACCTCAGTAGTCTTGATGATGACGAAGCATGGCAACTCATGGACTTGAGCTTGCTCGAATTCAAGAGGTGGTGATCTTGCCTTTAAGAGGAACCTAGAGAATCACATAAAAACAAACACAAAATACATAAAAAGATCCTTTGGATATGAGGTTAGAGAGTTTACAATACTAGGTGAAAGTATGTGTAGGAGTGGCTACCTACAATGAAGAAATGGCTCACTATTTTTAGAAGAAAATATGCTACTGTTCCACGGATCCCACGGATCCCTTACTTGGAGGATCCCTCCAGTGTAAACTGGGGGAACCGTGGGACGCTCCTCTTTGCCCATGGGTTTTGGGTCATGGGTCATGGGTTATGGGTCATGGGTCCTAGACTTTGTACCATGGGTATCCAAGTGGATACAATGTATATAGTCAATGGGTTATGGGTTAGCTCCATGGGTCATGGATAATACCCATTATGACTTATGCATGATGTCATGCAATGGGTCATGGGTTATGGGCTATGCTCCATGGGTATAGGTCATGGACTTTGGGTTTTACCCAACTACATTCAATGTATTTAATCAATGGGTCAAATATTTAGACTTCTACCCATTCTATTACCCATTATAATACATACTAAGTATTTATATATTTACCCAATATGTAAACACTAGTTGTTGTACATATTCATTATTATAACATGAAAAACACTATTACTTGTTTAGTGATTTATATGTAAATGTAAGTGTGTTAGTAAACTATTGGCTCAAACAATTTACGTATTTTATTTGTTTCGTTAAAATGATTTTATGTTTGTTATCGACAAAACATTAGAAGATCGTAAAATATAAATAAACGTTTTTACGGCTTATTTGTATTAACAATCTCCCCCTTTTTGTTGATGACAAAACATAAGATTATTTTAAGGAAAAACTAAAATTCGTAAGTTTGAATTGGAGTTTTTTGGGTAAAGGGGAGTAATCCTGCACCCTGGTAATGTATATTAACCAAAAAGCATTAAAGTACAACGGATGAGAGTGAGTCCCTCATCTCAGTCCCTTAGGACACTTACCTAACCACTATATAAGAATGACAGGCCATTCTTATAACTTACAAATCCAAATACAACTAACAATGACTAAATAGAAAAATACAATACATCATAACTTAAATAAAAACTTAAGTTTTCTTAGTCATCATAGCGATCCAGATCATGAACATGAAGAAACCCATAATCAAGTTTCCCCGCCTTCCAAGTGCTAATTCCAAAACAAATCTGTTTGCAGCTTCTATTAGTATTATGCAAGAAGTTTGAATTGGAGTTTTTACTCTCTTCTCCCCCTTTTTGTCGAAACAAAAAGAGCGTCGAAAAGAAACTAACACATTGTTTTAAGAAAACATGTTAACGAAAAAAAAGAGAAATAGAGAGTAAGTGAGGAGAAGTATTCTCGACTTAGCTCCCCCTTGACGAGTCCATCCCTTTGTGAGGGCGTCAAGAAAGAAGAAATACTAAACTAGTGCATTGCAACTATGTTTGCAAATGGTTTCGCCTTTGTGATTTAATATGCTCCCCTCGATGATTGCAACTTTGCAAGGAGAACGTCATGTAATGTAATCCTATGATATTGCAAATGATTTTGCAATGTATTGCTTTGACATGAAGCTCCCCTAGCTAAGGGTGTCAAAGTCTGCGTGTGTATATTGAAAATCTACAAAACAAAGGTTAGAAAACAAGTATATAATACATAATTTCACGCAAATAAGACTTAAGTTAGTAATAAACAAGTCTTCATTGCACGGATCCTGTGGTTCCTCTTTGGAGGATCCGTCTAAACAAAAGCGAGGGATCCGTCTGTCGTAAGCATAAGACAACAATGGTGATGCAACAAGTGATGTTAACATCAAAATGAGATATGTATTAAGGCACCAAACATATTCTCAAGACAATATGGCATAAAACATGTAATTTCATTCAATAAAAAATACGAGATATGATCTACATATCTCTAAAAACTAAGAGAATGATTCAAACATGTAATACATTTTCTACTAATTCTAATGAGTAACGGAGACCTAAAAAGCATCAAAGTGCTTGAATTTAAGGATGAGTAGACTTGTTGATTTGGTCCAATCGTTCAAGGAGATGATCAAACATGAAATGCAACTCATTTCGTACTTCTTGAACAAGTCCTTAGGTGATTTGACAATTAGAGCAATTATTGTCAAGACTAGGAACCGAAGGAGGTTGGATGTTTTGAGGGGGCTCCACAAAGGATGGTGGAGGTGCATTGAGCAACGTAGGATGTGGTTCCACTAAGAATGAAGGTGATGATGTATAAGTTGGTAATGGAAAGTCCTCTATATGGTTAGATCTTTGGTGATTCCTTGTCTCTAAAGGTGGACTATTTGGTGATGTAGGTGGTTCCCTATTTAACGAGATGGTTGGTGAGTGGGAAGTCCTTGGTGGTGAGTTCTCTAATGGGTAGATATTTGGATGGGAAAGAGGTTCTGTAAAGGAATGTAGTCTAGGTTCTAGAAACGAAGGCTTGGGTGTTTTACTAGAACTAGGTGCGTTTGGTTTAGAGCTTGATGAAGCCTTTTCCAAATTTAAAGGTCTAATGCTAATTCTCGCGGTTCTTTTAGCTATTGTTGATTGAGATTGTTGAGGTGGGATTCTAGCATTTGGTCTTCTTACTGGTGATGATTCGGTGGATGATATCTCATGGACCATATGAGTATTCTTCTTGGATGAACCTTTGTTTGAAGAGTTCTTGCTAGATGCTTTAGTCATGGTGAAAGAGATGATGTAGTAGAGGTATTTAACTATTGATTTTTAGGAATGTGGTAAGAATGGTGACTTAAGCTCTTAAGGGTGTTTGGTTTATAAAGGATGAATTTGAGTTAATGAACTAAATTCATGACCACTAAGAAGATTTGGCATGCATCAAGGTCAAATATGGTGCTGTTCTACTCTAGGGAGTCATTAAATGGTAAGAAAAGGTGTTTAGATTACCAAAGAGGATTTAACTTTGGAAGAAAAGCTGATTACAAGCTTTCTGTAGACACGGATCCTACGGTTCCCTTTCACTAGGGATCCGTATGGTTATAAACCAGGGATCCGTCTGTCAGACAGAGAAATAGTGAAGTGATTATGCTCTTTTAAGGCCTAGTACCTATAAATCTTGAGGGTTTGACTTTCCTTAGATGTCTTAAGTAATAGGTGACTTAAATGTCCAACCATAAGAAGTGAAGATACTTAATGATGGTATTTGGTAGGAAAGTGGACTTTTTGAGAGTGCAACTAAGTGTTTAAAGATGATACTCATTGATTTGAAAATGACAAATGATGGTAATTGTTCCTAGAGATCAGATGGTAGCTTAAGAAAAATTTGAAAAATTCCTAAAAAAATAAAAGGAAATGAAAAACTAGTTTTAAGCCTATTTTAAGGTAAGTATGACTAAAAACAATTTGCTAAAATTGAGAGAAATATCAAGCTAAGTGTTTTGAGATGTGAGGAACAATGTGTGAGCATTGGAGCAAAATTATGGTGAGTTTTGGTGAATTGATAAATCAAAAGCACTTTGAATTTGATCCTAAGTTAGCTATGGGTGAGTGTGAGACCTATTGAGCTTGAGGAAGACTTAAGTGGTCTTAAAGAATCATGTTTAGCTAATATGATGTGATCTAGGGGAATGGTTTGATGTAAAAGGGTCTCTAGTTGCATATCTGTTTGCCCGGATCCCACGGTTCCCTCATCTGAGGGATCCAGCTAGTTATAACCCATGGATCCGCCATCACGACCAAGAGCTTCTCAAAGAATTGTGCGCTTTTGCACTCTTAGCAAATGCTCATCCTAATCATTTCTACATTCAAGAAACATATGCAAACAACAAATATAACGCATAGCAAGTGGGGATGAATAAAATGTAATAAAAATGAGTGACATCGACTACTTGAATGAGATCAAGTTGTCGTAAAATCTCATTTTCCTAGCTCCTAAGTTAAAATGTCTAAGTCCAAATCATGCCAACTCCTACAAGCTACATCCTAATCTACATAAATATTGTTTAGATGTTTACAGACCATTGTTTTAGAAATTGTTTCACACATTAAGGTCTATGACCTTACCTTCCATCCACTCAACCTCTCACTTCACCTCCGTCTTCATCTCCATCTTCATCCCCTTCACTCTTCTCCCCACCATCTCTACTTATTCTTCTTCATCAAGAAGTTAGCAAAACATTTGATTATGCCCTTAGTTTGTTGCCACTCTTGTGAAGGGCTTGGGATATCTGGCAGTTGGTTGATGTATGCTAAGGGATCGAGATTGGTGTTGCCAAGGGGGTTGCTACTTCCTTCTCCTTCTCTTTGTCTTTCTCTTTCATCCGATGAGTCCGTTGGTGGGTGAGGTCTCTGGCCATCCACCATGATCCTTGTAGTCTTTCCATCGGATAGAGGCACCATGACCTTGTTGCAAAAACTGTGGTCATAGGAATAAGGAGAAGGATCTAGAGCAAAGATGAAGGTTGCTAGACGTGTCAGGAGCATTGCATAAGGGAGTACCATCTTGTCCATGCTCTTCACACTTGCCATTATTTTTACCATGTAATAGGCGAGGTTGAAGTGAGTGCCAGTTACAAGGCAATAAATCATGAAGCTTAAGCAAGCATTGTGATGATCTTTGTTTCCTCCCAAGCAAAGCACATTCTCCCTTAGCACGAGTTCCCATTTCTTGTACAATGGGAACATTTCTGAAAGCTCCATTTGAAATGGATCCCTATAGATTACCTTGGAGTTTCTCGTGACTTGATGGAGATGCTCTTTCCATGAAGACGGTATCCCTTACCGTGGTTGCTTCAGGGATGACTGTGAAGTATACTTCATGATGATCTACCATGTCATGTAGCTCCGCCAACGACCATTCGTTTGAGTACATACACACTCCTTGATATGCGATACTGAGTATTCTTGC
This sequence comes from Chrysanthemum lavandulifolium, assembly GCA_022545495.1. NCBI lineage: Eukaryota > Viridiplantae > Streptophyta > Magnoliopsida > Asterales > Asteraceae > Chrysanthemum > Chrysanthemum lavandulifolium. Next base: position 182,698,284 of record CM040246.1, read on the forward strand.
AAATTCTACAAGAGTGAGGGTGTACTCATGCTCATTGATGATGAAGGCTATCGAAATGGTCCCGTCTTCATTCCAAACGATTCTCATTGTTTTGTAAAACTCAAGTACAAATACCGGACAAATTTGCTCATTAATATCCAAGAGACAATCGAAGTTAATTCCTTCAAAGACTTGGCGAATGTTGGTGTTGTTGAGGAATGATGGTTTAACCAATCGGGCTTCATAGAAGAGTCTCTTTTCAAACATCTTGAAAGCCTTTCTATCCTCCGGGCTTAGACCTTCCTTACGATGATACATTGGAATGTAGTGAGCGGTGTCATGGTAATCTTGTTGATGGTTTCTAGGCATGATTGTTCGTATACATCAAAACCACAATGTGGTGTTAATTGTGTGAATAGTAACCTAATGGGATTAATCACAATTTTGCTCAAAACATCTTCATTGAATTCAAAGAATGAGTTTAATTTGTATTAACAATGTTGATTCTTTGATTTAGATTATCTTAGAAAACAATGTGGTAACAAATTGTGAAAACCCATTTGAGCTCAATTTCAAGATGAAAATTGTAATCCTAGGAATCAAGGAATGGAAATAACAATGTAGTGAAGATTATACTTACACAAGAGATTGTTTCCTTGAAGAAGATGATCAATTTGCTCCCGTGAACAAAGAAATAGGTTTTATGTTCATGAGTCTTGATAGAGTAAAGTGGGTAGTGGAACTTCCACAGTGATCATTTCTTTCTTATTCTGTCTTCTATTTCATGGATCCCACGGATCCCTTGTATCAGGGATCCGGCTAGTTCAAGCATAGGGATCCGGCATATCAGCAATTTGACAGCTTAAGTGATCCTTGATAATTTTGGTTTGGGAGTTCTAATTGTTGCCTAGGGTCGATGTTTATGCTCTATAACTTATGGTTTGGGGTTTTGACATGTTATACTAGTCCTATTTGACGAGTTCCCTTTTTATGAATAAATCATAATTCTTTGGGAGGTTTTCAAAGATTATGATAAAACCCCATTTTATCACAATATGAGAAATCTCACATGACCGTCATACGTCATAAAAATACAAAAAGGAAAACCCTAAATTTCTCTCTCCCCTAAGGAGAAATCCGGTCGCCACCCTTCTTATTTTTCTGGCCATAATCTATGCCCAATTCGTCCTCTCTACTTTTCTAAAATGGTATGCAAAACGATTGGGGTATAGTTTTTCTATCGAGGGTGGTTGGCGGCTTTTATTTATACATATATGATCAGATTTCTTCTTGTCTATCCTTGATCGATACCCTAAAAACTATATTTGTTTTGTTTGATTTCCTATTTGTTAGGTTATCGTTTTTTTCTTTCTTTTTTAGGGTTTCGCTTTCTCATCTAAGGGTGTGTTCTGGCCGTCTAAACCCTTGCAACGATTTGTGAGGGTTTTTATTATTCACCCTTGATTACTGTCGATACCCGTAACTATATTTATTGATTCAATTGGTCCTTTTAGACGCCTGTTTGGGGGATCGTGTTATTTTGTTAAGGGCGTGGCTATCTTTTTGGTTGATCGTACTCGAGTTTCTGGTTTATGTTACATGTTCTTGACTGGGTACGATCTAATCCTCTCTTTCATTGTTGTTATTTTTTGGAGGATTATGTTGGTTGGATTCTGCTATGCTTTGATGTTATATGAAATCCTAAGTTGTTAGGGTTTTGTTATCTTATCGTGTGCTTTGATGCAAGTTCCATGTGGGTTGGATTCTCGATCTGTTGTGTGTCGTGTGTTGACTATAAGTCCTTTATCTGGTTTTATGAATGTACGTGGGTTACTAGAGAGATGCGTTTTCATGTTTTCTGGACATTAGGGTGTTCACCCCATTGGTTATCGAGCTGCTATTTGATCAGGTCTGCACATAATGCTTACTGGAATTTTGGATCTTGATCTAGTTTCGATCTGGTTTGGAGTTGCTGGCTGATGGCAGGTCTTCGAGTCGATCGTACTATCTTGGGGCTGTATTGGTTCTTTAAGCCCCGTGATTGTCACGTCTTTGCGATGTGGGCTTTTGTCTTTGTCGCATGTGGAGATGTTCTTTGGATGTCGTGGTTATAGTGGTTGTGATGAAGTGTACTTGTTAAGCGTGTATATTATCTCCACGTGATATTATACCTTTCGGTATTGTTTCCTTAGGCAGAATTCCTCTTATGAGAAGATGATGAATCTTTATTGTAAGTTTGGGACTCACGACTGGTTTTGTTTTATTGTAAGTTTGGGACTCACGGCTGGTCTTGTTAGGGATTGTTTTTCCCTCTTTGGTTCACGGGACGTTAGGGTTTGTTTAACTATTCTATGTTGTTTAGATCGATGCTACTACGTGTTTCATTCCCATATGGTGGATATTATGCTCTTGCGTAAATACTCAAGTTTATTTTGGATTCATGGATGTTTGGTACTTTGGGACGTGGTCTTTCTACCATTTTTCTCATACCAATGGGTTGCTAGTGGTTGAAGATGCTCGGATGCTTTGGGTAGAGCTTCTTCATGTTATTTCAAGCTTCTATGTGGATGTCAGTTGTGCCTCATACTAGATACCTGGATCACATCGGCTTGATTTGAAGTACTATAATGACTATGGCTAAGCGTTTCATTTACTTTTTATACATATTTGTCTAGTTGTTGTAGTGTGGTAAGTTATAGGAATGGCCTGTCATTCTTATATAGTGGTTTATGTACGTTGCACATTTTGTGCTTTGTTTTGTCACCATGATCGGGCTTAGGGCATGGGATTCACCCATGTCACTTGTACTTTAACGTTTTTTGGTGTAATTGAATTTTACCGGGGTGAATTAACCCTTTTACCCAAAAAAGAAATCTCACATGGATACTTATTGACATAGATGAAATGTCAATAATCCTTATGTGAGGAGTGTTGATCAAGGCTCTCGAGTAGCCGAGATATCATTATCACTAGTTTTTAGTTTTTTCTATAGAGATCAACGAAGAATACCATTCTTGATGATGCGTTCAATATAGATAACTACTATAGTGATTTTTAAGAGAGCGTAATGATACTACTTAAACTTAATCATGATTTAAACAAAAAGGATGACATTATTGATTCATCTAGATAAAAAAAATATAAAAGAGAAAAATTTATTTGTAATTTATTAAAGATCAAACCTTTGCTAAATATTCTTTTTAAGGAAAGAAGTATTAGAGAGAAATTCTTCATGATTTTCTTAGGATGCCCAAATTCTAGTATGGAGAATTCTCAACAAAGAAAATATTAGAAAGATCTATCATTATCCAACATTATAAAATATGATGATTTTAAAACGTGACCTTTTGTTTTTAAGGAATTTCCTTCCTTGTAGTTTTCAATCATACATAGATCGTATCAAGTTTTAAAAGTACAATATACTCTTAAGAAACTTGGTAATGAAGCTCTGATGCCAATTGTAGAAAACTTTAAGTACAATGGGCGAGGGTGAGTTCCCTCGCCTCAGTCCCTTAGGACACTTACAAACACTCATATAAGCATGACAAACCACACTTATAACAAACAATTGAACATCAAACTACAACGACTATTAAAAACAAATTAAATGCAAATCTTCAAGTCATCATAGTAGTCCAACCTCCAGCCCGCATCACGTTAACGGCTCATGAAGAACCATAAACATAGTGGTCGACTCAATCTTCAATTATCTTAATTATTAACCATCAAGAGCACCACCAACTTCCACAGTAACATCTTCACTCCATCATAAAGATTGTCATTCCAACACCAATCATATGAACAAAGCAGCACCGAAACCACTATTCATTTCCTTCCAGGTTAAATCGGATTGGAGTGCATTAGGACCCATCAGGAAAACAAAAACTAAGGTTTAAACAAACCCTAACCTTCCAATACGACCTCACCAAGATGATTTAAGAGAATACCCCATAAGATCTGGTCAAAAGTAATAACCGGGGTTGAATCACCCCCAAGGTCGTAGCAATGGCTATAGATTTCAGTCCACACGTAATCAAAATGAAATACAAAAGAGGAGAATCTGCCATATTCGAATAATAAGGTTTTCAATAAACACCTTAACTTACATACCAAACTAACTTCCAACATACCAACCCTTTTAGTAAACCACAAATAGCAAATTGTGAGAGAGGATCAAGACGCCCAAATCAGTTCAAATATAACATCCAATTATGATCACTAGATTTTTTGAATAAGAAACCTACAAACTTAACTTCCAATTACGAACAATAGCAGCACCAAAAGCAAAACACATGCAGGATTCATCACAAAAGAAACTTCAACAGCTCCCCTACCAAAATGTCATGTTATCAATAAGTGCAACTCAAGACAAAACCACTATGGCTTGATTCAAACAGCATCATCTGCCATATGCAAATAATGACTTCATAAGCGTTGAAACAAAACGAATCCACCATAGACGATCACTAGGGTTATAAAACCCGTACCATACAACTTCGATCCCAATCAACATAACCATAACCATGATATTAGCACACGAACCAGGACCAAAACAAATACTAAGGATCCCGAATCCCTAACCACCATCAACATAACCACATTCTCACCATAAAACCCACAAATCAAAAACATGAATCTGATAGAGAACATGCCAACAACCTAACAAACCCTAGCAGGGTTAACGCAAGATAAGCATATCACATTCCAATGGATTAATAAAAAACAAAACCCTAAAACTTAAGGTAACATTCAGTTGATTACGTACCAATAAACCAACCCCAGATCGTAAAAACTAAACCAAAAAGGTTTATACATGTAAGAACAGATCCAAGATGAATAACCAGATCGCACCAAGTACTAGGATTGTTTAAATATCACATGGATAAATAAAACCGACTTAGATGTATACTAAAATACGATCAGATACAACCCTTTGAATATTTTTACCAATTAAAACTTTGTTTTAAAATATTTAGATCGACTTATGTCAATCTATTTGGATGTGTATGTTGGACATTGATAGATAGACATGTAAATATGTAATGGAAAGGTAAAGAGTAAGAAACACAAAACCACGACACGAGTATTTATAGTGGTTCAGCTACAAGGACACCTTCCTTGCCCTACTCCACTCCCCGAGTCACCTACTCGAGAGTTCATTAGCACTACACGACACAACTCCTTATGGCGGAGAAGCCTTTACAACATCGCCTACTCTTTTTCCGGTACAAGGCTAGACACTGGGTTCTTCCACAAGGTAGAACCATACCTATCACAACGTCGCCTACACTTTATCTGGTACAAGGCTAGATACCTTGTTCCATTACAAAGGAGGAACTACTACCAAACACTACACAACACCTATCCCAAAGGAGACTCACTCCTTATTACAACATCATCAAGGATATCAATATCCTTGGATACAACCTATCTCTATTTGTATATCGATACACCATATCGATTGTACACCCTTGGCATATTTCACTAATGCCTTTGACTTGACCCTTTTTCCCGGTAAATATATATCCAAAAAATAATGTTAAATACAAATGGAATGTGGCAGAAGTACCACATTAACCTCAAAAAAAAGCTTGATAGACTAGTGTTTATGACATGCCATAAACACAATGAACCTAGCAATATTACATCACCTAACTAGGCATAAACAAGAAAAAAACTTGTAACAAGCGAGCATCCCGCATCCAGCCATTGCACGAAGGGGGCAAGTCGACCCAGGAAGTCAGCCTCCTTAAAAACCCTTTCCAAGAAAAACCCATGGGGAAAAACCTTGGAGTAGGGAAAAAGAGTACAACCCTTACCTGGCACTCCCTTCGTGTATAATACAAACACTTGGAATCTTCCATTTTTTTGGGTAAAGGGGAGTAATCCTGCACCCTGGTAAAGTATATTAACCAAAAAACAATGAAGTACAATGGATGAGAGTGAGTCCCTCATCTCAGGCCCTTAGGACACAACCAAACCACTATATAAGATTGACAGGCCATTCTTATAACTTACAAATCCAAATAACTAACAATGACTAAAAATAAAAATACAATACATCACAACTCAAATAAACACTTGAGTCTTCTTCGTCATCTTAGCGATCCAGATCTTGTACATGAAGAAACCCATAACCAAGTTACCCCAACTTCCAAAAGCATTATCCAAACCAAATCCATTTGCGACTTCTATTAGTATTATGCATGAAGCATAATCTAATAACCTGATAAGAGTGGAATCCATAGCAAATCAAATTTGATCAAACCAACATGGTGATACAAAGGGTTTTGAACAACCGTGCCCACGAGGTTATCTTCTTGAACTTGAAGGTAACCAGCTTCAACCGAACCGTAGAGACAATAATTTGGACAATTTCAGCTACAGTTGACTTCTTATGCTTGAAGATTCTTGCATTGCGCTCCATCCAAATGTAATACGTAGTAGCAGCGAGCAGTAACCGAGAAATGATGCTACTAACCGACCGCCCCTTTGAAATAGGTATAAGGAATGTAATAACACTATCCAAAGAAGGTGGAACCGCATCCATTCCAGATAAAACCCAAACCGAGACCAAACCTGCATAGAAAACTGGCACTCAAAAAATAAGTGAGAATGAGAATCCGGAACCAAGTCACAAAGCGGGCATCTAAGCAATTCCAAATCAACATTAGGACCAACATCCCATTGCCGCATCCTATCCTGAGTCTTCAATTTCTGCTTAATGACAAGCCACAAATGTATAACATGCCTCGGGATACAATGAGAAAACCAAGGAACATGATACCACTCCACCAAGTCAGCCCTTAGGCGCAGAGAGTCCCAAACACCCAAACCGAGAAACGACTAAGATTACCATCCAAATTACGCCATAATAATCCATCTTCGGTATCGTTAAGATTAGGAACCGGGATAGTAGCTAACAATGGAAACCTTTGAATCTGTTTGGAGCACTTCTAACCTGGAACAATCTGACCCATGGGTGGACTCTAAGCTAGGGATTGATGGTGATAAGGATGGTACTTCTAGTGTCACTTCGAATTTGGTATTCCCTGGTGTTACTTCGTTGGATGGTAATTCCATTGTTGCTACGAATGTGGCGAAAGTGTCTACTCCTGGTCATGAAGTCAATGGTAGTGAAAATGTGTCTAATAACGCAAGGTCATTTGCTAATGTTTTAAAGCTGGAACAAGTCACTAGGAAAGTTAATTTTCGACCATTGGTGAATGAGAATCATATTGATAATCATGATACGGTTCTTCCAAAGGCTGCTATGGAGGGTGTGTGTAACCGTTATGATAATACTCTTGTTGGCTTCTTTGTTGGCAAGAATATTTCCTTTCCTTTGGTCCAAAATTATGTAACTAACACGTAGGGTAAGTTTGGGTTGAAGAAACTTATGAAGAATGACGATGGTGTGTTCCTTTTTAAGTTTGATTCTAAAGAGGGTGTTGATAATCTCCTTCAACGGGGCCCTTGGATTATTCGCAATTCTCCTCTCATCCTCACTAAATGGACTCCTGATGTATTATTGTCTAAAAGTGAGGTTACTAAAGTTCCCGTGTGGATTAAATTGCATAATGTGCCATTACTTGCATATTCGGAAGATGGGTTGAGCTTAATTGCTACTCAGGTGGGTAAACCGATTATGTTATATGCTTTTACTAGTTCCATGTGCGTTGATTCCTGGGGTCGCATCAGTTTTGCACGTGCTCTTGTTGAATTATCCTCAGAATCTGATCTAAAACAGGTGGTGACTATGGCGATCCCTAAAAAGGATGATAGTGGTTTTACTACGGCAAGTATCAAGGTGGAATATGAATGGAAGCCTCCACATTGTGCGGAATGCAAAGTGTTTAGGCATGTTACTGCTTTTTGTCCTAAGAGTACTAAGGAGCAGAATGATGTAGCTCCCAACTCGTCTTTGGAAGAGCCTAATGATGGTTTTAAGGTGGTGCAGAATCGGAAAGCCAAACCCAAAGGTACGAAGATGTCTAGTGGTATTAATATGGGTAAGGGACCTAGATTTGCTCCTAGGAAGCAGGTATTTGTTGCCAAGACGAAGACACCGGAAGCTACTACTGCTAATGCTAAAGGTACACCTATTTCTACGTCTAACTCTTTTGGGACTCTTGAGGTGCATGATGACACGGGCATCCCAAGTACTGTGATTGATTCTACTACTGACGAGGCAAAGATAGAGAATTCTAGTGGTTGTACTAAGGAAGCAGTTATGGATGGATCTAAGGGGAAGGAATCTCGTGTTGGTAAAGATGCGGCTGTTAAGCCTGCTGAACCTATGACTTTTTCTGCATCTAAGACAAGCAATCCGTTCTCTAAAGTTGGGAATGTGACTTGTTCTGATATTGATGAGGATGAGGTTTTGGAACCGGATAACCGTATGGCGACATTTATGGCTTTTGGGGGAGGTGGGGGATTTGAGCTTGAAGATTTCATATATGATGATTATGCTGCTCAGGTCTACGATTGACCGGGACACTTGGAGGATTTTTGTGACATGTATGATGTTAATCTCTTAGGTCGTGGTAGGAAGTAATTTGGTTTTTTTGGTAGTCCATAAGATTGGCATGTCTTTCTTATGTTATATGTTTGGTTAAGTGCACTTTAAAGTGTGTGTCTGTTGCCCATGTAACGGGCCGAGATGAGAGATCCACTCTCATCCGTTGTACTTAAAACGTTTTGGTTAATTTATTTTACCAGGGTGCAGGATTACTCCCCTTTACCCAAAAAATAAATAACCAATCAGAAGGCCATCGCCAAACACCATTATCAATCACATCACAAACCGAGTCTGATAAATTAAACCCAGCCTGAGCAATATCTCTAGTAGTAAGCAAGTCACGAATAGGGCTTAACTCACACCACATATCAAACCAAACAGAAGTAGCCTTTCCATTATTAATCATATGCCAGATGAAGGGACGAACCTTGGGTCGAATTGCAAGAAGCTTTCACCATCCCCAGCTAACATCACCCAAGCAAGGGACATCCCAAAATCTTCTCCCATGAAGTTTATAAGAATGAATCCATTGAACCTATAACGACTCTTTATGTGTCAAAATACTCCAAATATGCGTAGTCATGCGAGCAGTGTTAAAATCATCCAATCTACGAATACCTAGACCTCCTTCTTGCTTAGGCTTACAAGCAGACTCCCAAGCAAATTTGGCCTTACCCCTTTTCATTTCTCCTTGACCTCATAAGCTGCTCTAACTTATGAATAATATATAAAAAAAAACCCTAATTAATTCTCTCTCCCAAAGTGGCGACAAAAACACACGCATAACTTTGATCTCTTTTAATCCTTCCATCCTGTGTTATAACTGAAGAATATTTATGTTTTTGTGGTCAAGTGCATGTGATTTACTTTGTTCATCCATCTGATTGGTCAAAACTCTAACCTCGTACCATTTAAGTTTTATTCCCGATCGTGGGTCGGTGTTGGTATTTTTGTGATTAGTTTGGCTATTCTTATTTATAGGTCGGTGTCCATGCACTTTTACCTTTTTTTGATTGTTGCAATTCTCTGCCTAGCCGACTATTAAGATCTATTCACTAAATCCGATATTTGGGTTGTGTGAATCGCTTTCCTAGGGCTGTTTGAAGTGATTATAGGCTGAACGTTAAACCTGTTTAGGGGTGATGAGTGCTTATTCACTCATCATTTTAGGTCAAATCTGAGCTGCAAAACATCTAAAAACACTCCGAAATGCATCAAAACACTGAAAATATCTCAAAATTGTGTTTTATATGTTTCAGATGCAAAACAAATGAAAAACGAACAAAGTTTGCATAATTGGCGCTTTCAGGTCCCCAACTTTTAAAATGGCAACTTGGGTCCACGAATTTTAAAAATGACAAACCACCGGACATTTTAAATTGGAAAATAAACATTTTAGTCCTTTGGTAATTCTTAATTGTCAAATTTGGTCATTTTGAAGAATTTTGGAAAATTACAATTCATCCTTCAAGTTTAAAAATGACAGTTTGGTCCTTGGAATATTGGTGATTGACAAAAAGGCCCTTGGAATACTTTGCAGAAATTACATGAATGGTCCTTGGATTTTCGGATGTTACACATTTGGTCCCAAAATGTTAAATGGGTTTCACTAATAATCCTAAATCCAAACCAAACTATTAGCCCAAGTCCAATAAACCCACCCGGTCAAACCAATAACCCACCCGGTCAAAGCAATAACAAAACCCAATCACCCAACCTGTCTTCCCCATTCTTTCCCGCCCATTCAACCTAGAACACAGTACCCCTAACTCTCTTTCTCTCTTCCCCAAACACTCCACCCCAACCATACTCTTTTACCCAGAATCATCAAAACCCAAGTCCACCTTCATCCCTTTTAACCAGTTTAACCCTAATCCCAAACCCACTACCAATTTCCCCCCTCCTCCAAGTCATCAATCCCAGCTTCAAAAGACCCATCAATGGCTCAGATTATCTCATATGGTACCTACTTATTGAATGGCTAAGATCAACTCACAGGAAGCAGAAGAGTGAAGAGATTGAAGACCAAGCCTTGAGTATAAATACATGATGTATGCCATTGTTATAAGGCAGTAGGGAGTTTTAGTTTTAAAATAGCTTTTAGTTTTATTGTAACTTGTTTTTTTTAAATCAATGAAAGTTCCTTCTTTACTGTCCTTTTATTCTTGCTTATTTAGCAAATAAGCACTTTAGTGCTTATTTGTTCCTCACCTCTCCTTATTTGTTTTTAAGTTGCAATCCAAGTCTAACTTAGTTTTACAAATGAAAAAGCCAACTTGAGTTTTTAAACATCATTTTTTAAAACAGTTTACACCCTGTCAAGGGGTGTTTGGCTTAAGCTTATTTGTTGTCTAAAACCTATTCTTACCCATTTTGACTTTTATAGTCAAAGGTATTTCAAGAGTACTAGTTAGTTTTTACAAGTTGAAACTGATTGGGCAATTGTTACAAAGTTTGGGTAGGTGTAATTTTTTTTTGGTACTCTTCTGTCCTGCACACCAAAACTGCAACAGCAGCCTGCTGTTGCAGCCCCTCTTTTGAAGCTTATTTTTCATCAAAATCTCTTCCAAACTGCTTTTCTCACATTCCAACATACCCATCTAGATCTAAGTTTACTTTATTTGCATTTAGGATAATTTCATCTAGCTCAAATTTGCACTTGAAATCTGCTAAAAACCACATCAGCATCTGTTTTGCAGCCCACTGCAGTCCCACTGTTCCAGCTTATTTTTGTGCTTTTTAGTGCTCCCTTTAGCTTATTTAGGTTTACTTTAGTGCTTATTAGTTCCTTAGGTATAGTTAGTATACCCTTTTGCTTATTAGTACTTATTAGAATCAAGTTAGAGTAGCTTATCAATACTTATTAGATTAACTTTTGCATGCTCATTTTTTTTTTAACTTAGGACTCCCCTAAAACTGCTTATGCTTCCCTTTTAGTTGCTTATTTCCTATGACTTTTAGCTTATTAATGTTCCTAGAATATTTGCTTAACCCAATTGCTTTTCAAAACTACTTATCTTGATGCCTTTTATGCTTGAAAATCTGCTAAAGGTGTGTTTGGCTAGCTTATCTGTCACCAACTGTTGGAGATAAGCAGTCCTAAACTGCTTATTCCAAGGGTTTGAACAAAGTGTTTTTCACAAAAAAGTCTCAGGTTTGTCTTATAATTTAGTTGCAAAAAGAAAATTTGAAAAAAAAAAAAAAACCGCAAAAGGTGCCAAGCACCGATTCAACCTCGCCTCTTGGCTCACCATACACACCATAAACCAACCGCCTTGGGACTTGTCTCGCTTATTCTTTGCAAAATTAATCCTATAAAGGTACTTAGGCAGTTTGGTCTTTAAGCTCTTTTGAGCTTATTTGTAGCTTATTTTCTCAAACGACCACCACGTTTCTCAGTTTTCTCAGAATCAGTTAGACTTTAAGCATTTTCTGTGAAATTTTGATTTTTCTTGATTATTTTAGTATTTTTATAATTTAATTAGTGTTTAATGGTTTTAATTCATAGAAATTAATTTAAAAGTCGAACAAATATTCCGCTTTTTCTAAAATTATTTTTAGTCAAATAGAACGTAGGAAAATTGATTTCACACCGTAGCCCTTAAATTGCAAAAGTTTTACGCTTATGGCTCGGGTTGTTTTCCGCTTTTACGTTTTAGCACCCTAGGACTTAGTGTAGCTTCGTTTTATCATTCCTTAGGCTTAGTGATAGTTTATTTTAGTTTATTAGGGTTCCTTGCCTTAATTACCTTCCGCTCATTGAATTGTAGAATTAGTAATCAAATCCAAAATCATTAAAATCCAATTCAAGTCCATAATCACGAAACTCAACGAATCCGTCAATTTCACACCTCGTTGGGACACGACCCGGGGAAATCACTTTCCCGGTATCACTTTTATCACACCCGTGAGGTTTGGCACGTTGACCTTTTTCCTAAAGGGTTAATTTGTCGAATTTTACGGTTAATTTGATATTGTTGATATTTGTGTTTTTCTCACACTCACTTCACACGAATCAAATTTTGGCGCCGCTGCCGGGGAGGTGTTACGACAATATCGTGATTTTTGCGATTAGTGACTTGAAGAACCTTCCTCGTGAAGTTACCGTTTTTGAAAAATACAAAAAATACTCTTCTCATTCCTCTTATCCGTATGATTCTATTTCTCTTACCCTCTCGTACCGTTTGATTCTACTCTTCTTTAACCTTCTATATGTTTAATTCTTATGTCGACAATCGTCAACATCATCGTCACAAATGTGTGTGAGCGGTGTGGAGGGCCTAGTTCAAGCGAATTTTGCAATTCGTGCGAATTATCCATCAAAAATTCTTTTCAAAGTTATTTCGACCACCCGCCACAACCTGAAATACATTTTAATCTTGGCAAACCAGTTCAAACGTCGGAGCTACCCCAAGCACCCACCGAGGATTACGAGGACACTTTCTTTGAAGATAGAGCCCGTAATCTAATCGAACAAATTCAAGCCGATGAAAAAGGTCGAGAATTAGAATTGATTACGATGAACCCGCTCAAACACGGTGACTAGCAAGAATGACTTGCCTAATCTTCACGTTTCTCAAGAACCAAACCCGGAGACCATAACGGAAGTGGTGGAAATTGCTAGCTCTCGAGCACACCACTTGTCCCACCTCCTAATTTTTCCGAATGTTCTTGAGTCTTAATAGTCATTCGATCACCATGTTGGTTTTGTTGATTCTTTGAATAAACTAATTCCTTCTTATAACTCTCAAATGCAATCGCTTATTCCTTGTGTCGGTTGTGGTGAGCCTCTTTTTGGTTCACCCTGTCGTTGGTGTACTTGTGTACAATGTGGTAATGATATCCATAACGGGAGTTGTTTGTTTTGTGGTTCGAGGAATTCATTTGATTATGATCCTAATCAGAACTCATTTAACGACTCCTCGAACTTTTCCAATTACCCACCACAGCCCGACTTATCTTCATATGACCAACATTACTGCTGTGAATTTTGTGGAGGTCCTCACCAAGGATTTGAGTGTCAATCCGGAAATACGTTTGTCCATGAACAGTTTTCCGGTGATGCTCAGAGTTTTGGTTATAACCAAAATCCATATGATTCACCATTCCAAACTTAACAGTTTTACTGTTGTGAGTACTGTGGAGGTCCCCATTTCAGCCACGATTGTCAAATAGGAACCCAATTCCTTGTAACAATCATGACTCTCACATGTTTGACAATTTCCAACCTCCACAAAGACTATACGGTTCAAACTCCACCGAGCCGTTATCTCAAGAAATCTCCCAAGATTTTGAAACCACAATGAAAACACTTGATGATATGATTCAAAACTTTAAGAATCAAGTGAGTGGTGAAAAGACCATAGGAGAATTGTGGTCAAGAACGAGAAGAACGAGAGGCTCGCAAATCTAGGGAAGAATTATTAATCCTAGAGCAAGCGACTCTAAGACGCTCCCAATTTCTCAAGGCAGCTCTATATGATGATGACGAGGAGAGTTTTATCCTTTAAAGATAATACTTCTCAACTCCTCGGTCGGTTGATATCCTGCCAGCTGAGATTCCATCTCAAACAACTGCTATCACACCCGAGATTCACACTCACTCTCTTATTATGGGGACGAGCATCTCGACACTGCTCTTCTGAAAAGGAATCGGACGAATTCATTAAGTCTAGTGTTGAGAACCTTGTCCCAATCCCAAGAGAGTCACAGGAATTCTTGATCATGTGTGTGATATCCCTCCTCCTCTGTCTTCCAAAATGATCATGTTGAGATGTTCTCCGATTCGATGATGATGATTCGTTATCTTGTGGAGACATCATTTATGTGGAAGATTCACCTTCGAGCTTGTTAGCTTAGAAGAAGAGAATGATGAAGTTATTGACATCGAAATCAAAGATGAAGCTCTTCGAGCAACATTATTGAATGTCGGTCTTCTCATTTCTAAAATCGAGGCTTTCAAAGAGAAACCTATTTCATCTCCTATCCCCATTAAGGATAGTGACATTCTTCCGATGATTCTATTCCGAAATGAAAGCCTCCTATTTTGATAGTATGGGAGAGAAGATTAGTGGCGTACCACTTTTCATTCTCATAATTCTCTCCCGATTATGAATCATGTACATTGAGGAGTTCGCCAAAGAACCCACTCATATCAATTCGAATATGATTCATTCACCTTCATGGAGTTCTCGATGAACTCACTCATATCATATCTCCGCGGAGTATGATAATTTCTACTTTGATCTAGACACACCCATAATATGTCTTGATCAAGCGAGCTTAACTGATGAGATTCATGAAACTATGAATTCTCCTATTGAGGATGAAGAGTTAGTCATGATTTCTATCATGATTTTCTTTCTTTTCTTCATATATTCTGTCACTTCTCCTGTTCTTCACTCCTTCGGGAATGAAGACATTATCTTTGATCCAGGCATTTTCATGTACCATTATCTTGAGCCGGGAATATACCTCATCGGTGTGGAAATTTCACGTACTTCAATGTTTATCCAAACTATTTGAATGAAAGTCCGATGGAGATTGTTTCTTCCACGTTGCTTCCCCAAGAACAAATGAATGCGGGGTCGAGTCAAGCTAGCGACTCGGGAATCAAAAATAGTAGCATGCAATATGGGTTTTCACCCATATTTCTGATTTCTTTCCACTTTCTACCACCCTAGTGTGGGGGGGTTGCCCCACATCTTTGTGAAAAAAAAAAAAACCTTTCAAATAATGGCCGTAGTATTTCCCTTTTACGTTCTTTGTTTCGGCATAACAGCCGGTACTTTGAATATTGAGGGCAATATTCATTTCTAAGTGTGGGGGGGAATTCTCACGAATTTTATCATGTATTATCCACCCAATTCCCCCGTTTTTGGCCAATTTTTTTTTGGAGTAAGTGTTTTGCACTTACTCAATTGGTTATCAGTCCGCCTTGTCTAATAAACAAAAGGATTGGCTAATCCAGAGCAAATGACTCTTGGTAAAGATATCTCAAATCCGTTGACGGCTTGCAATTTGCCCAAAATTGTATGGTGTTCACTTCACCATATCTTTAATTAGTGAAGAGTTGGCTAGCCCGCAAGTTTATGGCTTGTGGTAAAGGCGTTGAAATCCATAATTGGTAATCGACTCACCAAAGATAATATTGATAATTTATCTAAGAGTTGGCTAGTCCGAAGCAAACGGCTCGGTAAAGACAAATCAAAACCGTTGAAAGTCGGTGGTTTGCTCAAAATCATATGGTTATCGATGTACCATAGTTCTTACTTGAACTAAAACATTTGGCTACTCCGTAGTAATGGCTTTTGGTAAAGAGATTCAAATCCATTAAGTTTTCTCAAAAGATTGCTAGGGACTAGCAATGTTTTAGTGTGGGGATTTGATGAGTGCTTATTCACTCATCATTTTAGGTCAAATTGAGTCAAAACATCTAAAACACTCCAAATGCATCAAAACACCGAAAATATCTCAAAATTGTGTTTTATATGTTTCGGATGCAAAACAAATGAAAACGAACAAAGTTTGCATAATTGGCAGTTTCAATCCCCCAACTTTTTAAAAATGGCAACTTCAGTCCCTAGAATTTTAAAAAAATGACAGAATTCACCCCTGGACATTTTAAATTGGAAAATAAACATTTTTAGTCCTTTGGTAATTCTTAATTGTCAAATTTGGTCATTTTGAAGAATTTTTGGAAAATTACAATTTCAGTCCTTCAAGTTTAAAAAATGACAGTTTGGTCCTTGGAATATTGGTGATTGACAAAAAGGCCCTTGGAATACTTTGCAGAAATTACATGAATGGTCCTTGGATTTTCGGATGTTACACATTTGGTCCCTAAATGTTAAATGGGTTTCACTAATAATCCTAAGTCCAAACCAAACTATTAGCCCAAGTCCAATAAACCCACCCGGTCAAACCAATAACCCACCCGGTCAAAGCAATAACAAAACCCAATCACCCAACCTGTCTTCCCCATTCTTTCCCGCCCATTCAACCTAGAACACAGTACCCCTAACTCTCTTTCTCTCTTCCCCAAACACTCCACCCCAACAATACTCTTTTACCCAGAATCATCAAAACCCAAGTCCACCTTCATCCCTTTTAACCAGTTTAACCCTAATCCCAAACCCACTACTAATTTCCCCCCTCCTCCAAGTCATCAATCCCAGCTTCAAAAGACCCATCAATGGCTCAGATTATCTCATATGGTACCTACTTATTGAATGGCTAAGATCAACTCACAGGAAGCAGAAGAGTGAAGAGATTGAAGACCAAGCCTTGAGTATAAATACATGATGTATGCCATTGTTATAAGGCAAGAGGGAGTTTTATTTTAAAATAGCTTTTAGTTTTATTGTAACTTGTTTTTTTAAATCAATGAAAGTTCCTTCTTTCTCGTCCTTTTATTCTTGTTATTTAGCAAATAAGCACTTTAGTGCTTATTTGTTCCTCACCTCTCCTTATTTGTTTTAAGTTGCAATCCAAGTCTAACTTAGTTTTACAAATGAAAAGCCAACTTGAGTTTTTAAACATCATTTTTAAAAGCAGTTTACACCTCGTCAAGGGGTGTTTGCTTAAGCTTATTTGTTGTCTAAAACCTATTCTTACCCATTTTGACTTTTATAGTCAAAGGTATTTCAAGAGTACTAGTTAGTTTTTACAAGTTGAAACTGATTGGGCAATTGTTACAAAGTTTGGGTAGGTGTAATTTTTTTTTGGTACTCTTCTCATCTCACACACCAAAATCAAGAATAAAGAATGTTGCTCTGACCCTCTTTGAAGCTTATTTTTCATCAAAATCTCTTCCAAACTGCTTTTCTCACATTCCAACATACCCATCTAGATCTAAGTTCACTTTATTTGCATTTAGGATAATTTCATCTAGCTCAAATTTGCACTTGAAATCTGCTAAAAACCACATCGAGATCTGCTTTGCGACCAGTCAGATCCAATCGTTCCACTTATTTTTGTGCTTTTAGTGCTCCTTTAGCTTATTTAGGTTTACTTTAGTGCTTATTAGTTCCTTAGGTATAGTTAGTATACCCTTTGCTTATTAGTACTTATTAGAATCAAGTTAGAGTAGCTTATCAATACTTATTAGATTAACTTTGCATGCTCATTTTTTTTTAACTTAGGACTCCCTAAACCGCTTATGCTTCCTTTTAGTTGCTTATTTCCTATGACTTTTAGCTTATTAATGTTCCTAGAATATTTGCTTAACCCAATTGCTTTTCAAAACTACTTATCTTGATGCCTTTTATGCTTGAAAATCTGCTAAAGGTGTGTTTGGCTAGCTTATCTGTCACCAACTGTTGGAGATAAGCAGTCCTAAACTGCTTATTCCAAGGGTTTGAACAAAGTGTTTTTCACAAAAAAGTCTCAGGTTTGTCTTATAATTTAGTTGCAAAAAGAAAATTTGAAAAAAAAAAAAAATAAACTGCAAAAAGGTGCCAAGCACCAGATTCGAACCTCAGTCTCTTGGCTCACCATACACACCATAAACCAACTGCCCTTGGGACTTGTCTCGTTTATTCTTTGCAAAATTAATCCTATAAAGGTACTTAGGCAGTTTGGTCTTTAAGCTCTTTTGAGCTTATTTGTAGCTTATTTTCTCAAACGACCACCACGTTTCTCAGTTTTCTCAGAATCAGTTAGACTTTAAGCATTTTCTGTGAAATTTTCAGATTTTTCTTGATTAGTTTAGTATTTTTAATAATTTAATTAGTGTTTAATGGTTTTTAATTCATAGAAATTAATTTAAAAGTCGAACAAATATTCCGCTTTTTCCTAAAATTATTTTTAGTCAAATAGAACGTAGGAAAATTGATTTCACACCCGTAGCCCTTAAATTGCAAAAGTTTTACGTTTATGGCTCGGGTTGTTTTCCCGTTTTTACGTTTTTACGTTTTAGCACCCTAGGACTTAGTGTAGCTTCGTTTTATCATTCCTTAGGCTTAGTGATAGTTTATTTTTAGTTTATTAGGGTTCCCTTGCCTTAATTACCTTCCCGTTCATTAAATTGTAGAATTCGTAATCAAATCCAAAAATCATTAAAATCCAATTCAAGTCCATAATCACGAAACTCAACGAATCCGTCAATTTCACACCTCGTTGGGACACGACCCGGGGAAATCACTTTCCCGGTATCACTTTTATCACACCCGTGAGGTTTGGCACGTTGACCTTTTTCCTAAAGGGTTAATTTGTCGAATTTTACGGTTAATTTGATATTGTTGATATTTGTGTTTTTCTCACACTCACTTCACAGAATCAAGGGGTTTTTGGTTTTGAAAGTTGTGTGTAACATTGTAAGTGGGTTTAAAGAGATGGAACAAGGGTTTTTATCAGGTTTGAAGGCATCATCATCCAAGAATAATGGGCATTTATCGACTGGTATTTCGTTACCGATTCCAGTGGTTGATTTGGATGCGTTGAATGCTCGTATGTGTCGGTTAATGAATCGAGATAGTGGGAACAATGAGGTTAATCAGTTCAAGAACAATGTTAGGGTGTTGCGTGATCCTAACATTAATTTAGATACGAGTCCTACTGTTTTGAATGTGAGTGGTTCTCCTACAAGCGTGGATGCTAATGCTGATTTTATGGGGCCTCGAACGAGTTGTGGTGAGTCGATTTCCTCGATGAGGAGCCCTAGTTCGCCCATTGAATTGGCTACTCTTGGTAGTGTTGAATCTGCGAGTGGGGGCGTGGTTATGAATGATGTCGGGAAGGATGATATTGGTTTGGAATCTGCTGTTGTTTCGACATCGACACCTCCTGCTGCTTCGGTTTTTCAAGTCAATATGGACATGGAAGGTAGTCGTGTATGCTTTGGTGAGTCGGATTTTGTACCAACTATGAACCCTTACACGCTTACTAATAATGTTGTTGTTAGTGTGGGCGTTGGTAATGATGCTACGGATGGTGGTTCTTATGGTTTGAATTCAGCATCTATTACTCCCTCCACTATTAAGGATGGTACACAATCAATTTATATCAATCCTTATTTGAAATCAGATTGTGTGGTGAATACGAGTTTGGCAACTGATTCGGTTAGTAATTTGCATGCAAATGAATATGTTTCAGCTGTAACTTTCACCTATGAGTTATTGGATTCTAAAGGTGAGGCTCGTTGTCATGATGCTCATATGTCCAAACCTGATGATGAAGGGTTTGCTGTTGGTTATTCTATCGGTGATACTGGTCCTTTTGTTAATGAACCTGGTCATATTAGTCGTGATATGCCCTCTTGTAATGTAGCTGATGTAAGTGTCACAAAGGGATCGTGTTCGTTGGCTGGTCATAGGTGTTCTTTTTCTGAAGTGGGCGTTTGTGAGGTAAGGGAGTTGGTTGGCGGTTTGTCTTTGAATACTTTGAATCCCATTGCTACAAATTCGGTCCCATCTAAGGTTGATTCAGATCATGTGGTATCCTTTGTTGATCATTCTAATTCTGGTAGCGCATCAAAGGTACTTAATTCGCTTTCTTTTGATGTGGGGAAGGTTATGGGTGCTAAAGTTGTCATTCCTATGGCTGTAGTTGACGATATGTGCTCTAAATATACAAATACCGTTTACGGCTATTTCCTTAGTCAACGAGTAGCATTCCCTATAGTTGAAGATTACGTTAAACATGCATGGGCTAAGTTTGGTTTTGAAAAAGCTATGATGCGCAATGGTTTCTTCTTTTTCAAATTTTCGTCACATGAGGGTATGGTTTGGATGCTTGATACTGGTCCATGGTTTATTAAATCACAGCCCATGATCCTTAAGATTTGGGTGGCGAATACTAAGTTAGAAAAGGAGGAAAACAAACATGTACCGGTGTGGGTGCGGATTCATAATGTACCCGCGGTGGCTTATTCTAAAACTGGTATAAGTTTGATTGCTTCTTAACTTGGGCGACTCATTAGATTAGATGCAGGTACTAGTGCCATGTGTGTCAATCCGTGGGGTCGTTATTCTTATGCACGTGTTCTCATTAAACTATCTGCTACACGTGATATGTTGGAGTCAATCGATGTTGCGATACCATTGCCTAAGGGTAATGGTCATTATTTGGAATTCTTGATGTTGAATATGAATGGTGGCCTCCTAGATGCTCTAAATGCAATATCTTCAATCATGAAGATGGTTCTTGTCCTCGTAAGACTATGAAGGCCCCTGTTGTTGATGTTCACAAGATGATGGAAGTAAAGAAAGGTGGAAAAAAGGCTGCTAAATTTAAGCAAGTTTTGGTCTATAAACCAAAAGGTTCTCTTCAATACCGGCCTATTTATAAACCTAGTACTTCAAAGGAGAGTTTGGTTTCTAATGTTGCCATGAAGGGTGATCAGCCCGTGAGCGCTTCTCCTTTGGATATGGTGGGTAACTCCTCTAATCAGAGACTAATGAATATGGCTATTTCCCGGATAACATTCACTTAGGTAATTTGAGAAGTTTTATTGATACGAGTATGGAGGAAATAAGGTACTTGATTCTAATATTGACCCTGCTGAAGTACCTTTGAAGGATAATGGTAAGGAGAAGGGATGTGTTGGTGATTCGTGTATGAGGGAATCGCATGGTTCTTTACCTTCTAAGGGAGATTATGCCACGTGTTCATACATTACTCCAACGGGTGTGGATCCTTGTTCTTTGAAGGGTAAGGATCCTAATGATGATATTGTTTCTGAAAGTGATGATGAAGTCTTAGAGAACTATTTGGAGGACTACGAGGACATCGAGCTTTATTCTTCCGCATCCAAGATTCGTAGTGGTTCTTTTAAAGATTTTAAGGTGCAAGGACGCAAGAAGACTTAGTTTTTTTTTTATGTTTATCTTGTAAACTTGGTGTTTTGTTTTCTTGTTGTTAGGTAGCTTTTTTAGCTTGTGTTGATTGTAAGTTGCACATGTGTGTGCATTTATGTCGCCCTGATCGGGCTTGAGATGAGGGATTCACCCTCATCCTTTGTACTTCAACGTTTTTTGGTGTAATGAATTTTACCAGGCGGAAGGCCTTTTACCCAAAAAAAAAACTCATGAATAATTTGGGTAGGGAACCCCCTAAGGAGTTTGCTTATCGCTAGAGATATCTCTCGTCCGGTTTTCGTTGAATGATTCAATTGGTGATTTGCTTATTGATGGTGCTTGGAGATGGCCTAGTGAGTGGATTGATAGGTTTCCAGATTTATTGATGATTAACCCTCCGACACTTACTGATGGTATTGCCGATGAGCTGGTTTGGAGAGTATCTAATGGTGAATTTAAGCCGTTCACCATCTCTCATGTTTGGGACTCTATCCGTGTTAGTGCCAACCTGGTTCCTTGGTTTCATGTTGTGTTGTTCCCTGAATGTATCCCTAAACATGCTTTTAATCTTTGGTTGGTCGTTAATTGCAAGCTTAAAACACAAGATAGACTGAGGCAATAGGATGTCGGTCCTGACACTGACTTAAACCTGCTTCGTTGTCTATTCTGTGATAACCAACCTGGTTCTCATGCTCACCTTTTCTTTGAGTGCCCTTTTTCTTTACAAAGGGACGAGTTTGTGCTCTTTGTGGAATGGATAATGTTCCTCCTAGGTTGGATGATGTTGTTTCGCACTTTATTCCTCCGCTCTAAAGGACGCCACCGTTATATCTCGCCTTCTCCTGTCGCTTCTTGCTACTCTATTTGGCATGAACGGAATTCAAGGCTGTTTAAGAAGGGAATGAAGTCATATACTCAGGTGTTTGATGATATCATTTCTATTGTTCGTTTGAAGATCCTTTCTTTTCAATTCACGAAGAACTCTATGCGGATTCAGAGGATTTTGGATACATGGAAGTTACCTGGATCGGTGATCATTGCGGATTGTTCAACGTCTTAATGGAAGTTCTTCAATGCTTATCTATTTCGCAGGGAGTGCCGTGAATGGGTTGTACTCTTTTCCCTACTCCAAGGTTTTTCCTTTCGGGGTTTTTCTTAGAAAGGGTTTTTAAGGAGGCAAACTTCCTGGGTCGTCTTGCTCCCTTTGCGCGTTTGGTGATTGCGGGATGCTCGCTTGTTACAAGTTTTTCTTGTTTTCTGCCTGGTTAGATGATCTAATGTATAGCTAGGTTCATTATGTTTATGGCATGTCATAAACACTAGTTATCAAGCTTTTGCTTGAGGTTAATGTGGCACTTCTGCCACATTCCATTTGTACTTAACATTTTTTGGTTATATATTTACCGGGGTAAAACCCTTTACCAAAAAAAAAAGATAACACAGACCTGACCAACTGAAGCCTACCCACGAGAGATAAAAACTTATTACGCCAATCATTCACACGGCCTTCCAACTTTTCCATAAGAACCTTGCAATCCCTATAAAGTAGTCTAGATGATATAAGAGGGACCCCAAGATACCTGACAGGGAGGAGCCTTCCATGAAATGGCATTGATGGAGAATAGCAACTTTTCATAGCATTAGGGACGTTAAAAAGAAAGTCAGACTTTTAGGGATACTCGGAACAAGACCCGAGACATTCTTAAAATCCTCGAAAGCAAGCATTATGACATTCACAGAATCCGAATGGCCTCTAGAAAACAAGAAGAGGTCATCTGCAAAACAAAGGTTAATATTTCTCTGTTGTTCACACAAATGATGAAACTAAAATTCCGCCGTATTAGAAACCTTTTTCTGCAAAATAAGAGTTAGCACCTCCATAACCAACGTAAACAAGTAGGGAGATAACGGGTCACCTTGCCTAAGACCCCGCTACCTTTAAACCAGCCATGAAGATCCACATTAACACATATAGAATAAGATGTAGATGAGATACACACATGATCCAAACCAACCATTTTGGAGTGAAAACCAAACCCATTCGAATAGCCTTAAGAAACGCCTACCATCAGTATCATATGCCTTCGAATATCAACTTTAAACGCACATCTAGGCGGACCTCTCCTCTATGATAATTCCGCATAAGCTATTGGGTAAGTAAAATAGTATCCGATATAATGACGCCGTGAACAAATGTCGATTGATTAATACTAACCAACACACCAAGGCCTCTTTAATACGATTAGCAATAATTTTACTAATGCATTTATAGAGGACATTACAACAAGAAATTGGCCTATAATCATTAATCTTAGAAGGGTAGACACTTTAGGATCAATGATATAATAGTGTGATTGATTTCCTTAAGCTTACCATTAATGAAGAAATCCGAATAGCACATGTAATTTCAAAGACCACAATGTCCCACGCTTTCTTGAAAAAAGCTGCAGTGTAACCATCAGGACCAGGAGTTTTATCATTTCCCATTGAAAACAAAGCTTCCCTAATATCAACGTCCATAACAGGACGTACCATCGAATCAGCTAAATGGTGAGAAAGAACATTAGAGAATATATCATAATCATCAAAATAACTACAATCCCCTTCAATACCAAGAAACTGTTCATAATGAGCAACAAAAGCACCTGCAACCTGATTACCTTCGTACAAGACATTGTTCGAGTCTCGAACCAATTCGGGTAAAGGGGTTAATTTACCCTGGTAAAATTCAATTACACCAAAAAACATTGAAGTACAAATGACATGGGTGGATCCCATGCCCTCAGCCCGATCAGGGAGACAAAAAATGCACAACATGTGCAACTTACCTATAACCACTATATAAGAATGACAAGCCATTCCTATAACTTACAATGACAACGACTAGACAAATATATAAAGAAATGAGAATGAAACGCTGAGCCATAGACATTGTAGTACTTCCAATCAACTACCATGTGATCCCGAAATATCGTAATAACATGAGGCACATCTGACATCCACATAGAAGCTTGAACCACATGAAGAAGCCCGAAACTAAAGCACATGAGCATCTTCAACCTGCAATGTGTTAGTGGTAATAAAACACAAACTCATCTTCCAATGTTGCATAGAACCTTTGACCCAGCCTCCAAAACAGTTTATTAGCTAACCAAAGAATCACCATACATCAACATCACCCCATGTATATGGATAAACCGATACACACCAGAAACAGCCAAAATGGGATGCACATCCTCATGAAACCACAAAGACGAACGAAACACGAAGTGTAAAGAGCCACAAAGGACACAATACACCCCAAGAACATCTCGATTAATTGCAGAAATAAAAGAATCATAGCCCGATAATACGCAATAAAGATCGAGAGAACAAGTAATAGGGTCACGCAAACCCTAACCACCAATCGGCCATTAAACCGACCAATACTATACACCTAAAGCCCCAAGATCACCAAATGCGTGATTTTTGAATAAGAGCCACAAAAACTTAACTTCCACTCTCCCAAACCCACTTAATCTGATGATAATCAACGTGCATGAAAGCCAACGAGCAAAGAAACCGAGACCCAAAAAAGGATCACATTAAAACCAGAAAATATGACGAACCCTAAAAAGGTTTTCGAAATTCCATGTAAGCCCCCAATAGCATGAGCATATCGTATCAAGATTAACAGATCCAAAGATCCCCATGTTAAGAACCAACGAACAGCCCCACTACCGAAAACAACCCCTAGAAAAAATGATTAAAATAATCGTATACAATACGCTATAAGGGTGTAGCAGATCGAGAATAATATAGAAAGGAAAATCACCGACCTACTAACCAATTCGATTCGATTACGGGCACACTTACTTTTAACAATATTATGAAAATAAGCCGTATTAGAGTCACCTGCATGAAGCCACTGAACTTTAGATTTCTGCTTTAAAAACCGTTCTTCATCCAATGTAGCCTCCTTATATGCAAGAAGATAGTGAGCATGCTCATCCTGAATGGCTGAATTAGATGGGTCCTTATCATTGGCCTTTTGGACCTCATCTAGCTCCTTACGAATCCTCTCCACCCACTCATGAAGATTACCTTGATTGTGCAAAAGCTTACGAAAAGGGGATTTCAGCCCCTTCAAACGTTTAACAACACCATACATAGCACAACCATGAACATTAAGATTCCACCTCGTAGTAACCGTATCAAAACCCATCTTTATGAACCAAAAAGTTAGAGAACTTGAAGGGTTTTGGTTTAAGCTTTGTTACCTGAGGGATACGAAGAACACATGGAGAATGATCCAAAATACGATATGGTTGGAAGATAGCAAAAGACCCTGGAATAGAATCAGAAAACTGCAGATTACCCATGACCCTATCAATTTTCTTCAGTGTACCATATGAGCCTTTTGGTTTTTGATTCCAAGTAAACTGAAGACCGGTGCTATTAACATCTTCAACCTCCATCCGCTGAACACAATCTTTAAATTCGCGCATAGCAATGTCAGGGGTATAACTACCACATGAATGATCTTCCAAGTTAAGTGCAGCATTAAAATCACCCAACAAGACCCAAGGCCTACTACGCATAAAACCAACATGGCACACAAGGTTGGTCCAAAGTGTACTGACGATTCCATAATAGTTATCTCGTGACACAAAGGAACAAAAAGTTTTGTCAGTCCGCATCGAATATTAACTCAGACATGCATAACTTGGTTAGTTTGAGACATAATCATAACATCAACAATGTCATCATTCCAACCAAGAATAATACGGGGCCCCTTATCACATAGACTACCATTTGATGTCCACTTCCATCGACGACACACATTACAACATGTATCATACACCACAGAAGCATGAACATGAGATTCCAAAACTGCACACACACTAAGATTATTTTCATTAACCACCTGTCTAATCTCTTTTTGTTTAGGGGAATGGTTCAAACCCCTTATATTCCAAGAGGCGATACTAAACATCAGGAACATTTAGAACAAGAGTGCTTGCCCCTGGTTTATCAAACAAATTACCTGATTCATCAAACACATTTTCTACCTCATCATCATCAGCCAAATCCTTATTCTCATCAACATCATCAATAGTAGCCAAAGAACCAAACGGGTTAGATGTAGTAACATTAACAGCCACAATTGGGTTACTTGCCTTAGGTGTAGGATAGCTATTACTATGAGTAACATTACGAGCAGGTTGGCTATCCTTATTAACCTCACCAGTTAAGACAGTAGGCGTAGGGATATTATGGGAAATAAAAGAACCTACCTGGTTATGGGATTGACTCGCACTAGCACTAGCTATTCCTTGAGAAGGTTTGCTAGTAGAAGGAGTGTTTACAGCGTTGGGCCTATATTGCATATTTTTACCAACTGGAACCCCATTAAATAAATTACCACTTTTATCGTTAGCATTTTTCTTAGCTTTACCCTTTTTCCAAACTAGCTGAAACCCATCATTCTTTTCCTCCAAAACTGGTGCAGTCACAACTTTCTTAGGACAAGTATCAACAGAATGGCCAAAAATCAAACAAACATCACATCTAGGAGGTTTCCATTCATATTCCACCCTAATAGTTTCAGAAGAAAATCCAAGTCTATCCATATAGGGTATCCCAACAGTAATAGATTCCTTAAGGGGAGCATGAGAGTCAATTTCAATTAAACAACGAGCAAAACTACTCCTACCCCAAGAATCAATACACATAGAGCTAGTATAGGAATCGAGCATAATAGGTTTACCAATATGTGTAGCAATAATACTAATACCATCCTCAGAGAATACCTGTAGTGGAACATCATGAAGCTTAACCCATACCGGGATACGGGTTAATTCCTCTTTCGTCAAACTAGTACTCATGGTCCACTTTTTGAGAATAATAGGGCTGTTTTTTATCATCCAAGGACCTCCTTCTAAAACAGCCTCCAAGCCAACCTGAGAATCAAACTTAAAGAAAAAGAAGCCTTTTGCATTCATCATAATACGTTTTAGACCATACTTAGCCCAGTTGTTATGAAAAAAGTACTCAACCACTGGAAATGCAATACGCTTACCAATGAAATATCTTTTAGGTAAAAGGGATTCACCCTGGTAAAATATATTAAAAAATCAACCAAATAAGTACAATGGAATGTGGCTGACGTGCCACATTAACTTCAAGCTAGGCTTGAACAACCAATGAAAAACGCTAGCGACAGGCCACTAAGCGTTACATAAGCTAGATAATACAAACGCTAAAACCCCAACAGGGAACATCCATCTACGAATACAAGAATGACTCCACCTATCTGCCCACCGCTTCAAAGGAGATTGATGAATCAAATGAGCCAGCCTCCTTAAAAACCCTTTCCAAGAAAAAACCCAATGGGAAAACCTTGGAGTAGGGAAAAAGAGTACATCACTCACCTGGATCTCCAACGAAAAATCATGACCACCAATAGCATAAGCCAACGAAAACCCTCTATCACCCATCTTCCCGAACCAAAAATCAGCGATGAGATCCACCATTAGGAATGTAAAAGAGAAGAGGGCAGCTGCCAAACCCGCAACAGGTCTCTAGTATTCGACGTCTCCTTGAATTTGCACGTAAGAAGCTTGAGCCGAACCGTAGACTTGACAATATCAATAACTTGCACTTCCGATCTTCTTTGCTGCTTGAAAATCCTGTTGTTTCTTTCTTGCCAAATGTAATAGGAAAAAGCCGCAAAAAGAAGCTTGGAGTAAAGGAAACCCTAAACGATTTCTCTCTTGGCAAAATTTCTAAACCTAACATCCTAAATCGGTTTTCAAGAATCGCCTATTCCTTGGGATTCTTTACTTAACTAAGCGATTTTGATATTGATTAACACCATTGTTAATTGATTCTTGATTGGTTTTAGGTATTGTTTCTCTTGATTTAGGTTATTTTTGTTGAATCATTTTTTTAGGGTTTATTTAATTCGTTTTTTCTGGTTCTTGAGTTGGATTTTTAATCAGCCTGTTTCCTCTCGTATACATTCAATTTAAATGTGATTCATAACTTTATTGGATCATCTATCATGGGGGCTGGTTAGAATTCTGTGTGGTGCGTCATAAAACCCTAACGATCAGTTAGGGTTTTCTTTGTTCGTTTTTCTTGGTTAATGCTGGGTGTAGTCGGTTTGGTTATTGAGTGGGTCGATTGTTGGGATTGTTAGTAGGGTTTAGGAGAGATGGAAAAAGGTTTTTTGAATAAGGATAGTTCTTCGGTGAAAGCTGCAAAAACAGCCGCCAACTTGGCCGATCAAGTTGGTTTGAACAAGGAAACAAATCCGTATCATCAACTTGATATTCAGGCATTGGAAGCTAGGTTACAACATCTAAAAGGTGAACATGGAATCGAAGTTGATGCTGCTGGTCCTAAGTTCATAAGGTCGCTAGGGTTGTTCAAACCCTAGCACTCATGTAGGTCCTTTGATTCGTTTGGGGTAATGTGATGTCACACCCCAAATTACTTTTGCAATGAATGGAATTCTCGGGATTGACTGTCATAGCATCACAATCACAGTTATATTGAACGACCTAAAGTGTCGTTTGGAAAATACATCGTTTGATTTAATAAAATAATCAGAGTTTACAAAGTAGGTCCCAAATGTAAATCAACTTGTGCGGAAAATAAGTTTGTTACAATTCAAACGATGTTTTAAAGTACATAAAACCCAAGTGAGACGCGTCGTCATCGCGACTCCATGATGTGTCCAAATGCATGCCATGAAGTGAATGCCTTAGAAACCTGAGATAAAAACATGCTAAAAGTGTCAACACAAAGGTTGAGTGAGTTCATAGAGTTTGAATGGAAATGTAAAGCCTTTCAAAATCGTTTATGCAAGAAAGGCATCAGAATCCACTCGGTTCAAGTTCCGCCCATACAAAACTTGCAACCTGTATTCACAACCCATTGCCAAAGTGTATAAAGTCTATGTTCAAGCCCAAATCGTCAAATGAGTTCACATAATATTGCATGACTTAATGTATCAATGTTTACTTGACATAATTATACCAAGACCATCGGTTCAATAAATGTACCAAGACCATCACCAATGAATATACCTGCACCATCACCAATGAATATACCCGCACCATCGGTCCAATGAATATACCTGCACCATCACCAATGAATATACCTGCACCATCACCCAATGAATATACTATGGAAATACTACTTATGGTAATATCATACTTTGCATGACTAAACATTCGATTCGATTAAACATGTAGTTTCAAATAATCATGATAGTTATGAAAATAATTGAGCATGTATCTCCCCAAAACATTTATGAAAACAAGTAAAAGTAGGGCTATGGAAACTCACTGGTGGAATGATGCGAAGACAAAAGTGAGTACACCGAGATGTAATGTGATCGTTAATCTTGACCTATTGTGAAGGATATGATACGTCATGAGTTGCAATGTAATGTTATGCATGCACTTTTATGTTATTTATACCATTTACGGGTTTTGAAAATATTACTCGTCGTCGAAAAATACTCTTTTGACGTCTTGACCCTTCAAAATGACTTTACAAGTTTTTACGTCAAAATGTCATCCTACAATGGTTTTATAACGATTTTTGGTGAAATTACTACTTTTCGTCGCAAAACAATGTCGTCGGAATTTTCTTGAAATTAACAAAAATGGCTTTGGAAAACTAGCCGTAAAACGGTGTACGTCGATCGTTAGAGAACGAACTCGACGGTTTTGGAAAGTTTGTATCGATATCTAAAAGTTTCAGTTCAGGAGTTTTCGTTCAAAAGGTCTCGATCATAAAGATATTAAAGGTTAAAGTTGGTGATTTTTGTTAATTGTGTGCAGAAAATGAGTTTCGGCCAATGTTTGAGCATCCGTAAATAATTTACTATGACTCCGCTTGACAAACGGCTTTTTGTTTTGAAAAATATGGCCGATGAACTTGATTTTACTAGAAGACAACTTGTTATAAAAGTTTCACATCATGGTTAAAAGCGCCGCAAACATAGCCTCTTATGACTAATAAAATACTTGTAACGTAAAAATAATATAGTTTTTCGAAAATAATATTTACGGCAACTTTATGAAAACGTGCATATATTTGTCGTTTCAAATCCGCTTTCACGTAAAATATGTCCTTAGCTTCGTATCAAGTAAACTAATATATTTTGACTAGTCGAAATGATTTGTGAAGCTTAAGGCTCGTTTTTGACCCGAAATGTGTAAAACTGCATGCTGTCTTTTCGAAAAATATACTTTTCGTCGCCAACTTTAAAATTCACCACGGCTTCGTTATAACTCCGTTTTATCCGCTCAAAAGGCCACGGATTCGTTTTAAAGTATATTTTCTAAATATGAAGGCCAAAATGTCGTACCAACAGTAGGTTTTTCCAGAAATTGTTTTAAGGACAGAACGTAAAATATAGTTTACTTAAAATAGTTTTTCTCGGACAAAACCTATTCTAATCCCTTCAAATCAACTCCAAACTAATCTAATCCTACCATACACCTTCTTAGGGTGTCATGGGTTCCTAATCACCATCAAGACCAAAGATTACCATGGGAATATTTATAGGATGACCATATTGTATATATAACTTAAAAATCATGAAATAAATGGTATAAATCACAATACATGCATATAAGCTCCAAAAATGATAAGAATCATATGAAAATGACAAGGAAACTTAAAAATGATGAGAATATGCTTACTAGTGCAAGTGAAGAGGTGTAGGTAACAAAGGATTAACCTAAATATCCTTGGTTTTTATTTCAAAACCATGAAAAGGATATAAACTAGGTTGAAATAACACACTTGAAGTTGCAAAATCTTGATCCCTTTGTTTTGTATGTATGGCGGTTATGGAGTCCCAAGGAAGAAGAGAAACTTTTGTTTTTAACACTTTGAGAAAATGAGAAGTATGTGAAGAAAATTTTGAGTGTAAGACTTTGTATATGTGAGGTGAATCATTATAAAGACAATGTAGTAAGAATACCATACCAACATTTAAGACACTCCCTCCCCTTGGCGGTTTGGGGAGGGTTGTCTCAAATATATATATTTTTTTTTTACTTTGCAACTTGTATAATTCTTGTTTAATTTGTAGAATAAAGGTAAGTTAAATAAATGTAAAGGTAAATGGTAATTTGTGGTACAAGTAAGTTTTTAGTAGCTCAAAATAGATTGTATTGAGGTGATAAAAATTGTAAAAATACTTTCCTTGTGAAAATCGGGTGATAAAATAATTATCGTAAGATTTTTAAGAAAACAACGTAATAATTAAACGTTAACGATTTAAGTACCAAATAAATGTGAAACACTAGGAAAACTAAAGATATAGTTTTTATAACTAAATGTGAGTTTAAAAATACCTCGGGATCATTTTTGAAAGTAACGGGTTAAAAAATCAAAATAAAAACTCACGTGATAAAAATTATTAAATATAAAAATTACGCGTTGAAGGGTGAAATGAAATGTCGTGAATATACTAATGAGATGCACATGATGTCAATGAAATGTAGACTAATCATAGTCCATATGAAATGTCATGATCATGAATTCGCCGCTAAACCTCCAAGGTTACGCGAATTTGAAACAAGTAAACCAAGTTTACTAAAATGTTGAAATAGTGAAACATGAATCGTGTCGAGAAATGACCTGAAAGTACGGGTTGTCACATTCGCCCATCCAAAAAGGAATTCAGTCCCTGAATTCAATCGTTGTTAGGTCTAACAGGTTTAGGGTTTGAGGTAGCAAACTTTCCCATTCCCGAGCAAAACCCTCAAAGGACTTTGTGGTAACCGATTTTTACTTAATCTCACAACTCATCAAACAAGAACTGTCATGAGATTAGGCTAAATCGGTTTAGGTAACAACTTGTTTCTAGCTCGATCTTTGCAACTCATCAAACAAGAACTGTCACGCGGATCAAACTGGAAACAAGTGGTTTGAAGAAAATCTTTTGAAAATTTGGCTCGATTACGAATTGCTTACTCATATAAGACTACTACTCCCTTCATTGCATGATTCTTCTGAATTAGACATAGGTGATCGTGCTATGTATAATTTAGGAGTAACTATGCAATGCTTGGACTAATCGACTCATATGTTGTTTGGTGTTGAGTCAACTGATGCTAAAATTGTGATGAACATCGAGGAGAGAAGACATGGAGATGTGTCGTTAAAATGATAGTTAAAGTAACAAGAATAAAGACCCACTTAAATGATAACAAATCGGAAAGAAAATAAAGTACGATAGATGAGAATATTTTACAACGAGTGGTTTAGCAAAAGTAGTACATCGTTAAGTTATAAAGATTCGGGTACGATGGAAAACATAAACTTAGTACAACATAATACATAAGGAGAAATAAGACTATTAGTTTCCGAACTTCTTCGGTCTTCCGTCGTTGATACCTTGACGAGCTCCTCCTCCTTCTAACATATATACATTCCCATGAGCACCTTCGACTTGTTGACCTTGGTTTTGAGGACATTGATTCCGATAGTGTCCTTGCTCCCCGCATCCGTAACATGTAACCATGGCCTTGCCTCTACAATTCTGGCAAGGTGTCCCGATTGTTGACACTTGTAACACTTAGCGGGACAAAGACCCGTGTGATGATACTTACATCGATTACATAGTGGTAGGTTCCAAGATAACCTCGCCTTCTCATTGGTGCGAAGAACATATACCATTGCGCTTTCTTGCCCTCTTTTCTGTTGTTGATGATAGTTAGTGTTGCGGTTTTGGTTGTTGTTGTTATAATCTCCTCGGTCGCTTTCCCATTTTCTTTTGTTGTTGTTGATTTGGTTATCGTCGTTGTAGTTGTTGTTTTGGTTAGTGTTGGGGTGTTTACCTCTCTTCACCACTTGTGCCATCAACTTCGAGTCACTCGAATAGCTTCCTCGATTGTTTGCGGTCGAAGAAGTCACATCGCCTTGAATAATTTCTGAAGTCCCCGATGAAAGCCTCTAGCAACTTCTCATTATCGAAACCATGGACGGGCATAACACGCCCAATTCTTGGAATCTCCGAATGTAAGTGTCAATATCGCACCCAATGGTTACTAATTCATAGAACTCCGTCTCCAACTTTTTGATTTCCGTGCGTGGACAAAACTTCTTAGTCACCAAACTCTTAAATTCCTCCCACGTAAGCTTAGAAGCATTTTCCATACCAATCGGTTGAGCGTAAGAATTCCACCACGATAATGCTCCATCGAGTAATGTGCTCGTAGCAAATTTAACTTTACTATCATCCAGACAGATTACATAGCAAAACACGATTCCAATTTTTCAAACCATCGAACCATTGCTTGTAGCTCCTTGGTACCTCTAAATTTCGTGGGCTCACAACTTTTGAAATCCTTGTACGAACATTTCTTAACTCCGGATCCTCCGGCATTTCGATAGCGACATCTAGCCTAGCGGCTACAAAGAAGATCATGACCTCGGCGGCAAGCAGCAGCCCACCGTTTCCCTTTCAACTCTTAGAGCATTAGCAATGCTATCATTCACTAACCACGAATAGCCGCTTGGGTCATTTCAAGCGTAGCTTTCTTGATGCCATATCTTCTTCAAAACAAGAGGAAATGTGAGACGTAGCAAAATTCGATGTTAATAATAAGTGCTCTAAAGAGAAGTGATAGAAAATGATCGGGTTCCAAAAGATGGGTCATGAGGTGTTGTAGGTGCTTCAAATGTAGAGTGGTTTAGTGACTTAATGTGTGAATAAAGTGTAACTCAACATGTTAGTGGTGAAACAAGAGAGGAGAGCGACTTCATTTCTATTTAAAAGTTTATCTCGGCATTCGACGTTATCGATGATGAATCAGCTGATATAAAATTGTGATAGGGAATGACAAGGAATTCTCCACGTTAGAGTATGGGGAAAAGATAATGGGATGGGCATTTAAGGGCATCCATGTGACAATCGATGTGAAATGAAAGTGAATAACTCGAAAAATGTACGTAAAAACCGCATGTAAAGTGAACATGCACTTGTGATGAAATGATGAGATGCTATGATAATGTAGTTATAGTCTAGGGTCAATGATGCAACCTAGTTCTCTATAACTCGGCTCGATGCCAATCATCACACCCCAAATTACACTTTTTGCGTGAATGGAATTCACGGGATTGATTGTCATAGCATCACAATCACGATTATATTGAACGACCTAAAGTGTCGTTTGGAAAATACATCGCTTGATTTAATAAAATAATCGAGTTTACAAAGTAGGTCCCAAATGTAAATCAACTTGCGGAAAATAAGTTTGTTACAATTCAAACGATGTTTTAAAGTACATAAAACCCAAGTGAGACAGCGTCGTCATCGCGACTCCATGATGTGTCCAAATGCATGCCATGAAGTGAATGCCTTAGAAACCCGAGATAAAACATGCTAAAAGTGTCAACACAAAGGTTGAGTGAGTTCATAGAGTTTGAATGGAAATGTAAAGCCTTTCAAAATCGTTTATGCAAAGAAAGGCATCGTAAATCCACTCGGTTCAAGTTCCGCCCATACAAAACTTGCAACTTTGTATTCACAACCCATTGCCAAAGTGTATAAAGTCTATGTTCAAGCCCAAATCGTCAAATGAGTTCACATAATATTGCATGACTTAATGTATCAATGTTTACTTGACATAATTATACCAAGACCATCGCTTCAATAAATGTACCAAGACCATCACCCAATGAATATACCCGCACCATCGGTCCAATGAATATACCTGGACCATCGGTCAATGAATATACCCGCACCATCGGTCCAATGAATATACCCGCACCATCGGTCCAATGAATATACTATGGAAATACTACTTATGGTAATATCATTACTTTGCATGACTAAACATTCGATTCGGTTAAACATGTAGTTTCAAATAATCATGATAGTTATGAAAATAATTGAGCATGTATCTCCCCAAAACATTTATGAAAACAAGTAAAAGTAGGGGCTATGGAAACTCACTTGGTGGAATGATGCGAAGACAAAGTGAGTACACCGAGATGTAATGTGATACGTTAATCTTGACCTATTGTGAAGGATATGATACGTCATGAGTTGCAATGTAATGTTATGCATGCACTTCAGATGTTATTTATACCATTTACGGGTTTGAAAATATTACTCGTCGTCGAAAAATACTCTTTGACGCCTTGACCCTTCAAAAATGACTTTACAAGTTTTACGTCAAAATGTCATCCTACAATGGTTTTATAACGATTTTGGTGAAATTACTACTTTTCGTCGCAAAACAATGTCGTCGGAATTTTCTTGAAATTAACAAAAATGGCTTTGGAAAACTAGTCGTAAAAAAGCGGTGTCGTCGATCGTTAGAGAACGAACTCGACGGTTTTGGAAAGTTTGTATCGATATCTAAAAGTTTCGAGTTCAGAGTTTTCGTTCAAAAGGTCTCGATCATAAAGATATTAAAGGTTAAAGTTGGTGATTTTTGTTAATTGTGTGCAGAAAATGAGTTTCGGCCAATGTTTGAGCATCCGTAAATAATTTACTATGACTCCGCTTGACAAACGGCTTTTTGTTTTGAAAAATATGGCCGATGAACTTGATTTTACTAGAAGACAACTTGTTATAAAAAGTTTCACATCATGGTTAAAAACTGC
Organism: Chrysanthemum lavandulifolium; assembly: GCA_022545495.1. Taxonomy (NCBI): domain Eukaryota; kingdom Viridiplantae; phylum Streptophyta; class Magnoliopsida; order Asterales; family Asteraceae; genus Chrysanthemum; species Chrysanthemum lavandulifolium. The sequence goes on from CM040246.1 coordinate 182,734,209, forward strand.
CGCAAACATAGCCCTTACAGCTAATAAAATACTTGTAACGTAAAAATAATATAGTTTTTCAGAAAATAATATTTACGGCAACTTTATGAAAACGTGCATATATTTGTCGTTTCAAATCCGTTTTCTACGTAAAATATGTCCTTAGCTTCGTATCGAAGTAAACTAATATATTTTTGACTAGTCGAAATGATTTGTGAAGCTTAAGGCTCGTTTTTGACCCGAAATGTGTAAAAACTGCATGCTGTCTTTTTCAGAAAAATATACTTTTCGTCGCCAACTTTAAAAATTCACCACGGCTTCGTTATAACTCCGTTTTTATCCGTTCAAAAGGCCACGGATTCGTTTTAAAGTATATTTTCTAAATATGAAGGCCAAAATGTCGTACCAACAGTAGGTTTTTCCAGAAATTCGTTTTAAGGACAGAACGTAAAATATAGTTTACGAAAATAGTTTTTCTCGGACAAAACCTATTCTAATCCCTTCAAATCAACTCCAAACTAATCTAATCCTACCATACACCTTCTTAGGGTGTCATGGGTTCCTAATCACCATCAAGACCAAAGATTACCATGGGAATATTTATAGGATGACCATATTGTATATATAACTTAAAAATCATGAAATAAATGGTATAAATCACAATACATGCATATAAGCTCCAAAAATGATAAGAATCATATGAAAATGACAAGGAAACTTAAAATGATGAGAATATGCTTACTAGTGCAAGTGAAGAGGTGTAGGTAACAAAGGATTAACCTAAATATCCTTGGTTTTTATTTCAAAACCATGAAAAGGATATAAACTAGGTTGAAATAACACACTTGAAGTTGCAAAATCTTGATCCCTTTGTTTTGTATGTATGGCGGTTATGGAGTCCCAAGGAAGAAGAGAAACTTTTGTTTTAACACTTTGAGAAAATGAGAAGTATGTGAAGAAAATTTTGAGTGTAAGACTTTGTATATGTGAGGTGAATCATTATAAAGACAATGTAGTAAGAATACCATACCAACATTTAAGACACTCCCTCCCTCGCCGGTTTTGGGGAGGGTTGTCTACCCAAATATATTTTTTTTTTTACTTTGCAACTTGTATAATTCTTGTTTAATTTGTAGAATAAAAGGTAAGTTAAATAAATGTAAAGGTAAATGGTAATTTGTGGTACAAGTAAGTTTTAGTAGCTCAAAATAGATTGTATTGAGGTGATAAAAATTGTAAAATACTTTCCTTGTGAAAATCGGGTGATAAAATAATTATCGTAAGATTTTTAAGAAAACAACGTAATAATTAAACGTTAACGATTTAAGTACCAAATAAATGTGAAACACTAGGAAAACTAAAGATATAGTTTTATAACTAAATGTGAGTTTAAAAATACCTCGGGATCATTTTTGAAAGTAACGGGTTAAAAAATCAAAATAAAAACTCACGCGATAAAAATTATTAAATATAAAAATTACGCGTTGAAGGGTGAAATGAAATGTCGTGAATATACTAATGAGATGCACATGATGTCAATGAAATGTAGACTAATCATAGTCCATATGAAATGTCATGATCATGAATTCGCCGCTAAACCTCCAAGGTTACGCGAATTTGAAACAAGTAAACCAAGTTTACTAAAATGTTGAAATAGTGAAACATGAATCGTGTCGAGAAATGACCTGAAAGTACGGGTTGTCACATGTGAATCTGGAAAACACAAGTTGTAGTGATATGAATGTGGGTGGCTTGGCGTCGAGCACTAATGTCACTTTGACTAATGTTGCTGGTTAAGATGTTGCTTTGAAGGAGGGTTTTTTCAATGCACCTACAAGGTGAATGATGCTACATCCGGTCACTTTAATGTTAATATTGAAAAACAAGTCGTAGTGATACGTATGTAGGTGGATTGGATTCAACACTAATGTCAATTCAATAATCTTCTTTGGTTATGATGGTGTCAAGGAGGGTAGTACTTCTAGTCTTAACGTGATTGGTAGTGATAATAATGATGTTAGGTTGTTTGCTAATGTGTTAAATCCATAACGTGTCTCTAGGAAAGTTAACTTTAGACCATTGGTAAATGAGACTCGCATTGATAATTATGATATGGTGCTTCCAAAGGCTGCTATGGAGGGTGTATTTAACTGGTATGATAAGACACTTGTTGGCTTCTTTGTTGTTAAGAATATTGCATTTCCTTTGGTCCAAAACTACGTCACCAACATGTGGGGTAAGTTTGGATTAAAGAAACTTATGAAGAATGATGATGGTGTTTTCCTTTTTAAATTCGATTCTAAAGAGGGTGTTGAGAATGTTCTTCAACGGGGCCCTTGGATTATTCGCAATTCTCCTCTCATTCTCACTAAATGGACTCTGATGTGCTATTGTCTAAAAGTGAGGTTACTAAAGTTCCGTGTGGATTAAATTGCATAATGTGCCATTACTTGCATATTCGGAGGATGGGTTGAGCTTAATTGCTACTCGGTGGGTAAACCGATTATGTTAGATGCTTTTACTAGTTCCATGTGTGTTGATTCATGGGGTCGCATAAGTTTTGCACTTGCTCTTGTGGAATTATCATCAGAATCTGAGCTAAAGCATGTGGTGACTATGGCGATCCCTAAAAAGGACGATAGTGGTTTTACTACGGCATGTATTAAGGTGGAATATGAATGGAAGCCGCCACATTGTGCGGAATGTAAAGTGTTTGGGCATGTTACTGCTGGTTGTCCTAAGAGTACTAAGGAGCATAATGATGTCGCTCCCACCTCGATCGTGGAAGAACTTGATGATGGTTTTAAGGTGGTGCGAAATCGGAAAGCCAAACCCAAAGGTGCGAAGATGTCTAGTGGTATTAATATGGGTAAGGGTCCTAGATTTGCACCTAGGAGCGGTATATGTTGCTAAGAAGAAGCCACCGTGAAGGCGCTAGTGTTAATGCTAAAGGTACACCTATTACTACATCTAACTCTTTTGGGACTCGGAGGTGCAAGA